>OZ024830.1:28483541-28850071 GCA_964016985.1 Anodontia alba | reverse complement strand
TGAGAAACGGTAGTCGGAAAAGGAGCACCACTACAGGGTTCATGAATATTTAAGAGGTCCGCCCTTCTTCATTCGGATATGTTCGGTCTACGAGGAGCTCTTTTACAGGTTGAAGAGCACCGTTAGGAGTATATCTTGTCTTTTACTATAAAACAGCACTTCAGAGTAGCTCTTTTACAGGAGGAAAAGCATCAGTAGGGGTACATCTTGAATTTTATTATTAAACAGCACTTCAGAGGAGCTCTTTTAGAGGTTGAAGAGCATCAGTAGGGGTACATCTTTACTATATAATAGCACTTCAGGGAAGCTTTTACAGGTTGAAGAGCACAGGTAGGGGTAGTAGCATCTTCTATACGACAAGGAGCACCAGTAGGAGTATATCTACCCTCTTGTGTGTGTTAATACTGCACAGGAGCTCTTCTACAAGACAAGGAGCACCAGTGGGAGTATACCTGTTAATATAGCAGAGGAGCTCTTCTGCAAGACAAGGAGCACCAGTAGGAGTATACCTGTTAATATAGCAGAGGAGCTCTTCTGCAAGACAAGGAGCACCAGTAGGAGTATACCAGTTAATATAGCAGAGGAGCTCTTCTGCAAGACAAGGAGCACCAGTAGGAGAATATCTACCTTGTTGGGTGTGGTAATAATGCAGAGGAGCTCTTCTACAGAACAAGGAGTACCAGTAGTAGTATACCTAGCCTGTTGTGTGTATAAATACTGTAGAGGAGCTCTTCTACACGACAGGGAGCGTCAGCAGTAGTATATCTACCCTGTTATATACAAGACAAGGAGCACCAGTGGTATATCTATCTTGTTGTGTCTTTTAATACTTCAGAGGCGCTCTTCTACACGACAAGGAGCACCAGTGGGAGTATACCTACCCTGTTGTGTGTGTTAATAAAACAGAGGAACTCTTCTACAAGACAAGGACCACCAGTAGGAGTATATCTACCCTGTTGGGTGTGTTAATACTGCAGAGGAGCTCTTCTACACGACAAGAAGCACCAGTAGGAGTATACCTACCCTGTTGTGTGTGTTAATAAAGCAGAGGAAGTCTTCTACACGACAGGGAGCACCTGTAGGAGTATATCCACCCTGTTGGGTGTGGTAATACTGCAGAGGAGCTCTTCTACACGACAAGGAGCACAAGTAGGAGTATACCTACCTTGTTGTGTGAGTAGATACTACAGAGGAGCACTTCTATACGGCAAGGAGCACCAGTAGGGGTATATCTACCCTGTTGTGTGTGTTTATACTGCAGACGAGACATTCTACAAGACAAGGAGTACCAGTAGGAGGATACCGACCCTGTTGTGTGTGTTAATACTGCAGAGGAGCTCTTCTACAAGACAAGGAGCACCAGTAGGAGTATACCTACCCTGTTGTGTTTGTAAATACTGCAGAGGAGCTCTTCTACAAAACAAACAGCACCAGTAGGGGTATATCTACTTTGTTGTGTGTGTTAATACTGCAGAGGAGCTTTTCTACAAGACAAGGAGCACCAGTAGGAGTATACCTACCATGTTGTGTGTCTAAATACTGCAGAGGAGCTCATCTACAAGCCAAGGAGCACCAGTAGAGGTATACCTACCCTGTTGTGTGTGTTAATACTGTAGAGGAGCTCTTCTACAAAACAAGGAGCACCAGTAGGGGTATACCTTTCCTGTTGTGTGTGTTAATACTGCAGAGGAGCCCTTCTACAAGACAAGGAGCACCAGCAGGAGTATATCTACCATGTTGTGTGTGGTAATACTGCAGAGGAGCTCTTCTACAAGACAAGGAGCACCAGTAGGGGTATACCTACCCTGTTGTGTGTGTCAATACTGCAGAGGAGCTCTTCTACAAGACAAGGAGCACTAGTGGGAGTATATCTACCCTGTTGTGTGTGTTAATACTGCAGAGGAGATCTTCTACAAGGCAAGGGGCACCAGTGGGAGTATATCTACCCTGTTGTAAGTGTTAATACTGCATAGGAGCTCTTCTACAACACAAGGAGCACTAGTGGGAGTATACCTACCCTGTTGGTAATACTGCAGAGGAGCTCTTCTACAAGACAAGGAGCACCGGTGGGAGTATATCTACCCTGTTGTGTGTGGTAATACTGCAGAGGAGCTCCTCTACAAGACAAGGAGCACCAGTAGGGGTATACCTACCCTGTTTTGTGTGTTAATACTGCAGAGGAGCTCTTCTACAAGACAAGGAGCACCAGTGGGAGTATATCTACCCTGTTGTGTGTGTTAATACTGCAGAGGAGCTCTTCTACAAGCCAAGGAGAACCAGTGTGAGTATATCTACCCTGTTGTGTGTGTTAGTACTGCAAAGGAGCTCTTCTACAAGAGAAGGAGCACCAGTAGGGGTATACAACTGTTGTGTGTGTTTATACTGCAGAGGAGACCTTCTACAAGACAAGGAGCACAAGTAGGAGAATATCTACCCTGCTGTGTGGTAAAAACTTCTACAAGACAAGGAGCAACAGTGGGAGTATATCTACAATGTTGTGTGTGGTAATACTGCAGAGTAGCTCTTCTACAATACAACGAGCACCAGTGGGAGTATATCTACCCTGTTGTGTGTGTTAATACTGCAGAGGTGCCCTTCTACAAGACAAGGAGCACCAGCAGGAGTATATCTACCCTGTTCTGTGTGGTAATACTGCAGAGGAGCTCTTCTACAAGACAAGGAGCACCAGTAGGGGTATACCTACCCTGTTGTGTGTGTTCATACTGCAGAGGAGCTCTTCTACAAGACAAGGAGCACCAGTGGGAGTATATCTACCCTGTTGGGTGTGTTAATACTGCAGAGGAGCTCTTCTACAAGACAAGGAGTACCAGTGGGAGTATATCTACCCTGTTGTGTGTGTTAATACTGCAAAGGAGCTCTTCTACAAGACAAGGAGCACTAGTGGGAGTATACCTACCCTGTTGTGTGTGGTAATACTGCAGAGGAGCTCTTCCACAAGACAAGGAGCACCAGAGGGAATATATCTACCCTGTTGTGTGTGGTAATACTGCAGAGGAGCTCCTCTACAAGACAAAGAGCACCAGTAGGGGTATACCTACCCTGTTGCGTGTGTTAGTACTGCAGAGGAGCTCTTCTACAAGACAAGGAGCAACAGTGGGAGTATATCTACCCTGTTGTGTGTGTTAATACTGCAGAGGAGCTCTTCTACAAGACAAGGAACACGAGTGGGAGTATATCTACCCTGTTGTGTGTGTTAATACTGCAAAGGAGCTCTTCTACAAGACAAGGAGCACCAGTGGGAGTATACATACCCTGTTGTGTGTGGTAATACAGCAGAGGAGCTCTTCTTCAAGACAAGGAGCACCAGTGGGAGTATACCTACCCTGTTGTGTGTGGTAATACAGCAGAGCAGCTCTTCTACAAGACAAGGAGCACCAGTGGGAGTATATTTACCCTGTTGTGTGTGGTAATACTGCAGAGGAGCTCTTCTAGAAGACAAGGAGCACCAGTAGGGGTATACTTACACTGTTGTGTGTTAATACTGCAGAGGAGCTCTTCTACAAGACAAGGAACACCAGTGGGAGGATACCTACCCTGTTGTGTGTGTTAATACTGCAGAGGAGCTCTTCTATAAGACAAGGAGCACCAGTAGGAGTATACCTACCCTGTTGTGTGTGTAAATACTGCAGAGGAGCTATTCTACAAGACAAGGAGCACCAGTAGGTGTATACCTACCCTGTTGTGTTAGTTAATACTGCAGAGGAGCCCTTCTACAAGACAAGGAGCACCAGTAGGGGTATACCTACCCTGTTGTGTGTGTGTTAATACTGCAGAGGAGATCTTCTACAAGACAAGGAGCACAAGTAGGAGAATAACTACCCTGCTGTGTAGTAATACTGCAGAGGAGCTCTTCTACAATACAACGAGCACCAGTGGGAGTATATCTACCCTGTTGTGTGTGGTAATACTGCAGAGGAGCTCTTCTACAAGCCAAGGAGCACCAGTAGCAGTATATCTACCCTGTTGTGTGTTGTAATACTGCAGATGAGCTCTTCTACAAGACAAGGAGCACCAGTGGGAGTATATCTACCCTGTTGTGTGTGACAGTACTGCAGAGGAGCTCTTCTACAAGACAAGGAGCACCAGTAGGGGTATACATACCCTGTTGTGTGTGTTAATACTGCAGAGGAGCTCTTCTACAAGACAAGGAGCACCAGTGGGAGAATACCGTGTTAATACTCCAGAGGAGCTCTTCTACAAGACAAGGAGCACCAGTAGGAGTATACCTACCCTGTTGTGTGTGTAAATACTGCAGAGGAGCTATTCTACAAGACAAGGAGCACCAGTAGGGGTATACCTACACTGTTGTGTGAGTTAATGCTGCAGAGGAGCCCTTCTACAATACAACGAGCACAAGTAGGAGAATATCTACCCTGCTGTGTGGTAATACTGCAGAGGAGCTCTTCTACAAGACAAGGAGCACCAGTGGGAGTATATCTACCCTGTTGTGTGTGTTAATACTGCAGAGGAGCTCTTCTACAAGACAAGGAGCACCAGCGGGATTATATCTACCCTGTTGTGTGCGGTAATACTGCAGAGGAGCTCTTCTACAAGACAAGGAGTACCAGTAGGAGGATACCGACCTGTTGTGTGTGTTAATACTGCAGAGGAGCCCTTCTACAAGACAAGGAGTATCAGTAGGAGGATACCGACCCTGTTGTGTGTGTTAATACTGCAGAGGAGCCCTTCTACAAGACAAGGAGTATCAGTAGGAGGACACCGACCCTGTTGTGTGTGTTAATACTGCAGAGGAGCTCTTCTACAAGACAAGGTCCTCCAGTAGGAGTATACCTACCCTGTTGTGTGTGTAGATACTGCAGAGGAGCTCTTCTAGAAGACAAGGAGCACCAGTAGGGGTATATCTACTCAGTTGTGTGTGTTAATACTGCAGAGGAGCTTTTCTACAAGACCAGGAGCACCAGTAGGAGTATACCTACCCTGTTGTATGTGTAAATACTGCAGAGGAGCTCTTCTACAAGCCAAGGAGCACCAGTAGAGGTATACCTACCCTGTTGTGTGTGTTAATACTACAGAGGAGCTCTTCTACAAGCCAAGGAGCACCAGTAGGGGTATACCTACCCTGTTGGGTGTGTTAATACTGCAGAGGAGCCTTTCTACAGGACAAGGAGCACCAGTAGGAGTATATCTACACTGTTGTGTGTGGTAATACTGCATAGGAGCTCTTCTACAAGACAAGAAGCTCCAGTAGGGGTATACGTATCCTGCTGTGTGTGTTAATACTGCAGAGGAGCTCTTCTACAAGACAAGGAGCACCAGTGGGAGTATATCTACCCTGTTGTGTGTGTTAATACTGCACAGGAGCTCTTCTACAAGACAAGGAGCACCAGTGGGAGTATATCTACCCTGTTGTGTGTGCTAATACTGCAAAGGAGCTCTTCTACAAGACAAGGAGCACCAGTGGGAGTATACCTACACTGTTGTGTGTGGTTATACTGCAGAGAAGCTCTTCTACAAGACAAGGAGCACCAGTGGGAGTATATCTACCCTGTTGTTTGTGGCTATACTGCAGAGGAGCCCTTCTACGAGACAAGGAGCACCAGTATGGGTATACCTACCCTGTTGTGTGTGTTAATACTGCAGAAGAGCTCTTTTACAAGACAAGGAGCACCAGTGGGAGTATATCTACCCTGTTGTGTGTGGTAATACTGCAGAGAAGCTCTTCTACAATACAACGAGCACCTGTGGGAGTATATCTACCCTGTTGTGTGTGGTAATACTGCAGAGCTCTTCTACAAGCCAAGGAGCACCAGTAGGAGTATATCTACCCTGCTGTGTGTGTAAATACTGCAGAGGAGCTATTCTACAAGACAAGGAGCACCAGTAGGGGTATACCTACACTGTTGTGTGAGTTAATGCTGCAGAGGAGCCCTTCTACAATACAAAGAGCACAAGTAGGAGAATATCTACCCTGCTGTGTGGTAATACTGCAGAGGAGCTCTTCTACAAGACAAGGAGCACCAGTGGGAGTATATCTACCCTGTTGTGTGTGTTAATACTGCATAGGAGCTCTTCTACAAGACAAGGAGCACTAGTGGGAGTATACCTACCCTGTTGTGTGTGGTAATACTGCAGAGGAGCTCTTCTACAAGACAAGGAGCACCAGCGGGATTATATCTACCCTGTTGTGTGCGGTAATACTGCAGAGGAGCTCTTCTACAAGACAAGGAGTACCAGTAGGAGGATACCGACCCTGTTGTGTGTGTTAATACTGCAGAGGAGCCCTTCTACAAGACAAGGAGTACCAGTAGGAGGACACCGACCTTGTTGTGTGTGTTAATACTGCAGAGGAGCTCTTCTACAAGACAAGGAGCTCCAGCAGGAGTATACCTACCCTGTTGTGTGTGTAGATACTGCAGAGGAGCTCTTCTAGAAGACAAGGAGCACCAGTAGGGGTATATCTACTCAGTTGTGTGTGTTAATACTGCAGAGGAGCTTTTCTACAAGACTAGGAGCACCAGTAGGAGTATACCTACCCTGTTGTGTGTGTAAATACTGCAGAGGAGCTCTTCTACAAGCCAAGGAGCACCAGTAGAGGTATACCTACCCTGTTGTGTGTGTTAATACTACAGAGGAGCTCTTCTACAAGCCAAGGAGCACCAGTTGGGGTATACCTACCCTGTTGGGTGTGTTAATACTGCAGAGGAGCCTTTCTACAGGACAAGGAGCACCAGTAGGAGTATATCTACCCTGTTGTGTGTGGTAATACTGCATAGGAGCTCTTCTACAAGACAAGGAGCACCAGTGGGAGTATACCTACACTGTTGTGTGTGGTTATACTGCAGAGAAGCTCTTCTACAAGACAAGGAGCACCAGTGGGAGTATATCTACCCTGTTGTTTGTGGCTATACTGCATAGGAGCCCTTCTACAAGACAAGGAGCACCAGTATGGGTATACCTACCCTGTTGTGTGTGTTAATACTGCAGAAGAGCTCTTCTACAAGACAAGGAGCACCAGTGGGAGTATATCTACCCTGTTGTGTGTGGTAATACTGCAGAGTAGCTCTTCTACAATACAACGAGCACCAGTGGGAGTATATCTACCCTGTTGTGTGTGGTAATACTGCAGAGGAGCTCTTCTACAAGCCAAGGAGCACCAGTAGGAGTATATCTACCCTGTTGTGTGTGTAAATACTGCAGAGGGGCTATTCTACAAGACAAGGAGCACCAGTAGGGGTATACCTACACTGTTGTGTGAGTTAATGCTGCAGAGGAGCCCTTCTACAAGACAAGGAGCACAAGTAGGAGAATATCTACCCTGCTGTGTGGTAATACTGCAGAGGAGCTCTTCTACAAGACAAGGAGCACCAGTGGGAGTATATCTACCCTGTTGTGTGTGGTAATACTGCAGAGGAGCTCTTCTACAAGACAAGGAGTACCAGTAGGAGGATACCGACCCTGTCGGATGTGTTAATACTGCAGAGGAGCCCTTCTACAAGACAAGGAGTACCAGTAGGAGGACACTGACCCTGTTGTGTGTGTTAATACTGCAGAGGAGCTCTTCTACAAGACAAGGAGCTCCAGTAGGAGTATACCTACCCTGCAGAGGAGCCTTTCTACAGGACAAGGAGCAACAGTGGGAGTATATCTACCCTGTTGTGTGTGTTAATACTGCGGAGGAGCTCTTCTACAAGACAAGGAACACGAGTGGGAGTATATCTACCCTGTGTGTGTTAATACTGCAAAGGAGCTCTTCTACAAGACAATGAGCACCAGTGGGAGTATACCTACCCTGTTGTGTGTGGTAATACAGCAGAGGAGCTCTTCTACAAGACAAGGAGCACCAGTGGGAGTATACCTACCCTGTTGTGTGTTGTAATACAGCCGAGCAGCTCTTCTACAAGACAAGGAGCACCAGTGGGAGTATACCTACCCTGTTGTGTGTGGTAATACAGCCGAGCAGCTCTTTTACAAGACAAGGAGCACCAGTGGAAGTATATCTACCCTGTTGTGTGTGTTAATACTGCAGAGGAGCCCTTCTACAAGACAAGGAGTACCAGTAGGAGGATGACGACCCTGTTGTGTGTGTTAATACTGCAGAGACTCTCCTTCAAGACAAGGAGCACCAGTGGAAGTATATCTACCCTGTTGTGTGTGTTAATACTGCAGAGGACCTCTTCTACACAAGGAGCACCAGTAGTAGTATACCTACCCTGTTGTGTGTTGATACTGCAGAGGAGCTCTTCTACAAGACAAGGAGCACCAGTGGAAGTATATCTACCCTGTTGTGTGTGTACATACTGCAGAGGAGCTCTCCTACAAGACAAGGAGCACCAGTGGAAGAATATCTACCCTGTTGTGTGTGTAAATACTGCAGAGGAACTCTCTTACAAGACAAGGAGCACCAGTGGAAGTATATCTACCCTGTTGTGTGTGTTAATACTGCAGAGGAGCCCTTCTACAAGACAAGGAGTACCAGTAGGAGGATGACGACGACCCTGTTGTGTGTGTTAATACTGCAGAGGAGCTCTCCTACAAGACAAGGAGCACCAGTGGAGGTATATCTACCAAGTGTGTGTGTGTAAATACTGCAGAGGAGCTCTTCTACAACACAATGAGCACCAGTAGGAGTATATCTATCTTGTGTGTGTTAATACTGCAGAGGAGCTCTTCTACAAGACGAGGAGCACCAGTGGAAGTATATCTACCCTGTTGTGTGTGTTAATACTGCAGAGGAGCTCTCCTACAAGACAAGGAGCACCAGTGGAAGTATATCTACCCTGTTGTGTGTGTTAATACTGCAGATGAGCTCTTCTACAAGACAAGGAACACCAGTGGGAGTATATCTACCCTGTCGTGTGTGGTAGTACTACAAAGGAGCTCTTCTACAAGACAACGAGCACCAGTGGGAGTATACCTATCCTGCTGTGTGTGGTAATACTACAGAGGAGCTCTCTACAAGACAAGGAGCACCAGTTGGAGTATATGTACCCTGTTGTTTGTGGTAATACTGCAGAGGAGCTCTTCTACAAGACAAGGAGCACCAGTAGGGGTATACCTACCCTGCTGTGTGTGTTAATAATGCAGAGGACCTTTTCTACAAGACAAGGAGCACCAGTAGGATGATACCTACCCTGTTGTGTGTGACAGTACTGCAGAGGAGCTCTTCTACAAGAAAAGGAGCACCAGGAGTATACCTACCCTGTTGTGTGTGTAAATAGTGCAGAGGAGCTATTCTACAAGACAAGGAGCACCAGTAGGGTAATACTTACCCTGTTGTGTGTGTTAATACTGCAGAGGAGCCCTTCTACAAGACAAGGAGCACCAGTAGGGGTATACGTACCCTGTTGTATTAATACTGCAGAGGAGCTCTTCTACAAGACAAGAAGCAACAGTAGGAGAATATCTACCCTGCTGTGTGGTAATACTGCAGAGGAGCTCTTCTACAAGACAAGAAGCAACAGTGGGAGTATATCTACCCTGTTGTGTGTGGTAATACTGCAGAGGAGCTCTTCTACCAGACAAAGAGCACCGGTGGGAGTATACCTACCCTGTTTTGTGTAGTAATGTTCAGAGGACCTCTTCTACAAGACAAGGAGCACCAGCAGGAGTATACCTACCCTGTTGTGTGTAGCAGTACTGCTGAGGGGCTCTTCTAGTATTGCTTAGGGGCTTTCCTATACGACATGGAGCATCATAGGAGTATATCTAATCTGTTGTGTGTGGTAATACTGCAGAGGAGCTCTACCATACGACATGGAGACTCATAGTATTATATCTTGTCTGTTACGCGTGGTAGTACTGCACATGAGCTCTTCTATACAACATGGAGCACCAGTAGGAGTATATTTTGTCTGTTGTGTTTGGTAGTACTACAGAGGAGCTCTTCTATACGACAAGGAGCACAAGTAAGAGAAAATCTTGTCTCTTGTGTTTGGTAGTACTACAGAGGAGCTCTTGTATACGACAAGGAGCACAAGTAGGAGTATAACATGTCAGTTGTGTGTGGTAGTACTGCAGAGGAGTTCTTCTATACAAGGAGCACCAGTAGGAGTATATCTTGTCTGTTACGTGTCGTAGTAGTGCAAAGAAGCTCTACGATACGACAAGGAGCACCATACGAGTATATCTTGTCTGTTACGTGTTGTAGTGCTGCACAGGAGCTCTGCCATAGGACACGGAGCACCATAGGAGTATATCTTGTCTGTTACGTGTGGTAGTACTGCAGAGGAGCTCTTCTATACAATATGGAGCATCAGTAGGAGTATATCTTGTCTGTTACGTGTGGTAGTAGTGCAGAGTTGCTCTACCTTATGACATGGAGTATAGGAGTATATTTTGTCTGTTGTTTGTTACATGTGGTAGTACTGCAGAGGAGCTCTTATATACAACATGGAGCACCAGTAAGAGTATATCTTTGTTGTGTGTGCAATTACTGCAAGGGAGCTCTGCTATATGACAAGGAGCACCATAGGAATAGATATATCTTGTTGTGCGTGGAAGTGCTGCAGAGGAGCTCTTCCATATGAAGGAACATCAGTAGGAGTTTATCTACGCTTTTGTGTTTGGATATACTGCAGAGGAGCTCCACTATCTCTAAGGTCTTTATGAAGTGCTCAGGTTTATGAAATACTCAGGCTGAGTCCTTTTAGCATTATGATTATCTTTCTCGGGGAAGACAGGGCTAATCTTAGTGCTTTTCGTACGTTTGTTTGATTTGTGCTTGTTTGGTTTTGTTAGTTTCCTCTTCCTCTTGGTGTCTGGGAAAGGCCTCGGTTTGTGATTGTTACACTCCCCACTATCTTGACTTTTCTCTTATTTTTTTTACATCCAGCGGAATGTGTTTGTTATTTTAGGTTAACTGGGTGTTCTAAAATAATAAACAAATTAAGTGTTATGGAAGTTTTTTATATTTCTCAAAAATAGACATATCTATATCTGTGGGTCGTTGGATAAGTTTGTAGATTTTTCCTGTAACTGTCAATTTTCATGCAAACAACGCAAATGGTTGTACAAATGCAGTGGAGCCTTTAGGTAGCACAGTCAATAGCAAAACAATGTAACGGAACATCATATAATCAAGTAAATACCTTGCTATCAGATAATAATTTCAGGAAGATCCAGTCAAAACTCAAGGACTTAGGAGAAAAAGGTCATAAATAGGTATTTTTAGCTCACCCGAGGCAAAGCCTTATTAGTGAGCTTATGGTAGGGCAAGGCTGGTTTTGTCTGTTGTCTGTCTGTCCTCAACATTTTCAAACAGCTCCTCCGAAACTACTGGGCCAATTTAACTCAAATTTCATATGAAGCCTCCATGGGATTGGTGAACGAAGTTTGCTAATCCAGCTCACATGATAAAGATGGCCGCCATGCCCATATATGATAAAAACCCTTCAAAATCTTCTTCTCCGGACCGCTAGGCCGATTCACACGGTACTTGGTATGTAGCATGGTGGATTTGAGCCCATAATGAACTGTTAAAATGGTGACCCTGGGATGACCCTGACCTTTTTAACCCTAGGTCAATTTCGGTAACATAGGCATTTGTATGGGAGTCAAAATGTCTAATATCTTACAAACAGTTCAAATTACCAACCCTAAACAATATATATTCTTGTTCCTTATGAAAAGACAGACTTAAAGTCCCACCAGACTCCCCCGGGGGCTTGCTCCACTCCATTAACTTCAGTAAAGGCCTAATATATCAGAAACCCTTCAGATCCCAACCCCTAAACCATATATATTCTTGTTTCTTATTTTAAGACACATTCAGTGACACTGACCTTAAATCCCTCCAGACTATCCCCGGGACTTGCCCCACCCGCTTCACTTCATAAAAGGCCTAATATCTCGGAAATTGGTCAGATCCCCACTCTAAACCTTATATTTTCTTGTTCAGAAAGTACTGCACAATATTGTTTCAAAGTTTGTGGATGCTGTGTTACAAATCATTGATATTTCAAACATTTAAGCTTTTCCAAAGTTCTTCAGCTGTCATGTGATCGGTTCAGGTCAGATGGTCCTCTGGTTCAGCAATTACATCAGACAGGTCGACCTCACCAGTTTTCGAACTTCATCACAGCTTTTATCCTGACCTCTATATATGTAAATTTCACGAAGATGTGATAAAAGGTTAAGGACTTATGGTGATGGCAATGTCATAAATAGACATTTTCAGCAATCAAGGAGCAAAACTCCATGACAGATAGGTCGGCCTTATCAGTTTTCAAATCTATCTGAGCCTTTATCCCCAGCCTACTTATATGAGTTATCAGAAGACACTCAAAATTGAAGAATCTATGACACTGACATGTGATTTACAACTGTAAATAAAGGATGCTGCAGATAAAATTTGGGCTCAATCCGCCCAGTGCCAGTGGCTTCAGAGATGTCATTTGATAGTGTGAACGACGACGATTGACGCCAAAGCATGGACACTCACTGGAGTCTTCGGCTCAGCTAAGCTAATAAATGCCAACTTGCCACTTTATTTCCTGCACTGGAGACTTTGAGCATATAAATTAGGGTATAACTCTCTTCAAATTTCTCAATTTGGGAGATATATCAGCGTTTTATTGTCGCAAATTCCGTTTACGATGACAAGTTAGCGTAGTTGTAAAACATAATTTGTTTCCATAAAAATGCTGATATACCTCACCCAATGACAAATTTCAACACAGTTATCACCATTCTGATATTCATTTATTTCTCTTCTATAGACATATACACATTTTGATTATTTTCGCACAACAAGCAAGTGTTGTCAAAAGTGTAAAACCTAATTGCATCCAATGAAAACCAACCTATAATAATGACGTCTGGCTTCCTGTAGAATAATGCAGGATATACTGTCGCATATGCTATAAGTCGTCAAATCAGACATTGTTATATTTCCAAGTGCATTAGAATTTAACATATACATGTATTATTATGAACTACACAACGTTGTCAGGAAGATCAGAATTTTAAATACATTCATGCAATACTGCTGTAATTTTTTTTTATGCACTTAGCCCTCTGGCATTACGTGTTATTCAAGTAATATTATGTTATTAATCAAGAAATTACTTACTGGTCCAGTTACAAGTTTAAGGTCTGCTGTACCGAGGACATGCAAATGGGCCAATAAGAAATTACTTGATTTATGACAATTTTATAAATCAACTTGTGAAAATATAACGTGTTTTAGAAACCACATGTAATGTGAGACTACCTCTAATATGAGACCGCCTATATAAACCATAGGTGTACAGAAACCATCCATCTATGTTAGGATACAACCAAGAAGAAAGAGACAATCAGTGTTAAGGGACCAAATGCATTAAACGGTCAACAATATTAACAGGCCAATATTTATAAAGACACAGCATGTATTAAAAGACCACATGTATTAAGATACCACTTGTACAAAAAGAGTACCTATATCAAAAGACCACTTTCATTTGGTGACTTCCTGTATATGTGTAAAGAAACTGTCTGTGTTATAAGCACCGACCACCTACATTAAGAGAACACCTTTGCAAAAGTAACATATTCTAAGTTACCAACTGAAATAAGAGAACACCTTTGTTAACATGTATTGAAGTCACACGTATTAAGGTACCACTTGGAATATGAAACTATCTGTGAAAAAAAAAAAAACATGTATTAAGAGACTGCTTGTATATAGGCTACCTGTAAAAAAAAGACCACTTCCTTTATGAGACCACCTTCAATAAGAGACCACCATGTTAAGAAGTCACCTGTTTCTAGTTACCTACTTTAGAGACCAATTCTATAAAGAGCCCTTATGGTAAGCTACCACATTTGTACTCTTTTAATACAGTGGTCATTTAAAACACATATTTTTATAATACAGGTGGCATTAGAATGCAGTTGATCTCTGGATAAGTCATTTAATACAGGCTGATTCTTAGTACAAGTTTTCTCTTAATACAGGTGGTTTTGTCATACATGTGGTTTTGTCATACAGGCTGTCCCTAAATACTGGTGTACTTTTCTGCGAGTGTTCTCTTCATACAAATGGTCTCTTGTGGTCTGTTAATTTAACTGGTATCTGAACAAATGCGGTTCCTAAATGCTAGTTGCCTCAATACAGTTGGTCTTTTATTCATATAGAACGTCTCAGTATAGGCCCCTTATTGCTCTCTCTGTAAAGGTGGTCTCTTCATACAGGTTTGTTAACAAAGATGGTCTCTTAACAATTGATCTTTTAATGCAGAGGATCTCTTACTAACATCATATGGTCTGGGTTTTTTAAGGCAGTCTCTTTACACAGCTGATCTCTTAATGCAAGTGGCTTCTTACTCTATGCTGTCTGTTATATCTCTTACTACATGTTTCAAGTGGTCTCTAAATATAAGTGGTCTCTAAATACAGTTGGCTTTTAACGCCTATTTTAAGGGACCACAAGTCCTGTATTATGTTAATTACTCTACCTTAAGGTTACATCTGTTGAGTATTGATGCAGAACTTACATTATATAACAGATTACAAACAGGGAAAATTCATAACAAGAGCCTCAAGGAGCCTATTCACTGTAACCACTCACCTGAACAACTTACAAGATCAAATGTGGAGTTTTCTAGTACTCAAGGACAAATAATCCATTATGTAATGCCGAATATTGCTGAATGTCAAACTCCAAAAGCCAATAATCTATGCCTGTCACAGTTATCAGTAAGTTTGATCCACTTCCGATAAAAAAGTTATTAATAAGACAACATTCCCCCCATTTTTCAGTCTTCAAAGGGCCGTAATTCGAAGTTAATATTCCAACCTGGTCCAAATTCTAACTACTTCGAGATTGTATGTCTGTCCTAGTTACCTGCAAATTTAATGACACTCCGATGAAAAATTAAACAAGGTATTCGGCGAACACTGTTTCCACCATTTTAATTGAAAGGAAGCTTTCAGTTGCTATGGAAACCAGAATTTTGATCAAATCTGCCCCAAAACGGTATCCAGTCTTCCCCCTTGCCCAATGATGCTACACATGAATTTTGATCAAGATTGGCCCACTGGCTTCTGCGATATACTTTATCAAAAGTGTAATGGATGATGGACGGACGACGTAGAATTAGTATACTAATAAATCACTTGAGCCTTAGTGGATTTTCTTTTGCAAACTTTTGTTGGGCATTTTGGCAACAAGGCCCTTCCATCTTAACTTGTCTACAAATTGAAAGCGTTGCCCTTTCAGAGTTAATCAACATATGGTCTTGGTAGCCGCTTATAGAACAGGACATAGGCCTGTTCCAGTTCTCTGGAGATGTCTCCTCTGATTTCTGTTATCTGAAAAAATTAATAGTAAATATCTGTTAGAGTTTTGTATTTTAGTAATACAAACGTCAAAAAGATTGCCTTTGGAAACAAAGAACACACTACAGACAGAAAATGGGAGTCTCTGTTTTATTGAGCCTCTTCATAAGCAATGAGTTTTATTTTTGTGAATTGTAAACTGACCAATTACTCAAAAATTAAATGCCAAAGTTAAATGATTTACCAAAATTAACATGTATGTGGGACCAATAAATGTGAAAACCTTCCTCATAGAAACCTCCACTGTGCAGTGGTCCTCCAACGTGCAGTGGTTAAGCTGCTTGCCTTTTTAACCAGGGGCAATGAGTTTGATTGCTAGCTTCTCTGATTTTTGTGTGAGACTTTAAACTGAAGTAATTTACATCAGTGCAAAATTCAATGTCAGAAAATTCTATGTTCCCTAACATTAAAATATATATTCACATTTAGCTTCACAATCAGCTATATCTGTTTTCATTTGTACAGTGAAACTCTTACAACATATATGGAGCCTTTTTACATGTGTAGTAAACAGTTTTATCATATGACGTCGTTGATATGCATTGGAAAACAGTGTGTAAGAGAAAGTATTTTACCCACCGCAATATCGTCAATTCTAAACCATTTCATGCCGATTTCAACGTAGCCAATGTAATGGCCTTGGCCGAGTTGTGTCCCGAAATGTCGAACAAATCCATAAAGTCGAAGCTTGTCTTCAAGTATCTGTGAATAAAAGGTACATATATGTAAACCTATTACTAATTAGACCTAAATCAAAGCATCTTTATATCTTTGCAAAAAATGTTTTATGCAGCTCTAGTCCCAATGAAAAATGAAAAAAGCGAATAAGCACTGCTTATTAGATACGCCTCCCCCACTCCCGCCATCCCTCAAGGTAACTGTCAATACAAAGTGCTTATCTGGGAAGAAAAATAAAGTGCAGATCTGAGAATAAAATGGCTAAGTTCCAAAAGCCTTTTTGTCAGGAAATATTGTTTCATGATGAAACTTCTTCATGCACATGTGACGTACGTCTTTAATGAGTATGCAAACTGTCAGCTTGCAGCACTCTTCATGCACATGTTCAAAAGGTCTGTAATGTGCATACCAAGTATCAGAATGGTTCATCAAAAACTGAAACAAGCTGATTTCATTGAGCTTGTATCAACTAAGAGCAAACCAAATCCAGATACCAAAAATTACATAAAAAATTGTCTGTTCAAAAGGTGGTCCAAAGTATTTTTCAGCATGAAACTTCTTCATGCATTTGTGCAGTATGTCTGCAATGTGTATGAAAAATATCAGATTGCTGCATCAAATACCAGAATTAAGGTTCATCTGTTATGCACATCGTATCATTTTACTATACATTTGTGTGAAATTTCATGAAAATATCTCAAATGTGTTTCAAGTTATGGAGTGGACACAATTTTGTGACACAGATAAACAGACAGACAGATGAATAGATTTTAACACTGACAGATGAATGCAGGAAAACAATATGGCTCCAAACCCTAAAAGGGGGAGACATAATGATAATTTTTGTGCTCGTGTGTCTTGTAATAGAACGTTTTAAGAGAATAGGGATGTGTAACGAAACATTCCCCTTTCAAATTTTCAAACCATGGTGACTTACCTTTGAGGAAACAACATGCTCCCGTACCTTCAGGATGAGTGGAATTTTTAGGGGATTGGGTATTTTCATACCATTCTGTGTAAACCTAGAATGAAACATTTATTCTTTATTCTGGACTTAAAGTATATATGTATATATATAGAAGTCATTCAGTTTTAATGAAGACAGCATCATAAATGCAACTGTCACAAGAAGTTTCAGATAAAATAACTCCACACTTGCATGTTCATATTTTGTGTGATTCTTTCCTCCAAAGAATCTTCTTTTAAAGGTGTATTTAAAACTTATGCAGACTCACTGGAGCATGAAATTTAGGCTACTATGCCTTGACATTATGCCAATATTTAAGTATCTGTGTCTTTGAAGTAACACTGCCGTAGCAGATGTGAAAGGACAGAATCACAGACGGATGGACTTAGGAGCAGAACTGAGAAAAACTATACATCCACTGGCATTTTTTCTTAAACAGGACTAATACACAGCAATGCTATAGCTCTTGATGGCTTTAAGTCACCATTTTCTGTTTTACTGAATTTCTTTACCTTTTGTCTGCAGCTTTAAGTCACCATTTTCTGTTTTACTGAATTTCTTTACCTTTTGTCTGCAGCTACAACCAAGTGCAAATACAAATTACCTGTTCAGTGTAATGATCAGATTCTTAGGTAGTGTGGAGATCTTGCTGGCTTTAAGGGCAGTACTGTTTTTCTTACACCTGTAAGTAACAGAAAGAATTGATAAAGTGAGATAATTGAGAAGTGTGTCTAGTTTGGGCTTAGCATTGCTTGTAACACTCTGACATATCGAAGAGTATCTACATTTGAGATGAAGCTTAATGCTAACTTGAATAGTACTGTCTCACCTGATTATAATACAACAGGCAATTGATATAATAATCCACCCAGTTACATCATACTGACACCCAGTCAACCAATCACACACGTTGCCGAGGGAGAAGCAAAAGTTTCAATATAATACCTACTGTAGCAATTTTAACGACTGTGGCATGTCAGTGTAAGGTTAAACCAACAATCTTCTGTTTCTCACACACTCTACCCATTGAGCTACTGTGCTGGACGATTAAAAAAAACTTACTGAACATCTCTACGATTCTTTAACTCATGAGATACTCATTTGATTTGTGCTTTGGTTTGTAATATTTTAGTATAAATGCTGTTTGATGAAAAGACAATCACAAACTTTTATTGAATGCACATAAATCTTTTCACTGTGACCAAACCAGTGACAAAACCTTAGTCTCAGTCACATTTACATTTAATAGATACCGTAATTTTCCTAAATATTTGGACACCTAAAATGTTGCTGTAATCATCATAAAATTGGAGTAGATCTTTTTTTACTGTAGCTTAATATGTCCAAAGGATGTGACTAGAATGGCAAACAGTGAAGAACTTGATCAGGAGCAGTCTGATCAGGATCTGCACTGTTTGTATATGCCCGTCTGTCCAAAAACTTAGGAACATTACAGTATATTACCTTCTACACCGATAAGTGTCAATCATCTCAGTCGCAAAATAATTTGTCATGGCATCATCAAGTCTATCTACCTACAAAAGAATTAGATAAAACGTATTAAGTCTGAGTATATCTGCCAATAATGAGCTCTAATAAAGGTTTTCAATAGGTTCTGTCATTAAAAATTCCTTTTGTTTTTTAATCAGTTATCAAAAATAATATGTTTATCAAACGGTATCGCCTCTGAGAGTGTCATAACATTATAAATTTCTTGGTCCACAAGTGGATTTTATATATAAATTGGCTGGTTACATTGGTAAACAGTAGTAAGCGACAACTGCCACAAAACCGTCGTTTTTTTTTTAAGGTGAGATGACAATTTTGTCATATTATAAACAGAATTTTACATGGCACTGTATATTATTAATGAATTTATTGAGGAAAAAACAACAATAAAATACTCAAAATTACATGTCAGAGCACTTATGTAAGATCCTCTAGACTGCTACACTAAGATTTTGCAAGTTTCTAAAAAGAACGTTGCTTCACATTTTTTTTAATACAAAAGCCTTTGTAACAAAAAGTAAACATTGCTTTCAAAGGGTCAAGGTCAATCCAGGTTTACCATAAGAACAGATTTAAATCGGCCTTTATCCCAAAACTACACACCAGATTTCAATGCAATTTGTCAATCTGTTCCTGAGGTTTGGAAATTTTACCATGTAGTGACATGGTGGCCATTTTGGACTTGTGACCACTCATACAAATACATTTTAATTAAAATACATCCAGCAAACCATATAGGCAGATAGACAGCAGATGCCTGCCTATCTATACTATTAGCTCACCAATTACCCTGCAGCTTAGGGGTCGGAGTTTATGACCGGCAAAGCACCAATTACAATAACATAGTAACAACTTACAGCTTTCATCGACAAACTAAGAGTACTGTAGTTGTCTGTGGTCTTCGATTCACTTTCACAGGTACAACAAGTAACTGGAAACATAAAAAAAGCAACAACATATGCAGACACCCCCCCCCCCCCCGCCCCACCACACATACACACACGCTTTTGAAGTCATGACAACAAACAAACATGAATCTCATGACATCGATGTTCAGTGCTTACCATGTGAAGCACTAGAGACACCAAAGCAATCGTGAAATCAAAATAATTTGTTCCCAAAATTTCCCTTACAGCTCAAAGAGCCTGTACTGCTCACTTAATCTATGCCTTATCTGCCTATTAGCAAATCTGATCAACTTCCGATGAAAAATGGTTGTTATCAATCAGACATGTCCTGCGCTTTCAAGTCAAAGGGCAAGTTTTTTTTTTATTTTGAACTTCTAGTGGATGTAATTCAAAAGAGAACATTCCAACCTGGCTCAAATTCAAACTCCTTGAAGTAAGACATATTTGAACCACAATTTTATGGCGATGTCATGTACAATTAAGAAAAATTAAAAATAGTACTACTTTTCAGAACAGTTTAGGAAATTAATGCTCCATTACAAACGCATGGATTACAATATAAATGCAGTGAAACAGTCTGCATGCATTGTGTTTGACCCAGTCACAGTCAGATGCTAAGCTTCTCTCTTAATTTCACGCTATTTGGTCGGAGTTCAGACTCCATGAAGACTTCGATACTGAGCTAATTATTCATTTAGTGAGTCGAAGCTGTTTTGGTCTATGGCTAGGTCCATCGGGGTTAAGCTAGTAGTTATATGTTGCTCCAGTTGTCAAGTGGTGTTGCGTGACAATCTAGATGTCGCAGCACATTTTTGCTGTTCAGTCCTTATCAAGCATAATCTTTATCTGTGATTTATTTGTAGTCTGTGTTAATTTACTGATGAGTAAAAATCCTCCACACTAATCGCACAATTAAATGTTTTGAACCACAACCAAACCATAGCCTTATGGAAAACTACCTGTTCTTTCCAGTGTTCCTTTAAACACTTCCGAAGCCTCATTTTGACATCTCAAGCCTCTGTTTAATAGAAAAAGCAACATTTTCTTACAAATAAGTATAAAAGGCATACTAGAATTAACATCCATTATTTTAAAACACTTGAGCATGTTTAAATAAAATCTCGACCGAGAAGAAATGTTCATGTACTAGGCATAAAACCATCTCCTTTCAAGTGTTTATGCCCTGACTGTGCCCTGATTTTATCGTCCATATTCATTATTTCAACTTGTTATCAGACAACCTGTCTATATTTCATGTCTTGTACAATGTGCAACAAAAACTGATATACAAATCAAGCAATGATAAAAAAAAAGAAGGTATGTATGTGATAAATAATTTTACGCCCTTGTCCAGACAAGCTAATCTGTAATGTCAGGGTTTTATACTTGGTGAAAAATAAAATTTCGTTTCAATTAATGGAAAAATAATTGTACTTACTCATAGATCTGTTCCAGGACTTTAATCAAAAACTCGTGGCAATCTTCCTGTTGCCCAACTTTGTAGCCATCCCATATTTCTGCATTTTTCGGTGGATGAAGCTCATAAACCTTTTTTATGAAACTGGTCGCCACAAGATATAACCAGGTATATTTTTTTTTTCTTTTTCACTGTAACTTTTTTACGTTGAATAGCGTTGAAAGTGAGGGCGAAAGTTAAAACTTTCCGCCGTCATGTGATGTCTAGGAGAATCATTATTGGTTTGTGTTGAGGTTTTACGGCCCAGTCAACCCAATGCGGTCATGTCGAGCGTGGTCAGTTTACCTAACCACATGTTTACTGGGCAGGCTTAGTCCTCTAAGCGGTTAACCAGTATTGTGCACATTCTTTCGCCAGAAACTGACAACTGCCCTTCTTGAATCAGCGGATGGGAGAGAATGACCGTAGAAAATATTTCATAATCAATCTCCACGAAAGAATGTTGCCGACCTCGGCGGGGGTTGAACCCGCGACCTCTTGGTCTCCAGTTGGACGGCGCATCCAACTGAGCCACCGAGGCCGGCTGGAGAATCATTAGACTACCAGTCCTGAATTACTACATGTCAACAGTTAATCACCAATTTTCAATAATATTATTAATAATTTATCCTTATTTTATTATAATCAAACAAAATAGGTATATAATATACAAAATATTAAATCATGTTTTCGGGATATGAATAATATGTCACTCAGACTTGTCTAAATGGGCATAAACAACTTTTGCTTCGCACTCGTTTATACGCATTCAGACAAGCTTTTGTGGAATATTTTTCATATTCAGAAACATGATTTAATATTCTCTTTCTTTTCATAAAGAATAACTGAAGAACGCCTTTGTTACCTGTGAAACAGGATGAACATCTCCATGTTTAGCTGGGTCAGGAAGGCTTATGTAAAATCGCCTTTCACTCCTCACACTGTCTTTATTGAACTTTAAGCTTTGCCTGACCAAGCGACTTGCTTTCTTCTGCTGGGCTATTGATGCGGTTTGGGTCTCTGGAATCTAAAACAGCTCATCTGTAGCGCAATCATGCAGCAAAGACGGGACACACCAATAGTGGTGCTCTTCAACTAGTTTACTTTGATCAGGTTCAACATCTCTTTCAAAACATTTGTCGCTTGGGAGACATTGCTTCTGATTTCCTTCAACCACAAAAAGAGCTCATCTGTAAAGCTTTCTGACATACGCACGTATGGACATAACATCACGGTGAAATGCTATATGCCCCACTCCTGCCTCACTGCCTTTAACAGAAGGATCCAGGGAATGCTAGTCATTTGACGTAGCCTACCGAAGGAACCTGGAGCAATACAACATGTGATTCTAAAGTGCAAACCCTGTTAAGCATAATTACTCAAGAACAAAACAGATTTTCAGTCATTATCTCTTGTAGTTTTCCTTTTTCACAGATAATATCCTTGACTGATTGACATTGCGTTGCTCTTCATCACACATGCAATGTGTGACGGGATAAAATTTCTGCCACTATGTTACCTTTAACCTTTTTTGAGGTGTTTTTATATTTTGTTTAGGTGTGTTTTTCCTTGACCGACAATAGTGCCAAATAATAAAAGTGCTTTAGAGTAAGTGCAGTGTAAAATTTACTGTCTTATTTTTTTTTTCAGTTTTCTTTATGTATGTGTCAATTATAATGCAGCCAGCACAAACCTGGTAGAAAACTGCTGCCTTGGCATTAATATCACATGAGCCACCACATAAGATAAATGTACTTTTCACAAATGCCACCAGTAAAGGCTCATGCATGACTGTGCATGCCAGCAGTTTTGTAAGTGCCTTCTAAGCTACCACACATGTTGACTGAAACTAGACAAAAGGTCAGGTCTAAAATCCGGCTTCTAGTCCTGACAATTGACTGGGCATGGAGGTTTGAAAATAATCTTTTGGACTACCATAACAAATACCACAATCGTGTGTCATAGCTAAAATATTTGTTAGTACACATTGACTTTTTAAAATACAGGAAATATTTCCTGAGAGACTTGCAAATCTGATAAACAAACGAGTGTGCAGCACGAGTTTGTTTATCAGATTCGCAAGTCTCGAGAGAAATATTTCCTGTATTTTAAAATCTATGTGAATTGATGATTATATTACATACATTTTATTCATTCAATCCCTTTCAGGGGTGGGTCCAGAAAATATGTAAAGGATTGCCAAAAAAAAAAAAAAATAATAAATAAAAAAATAAATAAATAAATAAATAAACTAAAAAAAAAAAAGAAAAAAAAAAGAGCCTCAAATCAGTCCATCGTCAATATTTATATGTTTGGATTGTAAGGATGCATCCATGCGCAGCCTAGTTGTTGAAGTCTAAATCTCAGGGTGCATACCTATAAATGTTGTTTGACTCTTAATTTGAAGGTGTATCCTGGCTACTGTGTAGATCAGCTATGGCTCACTTTAGCTTCTGATGGTTAACTTAGGTGCACCCATTATAGTTGGACACAAAGGAGGTGGGGGTGCACTTGCACCCAGTGCACCCTGGCTGGATCTGCCCCTGCCTTTAAATGCATGATCTGTCCTCCTGGTCGCAATAGGCGTGTGTATTGGGCATGCACTGTTAGAGCAGAGAAGCAGCTACACAAGAGCGAAAGGATACATGAAAATCAGATTTCTTCCCAGACACCTAGCACTAAGATTAATCTCTCTTCCCCAAGAGAGTTAATCGCCGTGCTAAAAGGACTGAAAAACACAAGAACACAATGGCACAAGGTAAGACATACAACAAATCACCAGTTTTCTGTTGCCTGCAAATACGAGAATTTTCTCGTTGAAAATGTAATATGAATACTTTTCCTTTTGATGTTTGAGGCAGAGTTTGGGATCAGACTATCAGTTTCTGATGGCTGGTTGTCTTATACCTGTTCAAATTTGATCTATAAATTGTATAAATTCTCAATTATTGCTCATCTTCCATGTATTTATTTGTCAAATTTATACAGCATGACAGTAAAAATAACAAATAAATGATACCTTGAAATCAGGAAAAGTCAAGACCTCCAGGACAATAATTTTGGCGGGACAGTTCTTTTTCTTTGAAGCCTGGATCTTCCTTCTCATGGGTACAGGCACCGGATGGTCTTCCTATTTAAAAAAAGACAAATGCTTAAGATTCTCTTTAGACATTAATCAGTTTTACAGTGAAGATAACATGGAATCTCGTTTTGCTTTAGGTACATTTGAAATAACTTTATTAACTGCTCTGTCTTTGTACCTATTACTGTCAGATTACATGTACATGACATACAGCCATCATTTCTAAATAAAAATGTTGTCACATTATGTAAATGTGTCTTTTTCAAGATCAACTAATACATCCATAACTACTCAAACCACAGGCAAGCAGAGTTTAAAATCCTTTGAGTAAGTGAATTTCAAACAATTGACTCCTCTGTCAAGTCACTTGACCATTTAACTGACAACCACAACCGACCATTCAAAATAGCTACTAAGGTAATTGTCAATGTTTTTAGTTACACAAACAAATCAACGTGCTTTTTACAGGTAAGCACAGGTATATCAATACAAAGTTTGTCTAAGGAAATTCAAGTGGGCGTGGTTATAAGTGCCTGACAGAGGAGTCAATTACCATAAAAATCCTACAAACAGGATACCCAAATTGCTGTAGTTATCATAAACTTAGAACAAATAAATCTCACAATATAGAATTGTGTCCAAAAGATGAACAGCAAATGGCAACCAGTTAAGACCCAGGTCATACTGCTCCTTTAGAAGTAATCTGATATGGGTCTGCAATTTTTGCATATGCTTGTCTGTCCTACACATAGAATAAATATCTGATGAAACTCGCCAAAATTTTGGGCTGATGGAAACTAATCGGAAGGTCTCCAACAAAAAGGGGAAGGCAAGGCATGGAAGTCCATATAACGTCATAATAAACAAAAGTGACATAGAATTACAAACAATTCACACATATGGTCATGATTTTCTTAATAAATTCAAAATGGTTTACAACAATGATCCTTTGCTTTTCGGAACAGCAGGCCTAGACAAACAACGTAACCCAGAGACAGCTTCTATCAGAGTTTACACATATGCCACATTAATGATTTTATGGTAACATATAGAAATGCAATTTCTAAAACTGAACAGGACAAACTGAATATAATATTTGTGTTCAAAATTTGTGCCCAAAGGGCCAGTTCCAATAGCCAATTCCTCTATCATATCACTTGACAGCTACATAGTCACCCTTTAAGATACATGTTTGTAATTTTGTCAACATATTGGAGACTAGCACACATCAGCCATGGGAAATTTTGAGAGACATCATTGGCTACCTACAAAAGTATAGGAGAAAGGTCCACAGTTTTTTCTGTTACTTGTTCAGTTTGCTTATCATATTTGTAAAATAAAACCTTTACCTGTAATTGTGCTTCTCTAGTAGCCTGTTTTTTTAACTTTTCTGACTTGTGTTTATCGCGTCCAAAAATACAGTCATGTTCCAGACGTGATATAATAACAAAAGGTAATCCCAAGTTTGGGACCACCCCTCTTTTATCTGAAAACCACACTTTACTCTCAGGTCTGATGTCTGAAATGAGTAAATAAAAAAAATAGTGAGGGATTTGAGACTGCCTGGTCTTAGGTCAAAATCAACCTGTAAAAGAGCTCTTCTGTAGCACTATCATGCACCTAGCCAAAATATCCCATACTGGTGCTCATCAACTTGTAAAAGAGCTCTCTTGTAGAACAATCATGCATCAAAAAGAAGAGGTAACCTCACCGGTGCCCTTCAACCTGTAAAAGCGCTCCTCTGTAGTACTTTCATGCATCAAAGGTAAGAGGTCCCCCTTGCATCACTCTTAAACCTGTTAATCAGCTTCTCTGTAGTAATTTCATGCAAAAGTCAAGAGTTGCCCAGAGCAATGCCCTTCAACCTGTAAAAGAGCTCCTCTGTAGTAGTATAATGCACCAAGAACACCCCCCCCACACACACACACACCCCCCCCCCTCCACCCCAAAAAAAACAAAAAACAAGAGATCCCACTAGCAGTTCTCTTCAACCTGTAAAAGAGCTCCTATGTTTTACTATGATGCACTAAAAAAAAGAAAAAAAAGAGAGAGAGAGAGGAGCACTGCTACAGGGTTCATGAATATTTAAGAAGTCAGCCCTTCTTCATTCAGATATGTTCGGAGAGAGGAGCTCTTTTACAGGTTGAAGAGCACAGTTAAGGTATATCTTGTCTTTTACTATAAAACAGCACTTCAGAGGAACTCTTTTAAAGGATGAAAAGCACCAGTATGGGTACATCTTGCATATTACTGAAGAACAGCACTTCAGAGAAGCTCTTTTATAGGTTGAAGAACATCAGTAGGGGTACATCTTTACTATATAATAGCACTTCAGGGAAGCTCTTTTACAGGTTGAAGAGCACCAGTAGGGGTACATCTTGCCTTTTACTATAAAACTGCTCTTCAGAGGAGCTCTTTTACAGGTTGAAGAGCACCAGTAGGTGAACATCTCGGATTTGATATATAATAGCACTTCAGGGGAGCTCTTTTACAGGTTGAAGAGCACCCGTATGGGTCTTGCCTTTCACTATAAAACTGCACTTCAGAGGAGCTCTTTTACAGGTTGAAGAGCACCAGTAGGTGTACATCTCGGATTTGATATATAATAGAACTTCAGGGGAGCTCTTTTACAGGTTGAAGAGCACCCGTAGGGGTACAACTTGCATTTTACTATAAAACAGGAATTTAAAGGAGCTCTTTTACAAGCTAAAGAGCACCAGTAGGGGTACATCTTGCCTTTACTATAAAACAGCACTTCAGAGGAGCTCTTTTACAGGTTGAAGGGCACTAGTAGGGGTACATCTTGCTTTTACTATATAATAGCACTCCAGGGAAGCGCTTTTAAACGTTGAAGAGCACCAGTAGGGGTACATCTTGCCTTTTACTATAAAACAGCACTTCAGAGGAGCTCTTTTACAAGTTGAAGAGTACCAGTAGAGTACATCTTGCCTTTACTATAAAACAGCACTTCAGAGGAGCTATTTTACAGGTTGAGGGACACCAGTATGGGTACACCTTGCAATTACTGTATAAGAGCAGTTCAGGGGAGCTCTTTTACTAGTTGAAGAGCAGTAGTAGGGGTACATCTTGCCTTTTACTATGAAATAGCACTTCAGAGGGGCTCTTTTACAGGTTGAAGAGCACCAGTAGGGGTATGTCTTGTCTTAACTACAAAAAAGTATTCCAGAGGAGCTCTTGTACAGGCTGAAGAGCACCAGTAAGGGTATATATAGTCTTAACTGAACAACACACTTCATAGGAGCTCTTGTACAGGTTGAAGAGCACTAGTTGGGGTATTTCTTGTCTGGACTGTAAAACAGCACTTCAGAGGTGCTAGATTACAGGTTTAAGAGCACCAGCAGGTGTATATCTACTCTCAACTGGAAAACAGCACTTTAGAGGACCTCTTGTACAAATTTAAGAGCACCAGCAGGGTATAAGAGCTCCTCTGCAGTATTAACACACACAACGGGGTAGGTATACTCCTACAGGTGTTCCTTGTCTTGTAGAAGAGCTCCTCTGCAGTATTAACAGACACAACAGGGTAGGTATACTCCTCCTGGTGCTCCTTGTCTTGTAAAAGAGCTCCTCTGCAGAATTAACACACATAACAGGCTAGACATACTCCTACTGGTGCTCCTTGTCGTGTAGAAGTGCTCCTCTGCAGTATTAACACACAACAGGGTAGGTATACTTGTACTGGTATTCCTTGTCTTGTAGAAAAGCTCCTCTGCAGTATTAACACACAAAACAGGGTAGATATACTCCTACTGGTGCTCCTTGTCTTGTAGAAGAGCTCCTCTGCAGTATTAACACACACAACAGGGTAGGTATAGTCCCACTTTGGCTCCTTGTCTAGTAGAAGAGCTCCTCTGCGTTATCAACATACACAACGGGGTAGGTATACCCCTACTGGTGCTTCTCTTTTTGTAGAAGATTTCCTCTGCAGTATTAACACAAACAACAGGATAGGTATACTCCCACTGGTCTCCTTGTCGTGTAGAAGAGCTCCTCTGCAGTATTAACATGCACAACAGGGTAGGATAAGCCCTGCTGGTGCTCCTTGTCTTGTAGAAGAGCTCCTCTGCAGTACTACCACACACAACAGGGTAGGTATACTCCTACTGGTGCACCTTGTCTTGTAGAAGAACTCCTCTGCTGTATTAAGACACACATCAGGGTAGGTATACTCCCACTGGTGCTCCTTGTCTTGTAGAAGAGCTCCTCTGCAGTATTACCACACACAATAGGGTAGATATACTCCTGCTGGTGCTCCTTGTCTTGTAGAAGAGCTCCTCTGTAGTATTAACACACACAACAGGGTAGATATACTCCTGCTGGTGCTTCTCGTCTTGTAGAAGAGCTCCTCTGCAGTATAACCACACACAACTGGGTAGATATACTCCTGCTGGTGCTCCTTGTCTTGTAGAAGAGCTCCTCTGCAGTATTACCACATACAATAGGGTTGGTATACTCCCACTGCTGCTACTTACCGTGTAGAAGAGCTCCTCTGTAGTATTAACTCACACAACAGGGTAGATTCACTCCTAGTGGTGCTCCTTGTCACTGAAGAAGAGCTCCTCTGCAGTATTACCACACATAACAGGGTAGATATACTCCCACTGGTACTCCTTATCAACATGAGCTCCTCTGAAGTATTAACTCACACAACAGGGTAGATATACTCCTGCTGGTGCTCCTCGTCTTGTAGAAGAGCTCCTCTGCAGTATTAACTCACACAACAGGGTAGATATACTCCTGCTGGTGCTCCTTGTCTTGTAGATGAGCTCCTCTGCAGTATTTACTCACACAACAGGGTAGATATACTACTGCTGGTGCTCCTTGTCTTGTAGAAGAGCTCCTCTGCAGTATTAATACACACAACAGGGTAGATATACTCCTACTGGTGCTCCTTGTCGTGTAGATGAGCTCCTCTACAGTATAACCACACACAACAGGGTAGGTATACTCCTACTGGTGCTCCTTGTCATGTAGAAGAGCTCCTCTGCAGTATTAACTCACACAACAGGGTAGATATACTCCTGCTGGTGCTCCTTGACTTGTAGAAGAGCTGCTCTGCAGTACTTACACACACAACAAGGGAGTGTGTAAGTATTAACAAACAGAACAAGGTATGTATACTCCTGCTGGTGCTCCTTCTCTTGTAGAAGAGCTCCTCTGCTGTATTAACACACACAACAAGGTAGATATATCCCTACTTAGGCTCCTTGCTGGGTAGAAGAGCTCCTCTACAGTAGTAACACACGCAACAGGGTAGGTATACTGGTGCTCCTTGTCCTGTAGAAGAGTTCCTCTGCTGTATTAACACACACAACAGGGCAGATATACTCCTGCTGGTGCTCCTTATCTTGCAGAAGAGCTCCTCTGCTATATTAACACACAGTGCAGTGTAGGTATACTCGTACTGGTGCTCTTTGTCTTGCAGAAGACTCTGAGGTAGAAGAGCTCCTCTACAGTATACAAACACAACAGGGTAGATACACTCCTACTGGTGCTACTTGTCGCTGTAGAAGAGCTCCTCTGCAGTATTAACACACACAAGATAGATATACTCATACTGGTGCTCCTTGCCTTGTAGAAGAGCTCCTCTGCTGTATTTACACACATAACAGGGTAGTTATACTCCTACTGGTGCTCCTTGTCCTGTAGAAGAGCTCCTCTGCAGTATTAACACACACTACAGGGTAGGTATACTCCCACTGGTGCTCCTTGTCGTGTAGAAGAGCTCCTCTGCAGTATTAACACACACGACAGGGAACAAATACTCCTACTGGTGCTCCTTGGCTTGTAGAAGAGCTCCTCTGCAGTAGTTACACACTCAAGCGGGTAGGTATACCCCTGCTGATGCTCCTAATTTGTAGTAGAGCTTCTCTGCAGTATTACAACACACAACATGGTAGATATTCTCCTACTGGTGCTCCTTGTCTTGTAGAAGAGCTCCTCTGAAGTATTTACACAAACAACAGGGTAGGTATACCCCTACTGGTGCTCTTTTTCTGGTAGAAGTGCTCCTCTGCAGTATTAACACACACAACAGGGTAGGTTTACTCCTATTGGTGCTCCTTGTCTTGTAGAAGAGTTCCTCTGCAGTATTTACACACACAACAGGGTAGGTATACCTCTGCTGGTGCTCCTTGTCTTGTAGAAGAGCTCCTCTGCAGTATTACCACACACAACAGTGTAGATATACTCCTACTGGTTCTGCTTGTCTTGTCGAAGAGCTCGTCTTCAGTATTGTCACACTCAACACGGATGATATACTCCTACTGGTGCTCCTTGTCTGGTAGAGGAGCTCCTCTGCAGTATTAACACACACAACAAGGTAGATATACTCCTACTTGTTCTCCATGTCTTGTCAAAGAGCTCCTCTGCAGTATAAACACACACAACAGGGTAGGTATACTCCCACTGGTGCTCATCTTCGTGATGAATAGCTCCTCTGCAGTATTTACACACATAACAGGGTTGGTACACTCCTACTGGAGCTCCTTGTCTTGTAGAAGAGCTCCTCTGCATTATTAACACACACAACAGGATAGATATAATCCTACTGGTGCTCCTTGTCTTGTAGAAGAGCTCTTCTGCAATATTTAGACACACAACAGGGTAGGTATACCCCTACTTGTACTCCTTGTTGTGTAGAAGAGCGCCTCTGCTGTATTAACACACAACAGGGTAGATATACTCCTACTAGTGCTCCTTTTCGGTGTAGAAGAACTCCTCTGCAGTATTTCCCCACACAACAAAATAGATATACTTCTACTGGTGCTCATTGTCTTGTAGAAGAGCTCCTCTGCAATATTAACACACACAACAGCTTAGGTATACTCCTACTGGTGCTCTTTGTCTTGTAGAAAAGCTCCTCTGCTGTATAAACAAACACAACAGGGTATGTATACTCCCACTGGTGCTCCTTGTCGTGTAGAAGAGCTCCTCTGCCTTAATAACACACATAACAGGGTAGATATACTCCTACTGGTGCTCCTTGTCTTGTAGAAGAGCTCCTCTGTAATATTTAGACACACAACAGGGTAGGTATAACCCTGCTGGTGCTCCTAGTCTTGTAGAAGAGCTCCTCTGCAGTATAAACACACATAACAGGGTAGGTATACACCTGCTGGTGCTCCTTGTCTTGTAGAAGAGCTCCCCTGCTGCATTAACACAGACAACAGGGTAGGTATACTCCTACTGGTGCTCCTTGTCGTGTAGAAGAGCTCCTCTGCAGTATTAACGCACACAACAGGGTAGATATACTCCTAGTGGTACTCGTTGTCGTGTAGAAGAGATCCTTTGCAGTATTAACACACCAACAGGGTATGTATGCTCCTACCGGTGCTCTTTGTCGTGTAGAAGAGCTCCTCTGCAGTATTACCACACACAACAACGTAGATATACTCCTACTGGTGCTCCTTGTCTTGTAGAAGAGCTCCTCTGCTGTATTAACACGCACAACAGGGTGTATATACTCCCACTTGTGCTCCTTGTCTTGTAAAGGAGCTCCTTTGCAGTATTACCACACACAATAGGGTTGGTATACTCCTTCTGGTGCTCCTTGTCTTGCAGAAGAGCTCCTCTGCTGTATTAACACACACAACAGGGTAGATATACTCCTACGGGTGTTCCTTGTCTTGTAGAAGAGCTCCTCTGCAGTATAAACACACATAACAGGGTAGGTATACACCTGCTGGTGCTCCTTGTCTTGTAGAAGAGCTCCTCTGCAGCATTCACAACAGTGTAGGTATACTCACACTGGTGCCCTTTGTCTTGTAGAAGAGCTCCTCTGCTGCATTAGCACAGACAACAGGGTAGGTATCCTCCTACTGGTGCTCCTTGTCGTGTAGAAGAGCTCCTCTGCAGTATTAACGCACACAACACGGTAGATATACTCCTAGTGGTACTCGTTGTCATGTAGAAGAGCTCCTCTGCAGTATTAACACACCACAAGGGTAGGTATGCTCCTACCGGTGCTCCTTGTCGTGTAGAAGAGCTCCTCTGCAGTATTACCATACACAGCAACGTAGATATACTCCTTCTGATGCTCCTTGTCTTGTAGAAGAGCTCCTCTGCTGTATAAACACGCACAACAGGGTGTATATACTCCCACTTGTGCTCCTTGTCTTGTAAAGGAGCTCCTTTGCAGTATTACCACACACAATAGGGTTGGTATACTCCTTCTGGTGCTCCTTGTCTTGCAGAAGAGCTCCTCTGCTGTTTTAACACACAACAGGGTAGATATACTCCTACTGGTGCTCCTTGTCTTGTTGAAGAGCTCCTTTGCTGTATTAACAGAACACAACAAGGTAGGTGTACTCCTACTGTTGCTGCTTGTCTTGTAGAGGAGCTCCTCTGCAGTATTTACACACACAACAGGCTAGATATACTCCTACTGGTGCTCCTTGTCTTGTAGAAGAGCTCCTCTGCAATCTTAACACATACAACAGGGTAGATATACTCCTACTGGTGCTCCTTGTCATGTAGAAGAGCTCCTCTGCAGTATTAACACACACAACAGGGTAGATATACTCCTGCTGGTGCTCCTTGTCGTGTAGAAGAGCTCCTCTGCAGTATTACTACACACAACTGGGTAGATATACTCCTGCTGGTGCTCCTTGTCTTGTAGAAGAGGTCCTTTGCAGCATTACCACATACAACAGGGTATTTATACTCCTGCTGGTGCTCCTTGTATTGTAGGAGAGCTCCTCTGTAGTATTAATACACACAACAGGGTAGATATACTCCTGCTGGTGCTCCTTGTCTTGTAGAAGAGCTCCTCTGCAGTATTACCACACACAACAGGGAAGATATACTCCTGCTGGTGCTCCTTGTCTTGTAGAAGAGCTCCTCTGCAGTATTACCACACAACAACAGGATAGATATACTCCTACTGGTGCTCCTTGTCTTGTAGAAGAGCTCCTTTGCTGTATTAACAGAACACAACAGGGTAGGTGTACTCCTACTGGTGCTGCTTGTCCTATAGAAGAGCTCCTCTGTAGTATTAACACACACAACAGGGTAGATATACTCCTGCTGGTGCTCCTTGTCTTGTAGAAGAGCTCCTCTGCAGTATTACCACACACAAAAGGGTAGGTATACTCCCACTGGTGCTCCTTATCATGAAGAAGAGCTCCTCTGTAATATTAACTCACACAACAGGGTAGATATACTCCTGCTGGTGCTCCTTGTCTTGTAGAAGAGCTCCTTTGCAGTATTAACTCTATAACAGGGTAGATATACTCCTGCTGGTGCTCCTTGTCTTGTAGAAGAGCTCCTCTGCAGTATTAACTCACACAACAGGGTAGATATACTCCTGCTGGTGCTCCTTGTCTTGTAGAAGAGCTCCTCTGCAGTATTAATACACACAATGGGGTAGATATACTCCTACTGGTGCTCCTTGTCGTGTAGAAGAGCTCCTCTGCAGTATAACCACACAGAACAGGGTAGGTATACTCCTACTGGTGCTCCTTGTCGTGTAGAAGAGCTCCTCTGCAGTGGTTCCTCTAATCTCATAATATCTTAACTTGTATAGCAGCCTCCTGTGTGGTACCTTGTCAAAGGCCTTTGCAAAATCCATTATTATCAAATCGGTCTGCTTATGGCCCTGATTATATGCTCCATCCAAGTTCTCAACAATATCATGGTAAAACTGCACTGAGTTTCGCAAGACCTTTGACTTCGGAAACCATGCTGACAGTCAGCAAGAATGCTTTCAAAGGCTAAGTGCTTTTTTATGTTACTAACTAATATATGCTCCAAGGTTTTGCAGCAGATGCACGTAGCAACACCAGTCTGTAATTAGCAGCATAATATTTATCCCCTTTTTAAAGACCGGGGTAACATTTGCTAGTAGCCAGTCATCTGGTACAGCACCCTGAGCAAGAGACTCATTGAATACATATCTTAGAGACCTACATGGTGATTGTGCTCGAGTGTACAGTATGCCTGTGTTTGCCAGTTATAAATTAGGGAGCTATAACTTCATATGCCCGCCAACATTAAACAAACATTCTAAACCAAATACTGTGTACTTAGTTTGTTACTGACTGCTAGGTAGGTGACTTGCTGTGATAACCTCAGCTGCTGTGAGATCATTCTGCTGATTCAAGAAGGGCAGTTGTCAGTTTCTGGCGAAAGAATGTGCACAATACTCGTTAACCGCTTAGAGGACTAAGCCTGCCCAGTAAATGTGTGGTTAGGTAAACTGAACGCGCTCGACATGACCCTGTTAGGTTGACTGGGCCGTAAAACCTCAACACAATCATTACTTTAACTGCCCTGTGACAATACGCAACACTGCCCTCAGTTAAAGAAGCATCTTCGGTGAATGCTGCCTCATTATGTTGTGTCTAGTCAGTTTATGAAGATACAGTATAAAATACGGTGACCCCCAACTCCATATTTACAAGTTACATAGGGCTTTTAGGCGTGGGTGTCCTTTTTGCTAAATGTTGTATCAAAGTCCCAATAAAAGGGGTTTAAAAGGATTTTTTACTGTGCACAAATCTTTATGGATATATTGCGTATGTGACAATAGATCGAATGACAGTCAAATGTTGACGATATAACGTTACAGGCGAATCAAAAGACAATCTGGTTCTCCCGCCTGTCTTACCCGCTCCTGTGCCAAATATCGCATCTTTCTTTCCCACCACAAAAGACAGCGATGAATGGACTTCGAAAGATATTTTTATTTTAGCTATTTCTTCTGTACTATGAACAAATCCACAGTAGGGTGAAAGGCTGTTCCACTCAGCTTCCCACACCTGTGTGGAAGCAGCCATGTTTGTTTTTCCCGCTGCTGTTTGTCCGAAGAAATCCGAAATAGGATGGGCGGACCTCATAAATATTCATGAACCCTGTAGTGGTGCTCCTTTTCCGACTACCTTCATGTTCAAGGCCGTTTCTTTAACGGGTATGTTTGGTTCTCAACGTTTAAAAGTTATCCTTGATATATCGGGAAACAGTTGACTTTCGTAAACAAACAGGCTGTGAAAAAATTGAGTTTAAAAAATCGCCGCTATTAAAAAGAGGACAAATGTCTGGCAGGAAGAAAAGGGCAGTGCCATTAGAAGAGCCTGAAATTCCATGTGCAAAGAAGGCAAAGAAGGCTAAAAAGGGCGAAAAAAGCAAAAACAAGCCTTCAACATCAAAGGTAGCCTGAGTTTCCTTTAATAGTCGTACTTAATCTTCTTTCTTAATTTCTTTCTTTCTTTCTTTTTTCTTCCTTTCTTTTCGTTGGCCGTTGATTTTTTCTTTCTTCTTTCTCTTCCTTTCTTAGTCGTTTAATTTTCTTTTCTTTCTTTTTATTTCTTTCTTTTTTTCCTTTCTTTTAACGGACAATCGATTTTTCTTTCTTTCTTTCTTATCTTTCTTTCTTTCTTTCTTATCTTATCTTATCTTATCTTTCTTTCTTTCTTTCTTTTCTTTCTTTCTTATCTTATCTTATCTTATCTTTCTTTCTTTCTTATCTTTCTTTCTTTCTTTCTTTCTTTCTTTCTTTCTTATCTTATCTTATCTTTCTTTCTTTCTTTCTTTCTTTCTTATCTTTCTTTCTTTCTTTCTTCAGTCTTTCTTTCTTTCGTTGTCACGTTCTCACTTTCTTTCGTGGAGATATTGTTGGGCTATGAATGTTTAGTTCTGAAATCAGAGGCTGCTGTGATGTAGTGAAATACATGTAGAACAATAATTTTAGCAAATTTAATGGAAAAGTAATAATTCAGGTTCTTGATATGTGCACTGCATTTCAGTTAACCCATTTTTGTCTGGAACGGGATTTGTTTTGTTTAAGCCCGGGCACAGAAAATTGTTTATACAGTCGACTCTCGTTATATCGAATCGCTTATCTAGAAATAACCGCTTATCTCGAAGTGAAAATCTGGTCCCTGTTCCAACATAGAAATCTAACAACAGGTAACAAAATGTTGTTGTGGAAAAGAGGAGAAACTTTACAATATTTTTAATATATCTCTAACTTAATCATTTGTTCGACTTATTTTTTTCTCAATTCTGCAAATCTGATACGTCGCGGTACGGATATATCGAAGTATTTCAGAGAGTCCCTTGGACTTCAGGATAACAGTTTTTTAGAGTCGACTGTACTTTTATCTCTGTAAGCCTAACAGATCACGCTTTCACATAGTTTAAGATAAGAGGGGGTATCCACATATTTTTTTCTTATCATTCTTCTAAAACATACGTTTTGGGTACTGTACTCATTAGGAGCGCCTCGGCGAGGAGCTTCTAATGAGCATCACGAAAACATGCCTATATAATTTTGACCCCCTTAAACCCCACTTTTATATAGTAAAACTGGGGTTTACAGGGGTATACATTAATTTTCTTATTTCTGCTCAAAAACATAGATTGTGGGTACTCGTTAGAACCGCCTCGTCGAGGCGGTTCTAACGAGTACCCAAAATCTATGTTTTGAACAGAAATATGGAAAATATCAAGATTTTTTTTATCTGAAAATTTTCATTTTTTGGTGGTAAAATTTTCAGTATATTTGAATAGGCACGTTTTTGTAACGGTACCACAACATATGTGTTTATGGCAAAATAAGAAAAATGTCAATACTTTTCGGTTGAAAAAAAAAAAAAAGAAAAAAACAAACAAAAAAAAAAAAAAAAAAAAAAAAAAAAAAAAACGTTCTCACCTGGAGCTGTGCTTTCTCATTAGGATCTATACAGCTTCCAATTCTAATTTTGACTGGCATTCTTAACCCATAATAGTCTAGAGACCCTCAAAAGGGAAAGTGGCAAACAGAGCATGCAGACCTAGATCAGACGCCATAGAAAATGCGGCGTCTGGTCAGGGTAGCCACTGTTTGCAAATAGTTTAGCCTTACTTTCTTTAGATATATGTAAATCACATAGCCTGATATACATAAAATGGAAATTGGACTCTTCCAATATATAGTGTGGGTGACTTTATGCAGTAAAAAATGGGTTAAGCGAATGGATAGACCTGATGTATTTCCGCTTTTTCATACAAAGACAACTTTTCCTCTCTTGTTACCCGGGACGAGAGTACCAGTTAAGAGCGGTAAAAGGTATTTCAGCTTTGATTCTTTTAGATTCAGCATTGAGACTAAACTTGGGGGTGGGGGGTGGGGAAGGGGGTGGGGGTGAGGTAAACGTACTATAATTTTGGATTTAAGCATTGCAATCAAATTAAGAGGTTAACCATTTTAGGTTAGCTTAGCTTGCCAACGTCTGTTCTACACAGATATATTTGCTTTATAAAAGCAAGTGTCCAAACACTGTTTCTGTTTTTCAAAAAAAAGGATTAACCCTTATAGCACCAACGACAGATGCAACAGACATCTTGATTTTTGTATTATTATTTTTTTTCATATAAAATAAGGCTTGAATGTAAAGTGTCTGACAATTCCCATGAAATACATGTACCAAACCTTATTTTCTCTAAGTATAAAGAATTGGTATGCTAGACTTTAGCTTTGTACATTAAGGGGTAAATTACTCATTGTACAAAAACCTTATCTGACTCACTGATAACCCTTCTGAAAATGTTTACTCTAAAAGGAAAGCATGTGTTCCTTTGGGGCAATAATTTATTCCTTATAGTATAGATTCCTTTTCAGAAGGGAAACAAAACGATTTTGACAGAGTTGTCTTCCCTGTATCTATTCCCCTCAATTACCGCAATAGATCTGTCCAAATTCAAAGGTAAAAGTCCCAGTCAGCATTCTACGTAAATCTATATCGGGCCGTCATCGGCCCGTCAGGGTAGCTGACGGGCCGATGACGGCCCGATGTAGATTTACGTAGAATGCTAGCTGGGGTGCACATCTTTAAAAGCAAGGGCTGAAAGGGTTAAGTGTATTGTGGTCCTTACTTAGCCCACGCCGATCTCCCACAGCTGTTGATCCCTATTCCTCCCAAATCTATTGATTGCCATTACTCGAACACCGATAATCCACATACAGTCGAACCTCAATAGCTCGAACACCGATGGCTCGTTTACCATGGCTAATTCGAACTCATTTTTGAGTCCCTACGAAATTCATCCTCTACCTCAAGAAAACAAATATTTAGGGAAATTTTCTTATTTCATCATGAACTTGTATGTTGTGTGTACTCATCGAGGCGATTCTAATGAGTACACTCAACATACAACCTTGTGAAGGAAATAAAAAGAATCCCTAAATTATCGCTATTTGCTTCCTGACCTGGCGCCATGATTAACCCTCAGTGGCTCGAACTACCCATGTCTCGAACAATTTTCTGTGGTCCCAAAGATGTTCGAGTCATTGAAGTTCGACTGTATATCGGTCTGTATAGCTCCTACAACGATCTCCCACATATGTCTTTACTTCTTCTTCATTGGTATCAAACATACGACGATCGTTTCTTCTCCCATACTGATTCCACCCATCTATTGATCCTTACTGCTTCTACATGGATCTCATATATCTGTTGATTCTTACTGCTACACCGATCCCACACATTTGTCGATCCTTACTACTAGCACGCCTACCTTACAAATCTGTTGATCCTTACTACTCCCACATATACTGTATGCATCTGTCGATCCTTACTGCTGCCACATCGATCTCAGAAATGCCAATCCTTACAACTGACACAACGATCCCCTACATATGTCGATCCTTATTTATCCCACATCGATCTCACACATCTGTCGATCCTTACTTCTCCCACACCTGCCTCATACATCTGTTGATTTTAACTACACCCACGCCGATCTCACTCATATGCCGATCTTTACAACTCCCGCACAGATTTTCCATATTTGTTGGTCCTTACAGCTCCCACACTGGTCTCCCACATCTGTCGACTATTATTACTTCCACTCCTATCGCCCACATATGTTGATACTACTCCCACATATACAATCGACTCTCGTTATCTCGAAGTCCAAGGGGCTCTCTGAAATACTTCGAGATATTCGAAGCTCGACGTATCACTGAGATTTGCAGAATTGAGGCAAAAATAAACCGAACAACCACAATTAACAAATGAATATGTAAATTGACGCCTGAAGTTGGATATATATATATAAATATTGTGGAAAAGAGGAGAATTGCTCCTTAGGAGCAATTCTCCTCTTTTCCACAATATTTTATAACCTACTGTTAGATTTCCATGTTAAAACAGGGTCCAGATGTTAACTTCGAGATAAGCGGTTATTCGAGATAAGCGAGGTCGAGATAACGAGAGGCGACTGTATATCTTACTCATATGTCGGTACTGAAAGCTCCGACACTGGTCTCCGACATCTGTCGATCCTTATTACTCCCATATCGATCTCCCACATCTGTCGGTCCTTATTACTCCCTCGCCGATCTCACTCACTTGTCGATCCAAACAACTCTCACACTGATTTCCCACATTTGTTGAGCTTATTACTCCCACACAGATCTTTCACATCTATTGAATCTACTCCCACAACTCAGGCACAGATATTCCACATTTTTCGGTCCTTACAGCTCCCACACTGGTCTCCCAAAGCTGTCGACTCTTATTACTTCCACACCTATCTCCCAAGTCCATTGATACTACTCCCACATATATCTTCCTTATATGTCGGTACTGTAAGCTCCCACACTGGTCTTCCACATCTGTCGATCCTTATTACTCCCATACCGATCTCCCACATCTGTCGATCCTCACTACTCCTACGCCGATCTCACTCATTTGTCGATCCTTACAACTCCCATACTGATCTCCCACATTTGTTGACCATTATCATTCCCACAATGAATCTCTCGCATCTGTTGATTCTACTCCCACATCGATCTTCTTTATCTGCCGGTACGTACATCTCCCCCACTAATCTCCCACATCTGTCGATTTTATTACCCCTTAACTGGCCCTCTCTTCTGTCTATCTTTACAACCCTCACAAAGTTTATTCACATCTGTCTATCCTTACCACTCCGACACAGATCTGCCACACTGCTTTCATCTTTCAGGCTTCATCGAGCAAAGAAAGTGACATATTCGACAGGGATGAACAAATTGTTGTCACCGATTTAGATCCCGCTTTGGTCAACTCTAAATACAACGAAGCCATACGTAAACCTAACTCAGAGTAAGTACCCCCAGCAGACACACAACGTTGAAACAACGTCGATCCAGCGTTGATTCTACGTCTTGACGGTGAATCAATGTTGATTCGACATTGTTTGACCTGCCGGGGTATATATCCTAAGTAACTGAAGGGGCGGATACACTTTCAAGAGAGCCAACTATGAAAACGATTTACCTGCCTTCTGAAAAGGAGGTCTAATACACTAGTTTTCGAAACTCCGGTCTCTTCAGGACCGGTGATAGCGAGGTCATGACGTGGATAAAGTGCCGTGATTTAGCTTCCTTTGATGTGCCGAGGTTTTCGTGCAGTGCATCACGAAAACACGCCTATATAATTATGACCCCCTTAAACCCCACTTTTATATAGTAAAACTTGGGTTTACAGGGGTATAGATTATTTTTCTTATTTGTGCTCAAAAACAGATTGTGGGTACTCGTCAGAACCGCCTCGTCGAGGCGGTTCTAACAAGTACCCACAATCTATGTTTTGAGCAGAAATATGAAAAATATCAGAGTTTTTTATCTGAAAATTTTCAGGTTTTGGATTCGAAATTTTCTATATATTTGAATAGGCGTGTTTTCGTAATGTTTCGTGTGTGTGTGTGTGTGTGTGTGTGTGTGTGATTTGTTTTTCTTTGTGTGTGTGTGTGTGTGTGTGTGTGTGTGTGTGTGTGTGTGTGTGTGTGTGTGTGTGTGTGTGTGTTATATGAAAGCGGAATGTGCCCCTGTCAAAATGCTTTGAACATAATAAGAGTCACGTCAAACCCCACAGATAAGTTTGCTAGAGACATGGCTCATAGTGTCAGTGATAGTTTACAGTTTAATTTAGCTGTTTGAAGTAAACCAAACATTACATCATTATTAAGATACAGGAGTATTTTCGCAGTGGAGATGAGGCTATTTCAGTTTTCTGTAGTTCCAAAGATGTTCGAGCCATTGGTTTTACAGTGTGTACGAGGGTCGTGCAAAAAGTTCTGTCACTAATAGGCTTCTAAGTTTTATCCGAGGTATATATTAAAATGCTTCACTGCACTTGAATGGCGTGTTGAATAGCTAACGATACCCGTTTATTTCGTGCAAACTGCTTTCCAACTGACCGAGTTATTTCAAATCGAAATAGATGCGGTCATATACACTGACCAATTTACTTGTTACAATAAGAAACGAGCAAGCAAATGATGGTCAGGAGTCCACCTTTTACATGACAACGCCTCCTCTCTTAAGTGTGAGGTTGTTAAGTCTTTTTTGGCTTCTGAAAAGGTGAAAGTTTTAAACCATCCATCTTATTCACCTGACCTGAGTCCCTGTGACTTCTTTTTATTTCCAAGGCTTAAGAAAATGCTTTCTGGAAATAAGTATACGTCTAGAAGTTCTCTTGGCAGCGCTATTTATCAGTATCTCCAACAGATACCAAAAGAAGACTATTTATCTGCTTTTCGCGACTGGGTAAAAAGGTTACAAAAATGTGTTTCAGTAAAGGGGGATACTTTGAAGGTGTGTAATAAAAATTTGTTTGATAAAACGTAGCACTGAAGTAATCCGAACCCAGTGACAAAACTTTTTGCAGGACCCTCGTAACTGCATTAGTCTGCAAAATAAGTTGGAAAGAGATATTACAGTTTTTATCTGTTTTAACCTTTGTCCTGCGGATCGCGTCAGTATAAGCTTTTACGGGGCAGACCTATTTTACAGCGTCTCAAGACTTCTAGAAACAATTTCTATTTATTTATTTATTTACAGAACGAAAACACGCCTATTCAAATATATAGAAAATTTCACCTAAAAACCCTAAAAATTTCTGCTCAAAACATAGATTGTGGGTATTCGTTAGAACCGCCTTGGCGAGGCGGTTCTAATGACTACCCACAATCTATGTTTTCGAGCAAAAATAATAATAAAAAAATAATGTATACCCCCTTTAAACCCCGGTTTTACTATATAAAAGTGGGGTTTGAGGGGGTCAAAATTATATAAGCATGTTTTCGTGTTGATTTATTTATTTATACCATCAAGTTTTGAGAGGGTAGCACTTCTAGCTATGATAGCCAGTCAGCCATCAATAAAACATATTATTTATTATATTATCATCGAATGCAGAGAAATATAAAATGAAATTTTCTACAAATATACACTTTTTTCACAAGTATATCATAATTACTATTAGCTCACCTGAGCACGAAGTGCCCAAGGTGAGCTTTTGTGATCAGTCAATGTCCGTCGGCCGTCGTCCTTCGATCGGCATCAATAATTTGCTTTAAAAGACTACTCTTCTAAAATCGCAGTGAGAATTGAATAGAAACTTGGTAGGAAGTTCTGGGGTGATTTGTAGATCAAAAATAGCTAAAATCGTTCCGTTCGAAATGTCAAGAAGGCCGCCATGGCTATTTTTGCGCTTCTTCGCGTGAACCGAAAGGCCAATTTACTCGAAACTTGATGGGAAGTATCAGGGCAACTTGTAGATAAATAGTTGCTAATATCGTTCCGATCGGAATCCAAATATGATTAAAGTTTTATATCTATATCTTCTCTCACTGCAATTTTCGTGTATTTGTATGATTTTGTATTATGTATGTTATACACAACTTGTAGATCAAAATTTGCTAAAATTGTTCCGATCGGAAATCCAAGATGGCTGCCATAGCCGCCATTTTGAAAATTTCTTTTGTGCTTCTTCTCCTGAACCGAAATACCCATCGACTTGAAACATGGTAGGAAGAATCGGGACAATTTGTGGATCAAAAATAGCTACAGTCGTTCCGATCTGAAATCCACGATAGCCGCCATGGCGACCATCTTGAAAATTTATTTAGAGGTTTTCCTGTGCCGAAAGGCAAATTGACTCGAAATTTGGTAGGAAGTACTGGGGCGACTTGCAGATCAAAAAGAGCTTAAACATTCTATCGAAAATCTATGATGGCCGCCATGGCCGCCATCTTGAAAATTTTGAACTTCTCCTGAACAGAAACGCCAAACGACTTAAAACTTTGTAGGAAGTATCGGGGCGGCTTGTAGATCAAAATTACCTAAAATCGTTCCAATTGGAAATCCAAGGTTGCTGCATGGCGGCCATCTTGAAAATCTATTTTGAACTTCTTCTCCTGAATGGAAAGGCCACTTGACTAGAAACTTGTCAGGAAGTATCAGAGCGACTTGTAGATAAAAAGATAAACATCACGAAAACACGCCTATATAATTTTGACCCCCTTAAACCCCACTTTTATATAGTAAAACTGGGGTTTGCAGGGGTATAAGTTATTTTTCTTATTTCTGCTCCAAACATGGATTGTGGGTACTCGTTAGAACCGCCTCGCCGAGGCGGTTCTAACGAGTACCCACAATCTATGTTCCGAGCAGAAATATGAAAAATATCACAGTTTTTGTATCTGAAAATTTTAAATTTTTGGAGGAGAAATTTTCTATATATTTGAATAGGCGTGTTTTTGTAATGAATAAGTTAAAATCGTTTCGATCAGAAATCCAAGATCGACGCCAAAGCGATCATCTTGAAAATCTGTTTTGAATTTTTATGAACCGAAAGGCCAGCTGACTTGAAACTTAGTAGGAAGTATCGGGGAGTCTTGTAGATCAAAACGAAATAAAATTGTTTTGATTGGAAATCCAAGATGGCCTCCACGGCTGCTTTCTTGAAAATATATTTCAAAATACTTCTCCTTAATGGAAACGCCAGTTGACTCCAAACTTGATAGAAAACATAAGGGCGACTTAAAGATCAAAATTAGCTAAAATCGTTCTGATCAGGAATCCAACATGGCCAGCTTGGAAAATTATTTCCATTTTTTTTTTTTAACAGAAAGGCCAACTGACTGGAATCTTCATTGGAAGTATCGCGGAGACTTGTAGATACAAAATAAAATTGTTTCGATCGGAAATCAAAGATGGTCGCCATCTTCAAAGCCTATTTTGAACACTTCTTCTGAAATTGGTAAGGCCAGTTGACTGAAAACTTGGTACGAACTGTCGGGTAACTTGCAGATCAAAAATATTTAAAACTGCTATCATCGGAAGTTCAAGATGGCCGCCACGACCGCCCTCTTGAACATCTATTTTGAACTTTTACTCCGGAAGACTCGAAACTTGATAAGAAGTTGGGTGACGTAGATCGAAACAGCGAAAATCGTTCTGATTAGAGAGCCGAGATGGCCACCACAGTTGCATCTTGAAAATCAATTTCGAACCGCTTCTCTTTTACCGAAATGTAAATTGACTTGAAACTTTATTGGAACTATCAAGTTGACATGTTCAGATTACAGTCCTGTAGTAAAAATGGATCCACCCAGAGGTGCTCAGGTGAGCGATGCAGGACTGTCTTGGCTTCTTGTTTTGACATCTGTTTTCAGTGTTTTGTGTTTTCATATGATAACGCTTTCGGGGAAGTTTTGTGGTTCCCAGAGGGACATGCAAGATCTCATCAAAGCTCATGGTGGAAAAATAGGTAAGCCCGGTTATGCTTAACTCACTTATACCGAGTGAACTCTTCTAGCTCAACTATTTGGACAGGTTCATTTCCAACAGAAGGAGTGTCTGGTTAGTTTTTATTACGTATTTCCATCATGGTTGATTGAAAACCCTCATTACGAAAACATGCCTATTTAAATATACTGCAAATTTTACCACCAAAAATGAAAACTTTCGAATAAAAAATCCGATATGTTTCATATTTCTGTTCAAAACATAGATAGATCAAGGAGGCGGTTCTAACGCGTACACACGATCTATGTTTTAAGCAGAAATAAGAAAATGATGTGATGTGATCAGATACCGCGTTGTGTAGCGTCTAATCTGTGTCTACACTGTTTACCAGTACCCCGTTTTGAAGCTGCTATGCATTAATTAATGGCGTCAGACTACCATTGATTTTTCTTAAATATTTTATCATTTTTGCAATTGTTCTACAACCAGCAACCTATGTACATGTTTTTAAGTTCAAATGACCAATACTTGGTACTTGCCTGACTGCTGTCCCTCTAAAGTTTCAAAAACAAACAAAAAAAAAAGTTATGGTAGGTTACATGTACATGTCGTATAATCGAGTCCTTCCCTTCAAAGACACAGATCTTGTAGGATGTCACAAACGGTGTAAGGATTATTTTTACCCAGATGATTTTCTTCTTTCATAATCAAAAGCAGCCACCATCCAAATGTCCATTTTTTGTTAACACCTGTTGCAGAATTACCTGATTATATAATTTGGCAAATTCTGTCATCAAAGCAGGCAAGAAACCCTTTAGAAACAAACGAAATCAAAGCGCTGACAGTACTGGAGGGGAGGGGGCGGGGGTTGGGGTCGAATGTATCTGAGAATAGGCTAAAGAAATGGTCCAGAACGGGGACTTAAGACTGTTTCCTTCAAAACTTCACTTCCTGTAATTTAAGCAAACAGTGCAGACCCTGATCAGACACTGCATTCTGCGGTGTCTGGTCTGGGTCTGCACTGTTTGCCAACGTCCCAAATATCCCAGTCCGGGTTTTACAGACAACTGTCTATCAACAGCACTCTGACGTCAGAGCGACAAGAATAGCGCGGATATAAATACGCGTTACCTGGATGTCGTCTTTACGGCGCTGCCTCTATGTGACTCAGTTGCCTAGCAGCGTTAAAAATCTGTAAACTGTAACTGTCGTCTTTACATTGGACAATGATAATCACGTGGACAACTACATTGAGAAAATTTTGGCGTTTGTATACTATGGTTCGATTATAAGCAATCGACCCAAAATGGCAAAAATGGCACTATTTTAAATGGAACTATATTCGTATGACAGCATCCCGATGCTCTGTAAAGTTTAGAAGTACGTGACCTAAATGGGTTACTATGTCGTTTTTTTTTTTTTTTTTTTGTTTTTTTTTTCGTTCTTTGAAATACTTCGCGGGACCTGGCTTTCGAGTTATTTTTTCTCCATCTTTCTTCGAGTGTTTTTTTTTTTTTTTTTTTTTTGTCTAATCTAGCTTTGTGATCGTCTCGCGTGTGGAAGAGGGAACTTGTCGCCTGACAAATCGTTTAGCTACATGTTCTTACTTTGGCTGTTCCTATTCATTTGCTCTTCCTCTCAGTGTCGAAGGTAGACTGCCGTCTATGATTGTGGTGGTATAGTGAACCCTCGTTACAATAACTGCATTTGTTTCCAGTTAAGTGAATTTGCTCTTGTAAAGAATCCTTATTGAGGAGAATGATATGACGGAAAGGCATTGTTTTATTTTTATTTCCACATTAAACATGTGTTTTGGAGAACTGTTAGAATCGCCTCACTGAGGCGATTCTAACAAATTGTCCAAAATGTACGGCTTCTTGAAGAGTTAAGTACAATGCTCTTACATCACTGGGGCGTCCAACTGATATTGGCTTACAGTTGGGCAAGGCCTGCTATCCTTGTAGTGGGTAAGGGTAGAGGGGGAATGTTTTTATTTCTTCTGTTTCTTCACTTTCATTCATGTTCCTCTTTCTTCCCTGTCCCTCTCTTTCATCTCCTCTACTCTCTCTTCTATCTCTTTTCTCCCTTTCTCTGGGAGACGACACAAAATGACCCTCAAGGGTTGACGTGTCGTTAAACCCCAACACAATCAATCAACAATGCTCAAGCATAATTTCTGATTAACTTACATCACTTGTGTAATTTTTTTCTAGAAAATAGTTTTGACATTTCGTGCAAACTGTCTTCAATGTATGGAGACAATTTGCTTGAAATGTCAAATCCTGTTTTCGGGGAAAATAAGAAAAAATATCACCAATTTATCGTCTGCTGAGCAGCCAAGAGATTGGTAAAGGTTAATTTTCGTATTAAACATGCATGAATCGTGTAAACTAAGATCGGTCTGTTTCAACAGAAGCTAAAGATCCTAAGGAGACAATTTGCATGAAATGTCAATACTATTTTCTCGTAAAAATAAGAAAAAAAAATGTTTGAAAATGTCGTCTAGCGTAATTTTTACCTAGCATGCTAAGTATTAGACACAGCTGAGTCGCAACGTGAGAAAACGTACCTTCTGAGATGTGCACCCAACGAAGACTCAAGTCAGCCTGCACATCTGCGCAGACTGATAAGTGTCTTCGTGTATCCTTAACTATCCAAAATACGTCCAGTTAAAATCCTGATCAGACTGCGCAGGCTGATCTGAATCCTTGCTGGGCGCACATGTCCGACGGCACGTTGCCTGACATTTCGGCTCATATTTGCAATATTACATCATTTGTTTCCATAGGATCGAAAGCAGTATTCAACTTATTGATAGCTTCTGCCGACCAGTATAACATGGAGTCAGCAAAGGTCCTGAAAGCCGAATGCGAAAAGGTTAGTTATTCATTAAGTGTTCATCCTTATAATTTATAAACCCCGCGATTCCTTACCTTTACTATATACGTACAGTCGCACTTAGATGGCGTGAACATCTTTTGAACAAGGACAGGCGTAGGGTTAATCATAGCGCAAGCCAAATGAGATCAAATGGGAATAAATTAGAGATGTCTTTCTGATGAGTACACACAAATACATTTTCATGATAAAATAAGAAAATTTCCCCAAAATATCCTTAAATATTTGCATTCGAGCGATCGAAAGAATTTCCTATTCACTCAAAAACGAGTTCGAATCAACCATGGTTCATGTAAACGAGCCATTGGTATTTTAGTCATTGACGTTTTTCTGGAAAGTAGGGAAAGATGGGAGTGCTGTCACTGTTCAGAATGAATAAATACTTCCTTTTTATATGATATATTTTTTTTTAAATCTCAGAAGTAATTCAAGAAACGTTTTGTACATTACATTTCCCACTAAAAAGGGACAGAGCGTAACTGTGCACAAGCACATTATAGAGGATCCGATGTTGAAAATTTCAACTTAAGTCGGCTGACTATAAATAGTTTTAGACATATTAAAATATTTTTCACAGAAATTAAGTTTTACCAGTTCGTTCAAATTGTAGGAGACGATTTGATGGAACTGTGAAGCTTAGTCTTTCTGAAAGGGGTCAACCCTACCCCAACGGGGAGCAAATTCTTTCTTTTTAAAATAGAACCCATAGCGGGGCAAAGCAGATTTACCTTTGAAATGAGAGATAGCAGCAGTATGTCTATTATCTCCACTGACAGGTTAAGTCCAAGGTAGATCAAATATTTCCAGTTCTTCTAATTGGAATCCTCTGCTTTTATCATAGGTCATTAGTGGAATTTAACAAACTATTAACTTTACATTTCTCCATATCCACATGGAAGGTTAATTAATATTGTATATTTCATTGCACAGAAAATGTTTCTTTTAAATATTTTGGAAGCTGTATTGGCATATGACCTTGTTAAAATTAGATTTATGAAGGAAAAGGAAGTGATACTTAATGGAATCACTAATGATAAAAGCAGAGGAATCCAATTAATTGAACCTGGCTATTTACAGAAAGTAATCAAGGGAGTTAACTGACTGCTTTCTCCTATTCTCTTAATGTTACCACCAACATACTTATATGGAGGCACCGATAAAACAGAACCAGTATTAATTTACCATGTCGTTTCGTTTTCTACAGGTCCCTATTGTCCATGAAATATACTTGTATGAGACCATTATCAAAGGGAGAAAGCCAAACATTGGGAAATACAGCTTTGAAAATGTTGATCTTGAAGCCCTTGGACCTGGAGACTAACAGGAATAGAGACGTGATGTAATTTGAGATTATGTATTCAAAGTGAATGGATAGAAGATCTTTCTGATCTGACCTGACAATATTCAGAAATTGAGCCAGTGTACGACAAAACCAACAAAATGACATTCGAGCCCAGCGAAGACTCAGATCAGCCTGGGCATCCTCCCATCTTCGCTGTCCGCATGAAGAAAGCTTGAGTCCTAAGCTACCCACTAAGCGCACAGCGAATACTCTGAATTTACCGTGCGGATGCCTGGGCTGATCTGAGTCGCGCATGCCTTTTTGTTAGCTTTGTCATGGGGTGGCTCATCTGTATTTTTAAAGTGGTGTTATTTAATTATTATGCATTTTGTATTTAAAGAATGATGGATACACCTCTAATAGAGATCAGTCTTATCTGAAACTTGGCAATATTTGCAGAGCTGATCTGAGTCTTCGTTGTGCGCACATGCCATTTTGTTTGCTTTTTCATGAGGTTGCTGATTTGTATCTTTAACGTGTGTTATTTAAATATTATATATTTAAGGAATGATGGATACACCGGATACACCTCTAAAGGAGATCAATCTTATCTGAAATCTAACAATATTTGAATCTGTAACGGGATGTTATTAGATATCCTGTATAATATGGGAATGAATATACCACAAAAAATGATCAATCTGATCCGATACCTGACGATATATAATGAAATGTAATTTAGATATTGTGTAATTACGTTGATTGGATACACCTCTGAAGGAGTTCTGATCTGAAACCTGACAGTATTTGCATCTAAAGTGTGATGTAATTTAACCCTTGTCCTGCTGAATCCGGATATACCCTGCCTTTGAAAACAGTATAGATCCAGATCAGTTGGCTTCTAAGACGCCAACTGATCTGAATCTACACTGTTTGCCATTCAGTATGTGAATTTATATCAACAATCTGGATCGAGTAATCCGAATGGCTGAAAATTTGAAAAGGGCATGGCATCTTAATTTATTCAGCAGGACAAGGGTTAACTATAATGTATTTAAGGTGAATAGATACACCTCTATATGATGACTATCTGATCTGAAACCTGAAGTCATTTACATATTATTAATGGGTAGTGGCTACTCCTCTCAAAGGGATCCATCTTACCTGAAACCTAACAATATTTGTATCTGTAACGGGATAACATTAAGACATCACGAAAACATGGCTATATACGAGGGATGTTCGACATGAATTGCTTATTTCTATCTGGAGACTTCAAATTTCAAGTTAGCCCAAAAGTACTCATTTCATGCCCTCGAAGTACTCCCCGTGGCTAGAAATGCAAAGTTTCAGCCGATGTATTCACTTCTTGAAGGCGTCACGGTACGCTGATTTGGGCACAGTAATAAGGTACTGATGAATGGCAGATCCAAGTGCCTGTCGGGACTGGTATTTCCGCCCAGCAAGGAATGCTTTCATTTTCGGAAACAAAAAGAAATCACATGGGGCAAGGTCTGGGGAATACGGGGGGTGAGGCAAAGCAGTTACTTTTTCTTTCTTCAAAAACGCCGTAACTATTACGGAGGTGTGAGCTGGGGCATTGTCATGTAGAAGACGGCCATGTTTAAAACCAGTAGCAGGGCGTCGTTTCTGATAATACTTTTTCAGTTTCTTCAGTACTACGTCTTTGTAGTACTTTCCGGTGATGCTTTTGCCCTTTTTCACTGGCACTTTTATTACGACTCATTCACCAGAGAAGAAGATTGCATACAAAACCTTCTTTGTACTCAAAGAACGTTTGGCAATTATTGGGCGTTTGCTGTGTTTAGTGGCCCAGATCTTATTGCTAACCTTTCTGACGGGCTCAAAATAATGGACCCAGTTTTCATCACCTGTGACGACATTGGCAAACTGCTTTTTGTCATATTTTGGAAACATTTGAAGCAGCTTTTTGGCCATTTTAACCCGTTGCCTCTTTTGCTCGTCAGTCAACAGATGTGGCACCCATCTAGCAGAAATCTTTCTGACTTTCAAATGCTTCTTCAAAATAAGGTGAACCGTTAATAGTGATATGCCTACCTTTCGCGCAATATCACGAACTGTAAATCTGGCATCTCCTTCAATGATTTCCTTTATTTTGGAAGCGATTTCTTTACGAGATGCAGATTTTGGCCTACCTGATTTCGGTGCATTTTTGATGGACTCTACACCAGACTCAAATTTCTTTTTCCACCGCCGAACTGTGTCATAAGACACACAAGAAGGTCCAAAAGCAGTAGAAATTTCAGTCATCAGCTTCTTCAAAGAACAACCAAGTTTTGAGCGAGCTTTGATGTAAGCCCGTATTTCATCTTTTTTGTCGACGCTTCTACCAACCATTTTTACTGCAGTGGTCAATGACTGCGTGTATTCAAATGGCACATTTTATGTCTTACACTTAGTCTAACATGTACATTTATACACCATTGTGTAGATATTGAATAACCCTATACAGATATGTATTGATTTTTATCGTGCCCCACGTGGATATCGAGCTAGAGGACAATAAGCAATTCATTTCGAACATCCCTCGTATTAATGACCCCCGTAAACCCCATTTTTATGTAATAAATCTGGGGTTTACAGGGGGTAGACATTATATTTCTTGTTTCTGCTCAAAGAGCGGTTCTAACGAGTACCCACAATCTATGTTTTGAGAGGAAATATGAAAAATATCAGGATTTTTTTATCTGAAAGTTTCTTTATATTTGAATAGGCATGTTTTCATAATGTATTATGTATTTAAGGCGAATTGATAGACCGCCAAAGGAGATCAGTCTAATCTGAAACCTGACGTTATTAATATCGTTTACGTAATGTTAGTTAGATATTACGTCGTTAATGGATACACCTCTCAAAGGGATCAATCTTACCTGAAACCTTACTATTCTTGCATATATAACGTGGTATCATTGTATTTAACGTTAATGGATATACCTCTATAGCATATATATCTGATCTGTAACCTGAAAATAATGTTTTTAAGAGAATGTTCTATAGATGTCATATATCTGAGGTAAATCAACATTCCTCTAAAAGAGATCAGTCTTATTTGAAACCTTAAAATACTAATACTTGCATCTGTATTGTGAAGTAATTTAGTTATTATGTATATTATGTTTTTTTGTTTGTTTTTTTTTTTTTGTTTTTTTTGAGCAAAATAATTTAGATATTATGTATTTAAGGTGAATGAATACACCTCTAAGGGGATAAGTCTTATCTGAAATCTGACACTGCTTGTATGCAGGGCCCAGTTGTTCAAAACTAACGATGTCGTTAGTTATCGTATCGTTAAAACTTTGATAATTTAATATGACATATATGCTAATATTTTTCTCAAAAAATGTGCGTAGCTTTTGCAGCAAAAATACCTGTGAATTAGATATTGTACTTACTAGACCGGTTAACATTTTGACCATAACGAGCTCGTTAAGCTAACGACGCTTCGAACAACTGGGCCCAGGAAAGCAACATGAAGTCACAAAAGTTGTCTCCCTTGCAGAAATGGTGAACGAGCTACCAAGTAACCAGTGAATGAATCCACTTAAATTGATATTTTTCTGCCCTTTCTGATAAGAGTGACAACTTTTGTGGATTCCTGTTTGTTTTCCTTTCACCAATCCACTTCCGAAAAGGGGTCTTTTCTATAAGGAAATTATATGCTGCTCTATAAGAGTAGACACCTTTTCAGAATGTGACAAACGCAGTTTTGACAAAATTGTCTCCTCCTGACAGGTTGCTATTTGTTCATACATTTAAAATCCCCAGAAAGTTTTAGAAACAGTGTGGATTTAGATCCTGTTTTTTTTTTTTATCATTGTTCTACAGTATCTAATAAGTCTGTAAAAGTTGATTTAGGTTTTCACTCTGGCACATGTCCTGTACAAACAATTTGTCACGGCAGGGTTGATTTCTTATAACAATTACAAGATCGCGGATATTATATTGGCCAAAAGTGAAAAGAGAGCAATACTGATGGTTCTAGCAAAACATTCCAACAAATATTAACATAGTACAGATCAAGAAACAACTGTAGTTATAAGCATTATAAATGACTTGAATGCTACACCTTCTATTCTTTGTTTGGTTCTCGCAATGTAGGATCTTACCCTGTTTAACATTCATGTAAATATAGTCAGAAATGGGTGACTGCGAATTCATGTAAAGGAACATATCAATAATAGAGATTTAGACCCATTTTGTAATTCCTGTTAAGAAACTGAGAACATATCAATAAAAATGATTTAGAACCATTTTGTAATATCTGATAAAGAACTGAGCATACACCTATCAATAAAAATGATTAAGAACCATTTTGATATTCCTGATAAAGATAAATAATAAAGATATTGAACCCATCACGAAAACATGCCTATATAATTTTGACCCCCTTACACCCCACTTTTATATAATAAAACTGGGGTTTAGAGGGGTATACATTATTTTCCTTATTTCTGCTCAAAACATAAATTGTGGGTACTCGTTAGAACCACCTCGCCGAGGCGGTTCTAACGAGTACCCACAATCTATGTTTTGAGCAGAAACATGAAAAATATCAGAATTTTTATCTGAAAATTTCACAGTTTTTGGTGGTGAAATTTTCAATATATTTGAATAGGCATGTTTTCGTAATGCAGTCTGTATTTTCTAGCCAGGAACAGAGAAAGATATAGAACTATATGTAATTCATGTCAAGGAACTGAGAACATATCAAATATATGGAACAATTCTGTAATTCATGTCAAGGAACTGAGAAAATATCACTAGTAAAGACATGAACCCATCTGTAAATAATGATAAGGATCTGAGCAGATACCAATGACAAAGATACAGAATCCTTCTTTAGTCCATGTTAAGGAACTGAGAACTAAACAATAACAAAAATATAGAACCATTCTGTAAGGCATGTTAAGGAGCTGAGCATGTATAAATAACAAAGATATAGAGCCCTTCTGTAATTCATGTCAAGGAACTGAGCACATATAAATACCAAAGATATAAAACCATCCTGAAATTCATTTTAGTAAACTGAGAACATATCACTAACAATCACTAACAAATATAAAGAAACATTCTGTAAATCATATTAAAGAACTGAGAATATATCAATAGCAAATACATAGATTTATTATGTACTACATATTAAGTAACTCAGCATATATCAATAAAAAAGTTATAGAAACATTCTGTAAATGATGACTTTTCAAAGACTTTGTCGAGTTAAATGAAACACGACAATCATAACCTCATTGGTCTGTTGTTTTTCCAGTTTTCCTATTTTTTTTTTTTATTTTTCTTTGTGCATCGGAAATGACTTTACAGTCCCAGGATACATGAAAAAAGTTTACAGTCTTGTCGATGACATGCTTTTTATGGTGTCTTGTTTCCTAGCAGGATATCAATAATGACATCAATGATGTGCAGGTAAGCAGCAGCATGTGCGGCATGACGCCAATGATTTTTAACACTGCGAAATCCCCACCTCGATTTTGAATTCACAATAAAATTGTGAACAAGAAGACAGCTATATCCCCCGCTGCCTTCAACTGTGCATATGTGTGACCTTGACCTTGGTCGGCATGGTTGAATCATAAGTTATACATACAGTCTAACTGAGGTGAACATTTGACTAAATTTCAATGAAAATCCTTCCAGAGACATAGGAGATATGGAGCGAACAGGACATCAAAGGTTCAAACTCGTGACCTTCAATTGTGACCTTGACTTAAACCAGCATGTTGAGTCATGGATTCTGCATATCGTCTCACTGAGGCAAAAATTTGACCTAAATTTTATGAAAATCCTTCCAGGGGTAAAGAAAACATGGAGAGGACACAAAATTAAAGGAGCGTACACAAAAAGGCTCAAATTTGTAACCATTAACTGTGACCTTGACCTTGAGCCGGCATTGTTGAGTTATTGGTTCTGCAAATCATCTTACTGAGGTGAACATTTGATCAAAGTTCTATGAAAATCCTTCCAGAGGTAAAGGAGATATGGAGCAGACATAAAATTAAAGGCTCAAACGCGTGACCTTGAGCCGTGAGCGGAAACAAATTCAAGGCTAAATCACATAACCTTCAGTTGTGACCTTGATCTCGAGTCCGCATGGTTTTGTAATAGTTTCTGCACATCGTCTTACTTAGGAGAACATTTGACCAAAGTTTAATGAAAATCCTTCGAGGTGTAAAGGAGATACGAAGCGGACACGAAATTAAAGGCTCAAACTCGTGCCCATCAATTTCGATCTGTACCTCGAGTCAGCATGGTTGAATTAATGGTTCTGCATATTGTTTGATCTTGTCTCACTGAGGCAAATATTTGATTAGTTTAACGAACTTTCCAGGAGTAAAGGAGATATGGAGCAGACACAAAATTCAAGGCTAAAACACATGACCTTCAATAGTGACCTTGTCCTTGAGTTGGCATAGTTGAGTTATATGGTCTGCACATCGTCTCATTTAGGCAAACTGTTGATCAAAGTTTAATAAAATTCTTCCAGAATTAAAGCAGATATGGAGCGGACACCAAATTAAAGGTTCAAACTCGTGACCTTCAGTTGTGACCTTGACCTTGAATCTGCATGGTTGAGTTATGGGTTCTAAACATTGTCTCACTGAAGCAAACATTTTACCTGTGACCTTGACCTAGAGTTAGCATGGTTAGTTTATGGGTTCTGTACACCATCTATATGAGGCGAACATTTGATCAAGTTTAACCCTTGGGCCCTTAATTTTCTCTGACAGCAACGTCTCATCAATATCAACATTAATGCAAAATATAAAAAAGATTCCTTAAATTATTTAGCAAGATAAGAAGCAGAAACTAAAACGCTTTTTCAAGAATTACAAAGGGAAATAACTCTGAAGTAATTATCTCTAGGTCCTTATTTTTGTCTAACAGCAACATCTCATCAATTTTAACCTTTTTGCAAAATGTGAAAAAAATTCCTGAAATTATTTAGTAAGATAAAAAGCAGACACCAAAACACATTTTCAAGAATTAAAAAGGAAATAACTGGAAAGAAATTAATCCCTGTGCCCTTATTTTGTCTAACAGCAACACCTCATCAATATCAAGGTTTATGCAAAATGTAAAAATATTCCAAAAATTATTTAGCAGGATAAGAAGCAGAAACCAAAACTCCTTTTCAAGAATTACAAAGGTAAATAACACTAAAGGAATTAAGCCCTGTTCCCTTATTTTTGTCTAACAGCAACACCTCATCGATATCAACATTTATGCAAAATATGAAAAGATTCCTGAAATTATTTAGCAAATTTAGAAGGAGAAAACAAAACTGCTTTTCAAAAATTACAAAGGGAAATAACTATACTGTGCCTTTTTTTTTTTTTTTTTTTTTTTTTTTTTTGTCTTATAGCAACACCTCATCAATCATCAATATCAAACTTTAAGCAAAATAAGAAAAGATTCCTGTAATTATTTAGATAGGTAAGAAGAAAATGAAGCAGAAACCAAAACCCTTTTTTTAAGAATTACAAAGGAAAATAACTCTAACCCCTAGGCCCTACATGTAATGTTTGTCTAACAGCAACATCTCATCAATATCAACTTTTATGCAAAATATGAAAACATTCCTGACATTATTTCGCAAGATAAGAAGCAGAAACCAAAACTGGTTTTCAAGACTAAGAAATTTAAATAACTATAAAAAAATTAATCCTAAGGCTCTTATTTTTGTCTAACAGCAACAACTCTTAAATATCAACGTTTATTCAAATATGAAAAAATTCCTGCATTCATTTAGCAAGATAAGAATAAGAAGCAGAAACCAAAATACCGTTTCAATAATGATAAAGGGAAATAATTCTAAAAAATAACCCATATGGCCTTATTTTTGTCTAACAGCAACACTCCTCAATATCAAAATTTATTCAAAATATGAAAAGATTCATGAAATTATTTAGCAAGATAAGAAACCAAAACGCCTTTTCAAAACTTACGAAGGGAAATAACTGTAAAGGAATAAACCCCTAAGTGCCATATAAAAAGTGCTATCTGTAAAACCTTGACTGGGACATTGGCAAACAGTGCAGACCCAGATCAGACATACATGTGCCATCTGATCAGGGTCTGCACTGTTGCTTAAATTACAGGAAGGGTTAAATGAGATAGATCTTTAAGTCCCTGTTCAGTACCATTTTCCCAGCTTCCCAGCTAGCATTCTACGTAAATCTATATCGGGCCGTCATCGGCCCGTCAGCTACCCTGACGGGCCGATGACGGCCCGATATAGATTTACGTAGAATGCTGACTGGTGTCCCTGTTCAGTACCATTTTACCAGCTTCCCAGCTAGCATTCTACGTAAATCTATATCGGGCCGTCATCGGCCCGTCAGCTACCCTGACGGGCCGATGACGGCCCGATATAGATTTACGTAGAATGCTGACTGGGTTACACTCAGAAACAATCGGCCAAGTAGTTCTGTCAGTGTTTTATATTCTGTATATGTACAGACTTAATGTATTTGATTGTGTTGGGGTTTAACGACACGTCAACCCTTATGGGTCATTTTGTGTCGTCTCCCAGAGAAAGGGAGAAGTGACAGAAGAGATAGTCGAAGAGATGAAAGAGAGGAACAGGGAAGAAAGAGGAACAGGAATGAAAGTGAAGAAACAGAAGAAATAAAAACATTCCCCCTCTACCCTTACCTGCTACAAGGATAGCAGGCCTTGCCCAACTGTAAGCCAATATCAGTTGGACGCCCCGGTGACATAAGATACATGACACCTTCGCACCACCACAGACTTAATGTAGGAAAAGTATATATGACGAGCAATGATCAAGAACAGATACACTTAAAGTCCATATTCTGCTACCAGTACAACAGAAAAAGGAATAAATGCATGTTAAGGTAGAGTCCACGAAGCACGTCTCTTCTCAACCAGGTTTTAGCTTACAGATCAAGTAAAAACAAAACAAACCCACAAGTAACGGTGAAGAAACATAAGGAGCAAACTATTTTTAACCACAACTTTAGTAATGGATCAGTGGAGTAGCAGACAGTTTTCGGACTTTGGAAACAAAATGCACCAACAAACGCAAAGAATAATCTTATAACATGTATAGTTACATTACCTCAGACTGAACTTATCACATATCACGCTCAAGGGCGTAGCACCAATTATGCACTGTAACATGCTGATGTAAATATATATAAAAAATACACGAAGTGCTTTTTAGGCATATATCTTCACTTAGAAAAAGGATAAAACACCTCACAAGAAGCTTAGAATGCATATTCAGGCGTCCTGAATTTCAAAATTTTCGCTGGGGGTGGGCCACGAACACGACACGAAGGAGAAAGCTTACTCTGTACTCATGCCCACGTTTCCGCCCAGTCTAATCAGGGCCTTCTATGTCCACTAACAAAAAAATTGGATACTACAGAATATATGATTGGAAAGCAAGGCTCTGATAATACTTTGCACATGCGCAGGAGGATGTAAATCTGCACATTGTGTGCATGCTCGGAGGTACTTTTTCACTTGATGTGGCCCAATTGATAGTTTACTTATTTTTTCTGCAAAAGTTCTACTTAACCGACTGAATGAACACCTTGAACAGGCAGGGCTTCTTATCAGAAAGCCAGTGTGGATTTAGAAAGGACTGAGGAACAACTGGCGTGATCTTCATAGCATGACAGCTTCAAGAGAAATGCCAGGAACATAACATGGTCCTCCACATGACCTTTGTTGACCTTACTAAAGCATGTGATACAGTCAGTCGTGAGGGTCTTTGGAAAATTATGGTGGTTTGGCTGTCCGACCAAGTTCATAGCAATGATGAGGCAGTTCCACGATAGTATGCTTGCACTGTCCAAAACGATGGTGACTTTTCTGATCCATCCCCTGTGACAAAGTGTTTAGCATGATTTTCTCTGCCATGCTAACAGCTGCTTTCCAGGATGGTGACAAAGGTTTACCTACGAGGGGCATTTTTTAAGTAGTGGCAACAGCTGCGCGCTACGTAAATGCTACTTACCTTTGCAGTAATGACTAGTTGAGACCTTCAAAGTACTCTCCATTACCCGGACACATTTTTCTAGACAGGAAATCCATTCGTAAAAAGCATTTTTGAATTGTTCTTTAGGGATACTGTTTATACACTAGTACAGCGCACTGCCCACAGCACTGCGCGTCTCAAATTTACGTCCTCGTCGGCAACTTTTGATATCTGGGTTAAGCGGTTACAGGGAGAGCGGTCAGGGCTGTAGGGTGAATGTGTCAAGACCTGAATTCCTCCATATAAAACAATCTTTCTGACGTTTATTTCACCACTGCAGAACGGTGAGCGGGCACATTATCATGGGAGTAATTTAATCTATCGGACCCCGGCCCTCGGGCGCTTTGCCTGGCAGTGGCTAACAACGGCAGAAAGAAGAAAGTCACAGTAAAATATCCCTGTTACACTACAGTTTTCTGGCACAGAAACACGAGCCATTGCTGTCAAAGAACAGGGCGTACATTACCCTTCGACACTCCTACTTCGACGAGCTACCACAGGGCGTATATTGCTTTCACCTAACCACATCTTGTTCAACTTATTGTCAGGCTCAAAAAAATAGAGCCAAGTTTCATCACCAGTCACAACTTCCCTCAAGCGGCGGGAGTCCCGCTTCTTGAATCTAGATAGCAAAACAGAGGCATTTTCCACACGATCCTTCTTTTGTTCAGAGGTCAGCAGATGGGGTATCCAACGCGCACAAATCTTCTGTAGCTTTAATTTTTCTTTCAGGATAGTACTAAAGCCCGATAAATCACTGATCTCTTCCACCGTATATCGTGAATCTTGCTGAACAATAGATTGAACAGTGGCAACATCATTATCAGAGGTGGCCGAAACTGGTCTACCCGGACTGGCCTTGTCTTTACTAGATCTACCCTCTTTAAAATAGGATACCCATCTGGCAACTGTTCTATATGGAAGAGTATTCTCTCCATACACTGTATCCAATTCAGATTTATTTTCTGGTGCGCTTTTACCCAGCAATTCGCGAATTTCGCAATACGCTCTTTGCTCTTCTCTAAAGTCACCCTGATTTTCGTCCATTTTTCTACCAGTATAAATTACCATGTAGTTTCCAAATACGTGTATTTTCATTTTTGCATTTCATCGTGCAAAATCATACAACCGTGACGGCAAAGCTTTACCCTTTCCATTGATATATAACACATGTATATGCGCGAGCTAACCGGGATTTTATCGGGTTGTTGCCACTAGTTAAAAAATGCCCCTCGTATTAGGTATCGCTTTGATGGGAAGCTTTTCAACCTAAGAAGGTTGCAAGCCGTCCAAGGTGCAGACAGAGAAGCTAGACGAGTTCCTCTTTGCTGATGACATGGCAAAGGGTGCTCTAACGGAAGAGAAGATGCAAAAAAGTGTAGATCAAGTATCTGACTCCTGTGACAACTATGACCTCTCAATCAGCATCAAAAAGACCGAGGTGGTTTATCAATCAGCACCGGGTTAGCCTTATAAGGAGCCCTCCATTACAGAGAAAGGTCAAAGATCAAAGATTGCAAGTGGTAGACAAGATCACCTACCTTGGAAGCACATTGTCAAGAGTTGTGCAATTGATGATGAAGTCAATGCCAGGATTGCCAAAGCTAGTGCAGCATTTGGCCGACTACGGGTAGTGTTTGGGATCGAAGTGGAATCAGGCTTGACACAAAGCTGAATGTCTACAAAGCTGTGGTGCTGCCAACACTATTGTATGCATGCGAAACGTGCACAGTTTACCAACGGCATGCCAAAATACTGTACCACTTCCATATAAGATGCCTTAGAAAACTTTTAAAGATTAAGTGGCAAGACAGGATTCCAGACACAGAAGTCCTAAAAAGGGTAGGAATGTTGAGTGTACATACTCTTCTGAAACTGGCACAGTTAAGATGGACAGGCCATGTTACCAGGATGCATGAGGAACGTTTGCCAAAGAAAATCCTCTATTAAGAACTAGAAATGGGCAAACGCTCCCATGGTGGTCAGCAGAAGCAATACAAAGACACCCTCAAAGCCTCGCTCAAGGATTTCAACATACCAACAGAGTTATGGGAACAAATTGCACTGGACCAAGCAAAGTGGCGAGGCCTCATCAGAAGAAGTGCTAGTGAATATGAGGCAAAAAAAATCAGTGAAGCCGAGCAGAAATATGCACAGCGCAAAGCCAGAGCTAAGGCATCACCAACAGAGCTGTCTTGCTCTGACCTCTGTTGTTCCATCTGCAACAGATAGTTTAGAGCTAGAATTGGTCTAATCAGCCATCTTAGAACACACAAACAGTAGCATTTCTCGCATGTGATTAAGATTTGTCATTGTCAGTAATGACAGACAAACTACTATTTTTCTTTGAACACAGGCGTTTGATATGTCATGCAAATTGTTTTCTCAGGAGCAATGGTATATTCTGGGGGAAAAAACAAAACAAGTTATGTCTGCTGAACTTTTTACCATGGATGCTTAGTATAAATGCAAATGCATAGGATGGCCAGATCAATGCAATAAGCATTTATAAAAAGGCAATGTTTTACTTCATGTGGCTATGTTGTAAACAGTATTGTGGTAAAACATATGAGGGCACATAAAAAGTCTCTGCCTTATTTGTGTTGAGGTTTTATGGCCAAGTCAACACAATGGGGTCATGTCTAGCATGGTCAGTTTACCTTACCACAAATTTACTGAGCAGGATTAGTCCTGTAAGCTTAAACTTGTATTGTGCACATTCTTTTGCCAGAAACCGACAACTGCCTATGGCAAGCTGCTTTACTATTTATTCTATAAATCAGATATCTGATTTAATATATCAGATATCTTATATAATATATAAGATATCAGATATATTGTATGATATCTTATATAAATTAGATAAAATGTAAATTAAGATATCGTATATGCTATATAAGAATGCTATATAAGATATCTTTATTGACATACAATATATCTTATATGCTGTATAACTTATTTGCTATAAAAGATATCTTATATAGGATTTAAGATATATTATTTACTAAAGAAGATATCTCATTAATTCAATTAAATAAATTAAACAAATCAGATATGTTATTTAGTATATCAGATATCCATATTAATATTTAAGATATCTTATAAGATATTTTGTATGGTAAATAAGATATATGTGAAATTAAATAAGATATCTAATATGACATAACAGATATCTAATAGAAGATAAAAGATATCTAATATTGGATATAAGAAATCTGATACACGTATTCAGATGTCTTATATCCTTTATTTGATATCTTTAATCCTATATTAGATATCTGATGTAATATATCAGATATCTATTTTGCATAATAAATGGTAAAACGCCTTGCCAGCCGTTTTACTGTTTATCCTATTAATCATATATCTGATTTAATATATCATAAATACATGAGACATCTGATATATATTGTATAAGATATCTTATGTGTCAGTTATGATATCTTATATGCTAAGATGTCTTTTCTTGCCAGCAAGCTGTTTTATTATTTATCCTTATCATAATATATGATATCTGATATTTATCTTATATAAATAAGATATCTGATGTGTCAATTAAGATATCTTATATGCTATATAAGATATCTTATATCCTATATAAGATATCTTAATTGACATATAAGATATCTTGTATGCTATATGATATCAGTTATGCTATATAAGATATCATATAGGATAAAATATCTTATTTACTAAAGGCGATATCTCATTTATTCAATTAAATATTATGATATCTCATTTAGGATAATAGTTATCATATTTAGTAAATCAGCTATCTATATTAATATATATCTTGTTTAACATATAAGGTATAATACATAGTAAATTAAATATCTTATCTGTGGAATTTAATAAGTTGGCAGAGTGTGCTAAATCAGACTAGGAGGGGATGAAGCAGGAAGCCACACTTAGCAGCTGCAGCTACTGCAATGCGAGGTGTGGGCAGGTCCAATGCCAGCAAATGTATACCTGCCTTCAGCTTTCCTCTCCATTTCTCTTTAATTTTCTCTCTTAGCAGCCTTAATTCATCAGCATAATGCTACCGAGTGTTGGTGTGATGGTGTCTACCATAACACCCTTTCAATCCTTAACCATGGATGATAATGGTATGGTCTTTTACATCCCATTCAACACTATTTAGCTCATATTAACCCTTATCGTGCTAAGCCCAGATATATCCTGCATTTGAAAACAGTATAGATCCAGATCAGCTGGCTTCTGAAGAAGCCAACTGATCTGGAACTGCTCTGTTTGACATTCAATATGCAAGTTTATATCAGCAACCTGAATCAAGTAACATCACGAAAACATGCCTATACAATATTGATCCCCTTTAACCCAACTTTTATGTAGTAAAACTGGGGTTTACATGGGTATATATTATTTTTCTTATTTCTGCTCAGAAACACAGATTGTGGGTACTTGTTAGAAGTTCTAATGTGTACCCACTATCTATGTTATGAGCAGAAATATGAAAAATAGCAGAATGTTTATCTGAAAGTTTCCATTTTGGGTGGGTGAATGGGGGGGGGGGGGGGGTAAATTTTTCAGTATATGTGGTTAGGCGTTTTCGTAATAATCTGACTGGCTGACAATTACAAATGGGAGTGGTATCTTGATTTATTCAGCATGACAAGGGTCAAGATGATGGAAGGCTGATAATGAAAGACTCTATGCAATGAAGCCCCATGCAGTCACCAGTTGAATTCTACCATAGCAGGATTTGAACCTGGATCTCATAATCCACAGAGGGGAGTGATAACCACTTGGCAACCCGGACACTTCCCAAACAAATGGATTCCATAACCTTGCCTACAGATGTTGTGTGTTTGAATTTCTTTGTGGAAAGGGAGCCTGCCTGTTACTGCAGTGTTTGAGTCCCTGTTTGGAAGTGTGTGCAATAAGTACCGACAACATACGTTTTTGTGGAGATATAAGAAAACTATTTGCCTGACATTCACTCTTATCTAGATCTACGCTAAAATCTTATAGATTGCCTCAAATGTATGCAGTTCCTGTCTGAAACACCTTGTGTTATCAAACTCATATGCAAACATATTACCCTTTGTGGAACACCTTATGATATCATAAACCAAGAGTTGTCAATAGACAACATACCTCCCCTATGGGGGCATGTTGGAGGAGGGCATGTTATAGATAATGCGAGCTTGCAGGTAAACTTTAATCAAATGCTGACAGCTAAACTTCAACTAAGTACATTTGCCTTAGTAAAAAGCAAAATAAACTGCAGCATCTGAAAGCAAACTAAAAAGTACCCCTAAGACCCACTGAACAAGAAATCCTGTCACTGGATGTTTCTTATCATGAATGATAATGAACAAGAATATGTATGGTTTAAGGATGGGGATCTGAAGCTTCTGAGATATTTAAGGCCTTTTTATGAACTGGAGGGGGTGGTGCATACCAAGGGAGATCCTTTGAATGCATCTTATTTTTTTTTTATTTTTTTTTATTTGGGTTTTACGGCCCTTTCAAGAATATTTCACTTATATCGAGCCAATCTTTCATCAAAGGTGGGTGAAAACTGGAGAACCCAGGGAAAAACCACCTGATCATCCATAAGCAGAGCTTGGCTTTCCCACATGTGACCTGGATGCGTTTTATCATAATGGACAAAAATATATACGGTTTAGGGGTGCTGAGCTGAAAGGTTTCTACGATAAAGTCTTTTATAAAAAGGTAGTGGGGCATGCCCCCGAGGGACCCTCAGTCAATGTCATTGGCTGGTTATTATTCTAAGGAACAAGAATATATATGGATAAGGGGTGAGGCTCTAAATGGTTTTTGATATATCTGGCCTCTTATGAAGTAAAGGGGGTGGAGCATGGCCCCTTGGGGCCCCTGCCAGTATCATTGGATGCATTTCATCGTAAGGAACAAGAATATATATGCTTTAGGGTTTGGCATCTGAACGATTTCTGAGATACAAGGCCTTTTATGAAGTAAAGGGGGTGGAGCATGCCCCCCCAGGGACCCCTAGGCAGTGTCACTAGAGGTGTCTTATAATGAAAAACAACATATATAGTTGAGGGCTGGGGACCTGCACAGTTCGGAGATACAAGCTCTTTGGTAACTGGAGGGGGTGGGACATACCCCTGGGGGATCCCCGATCTATGTCACTGAATGTCTGTTATCATAGGAACAACAATATCTATGTGGATCCTAACTGTTTATGAGATATAAGGCCTTTTATTAACTAGATGGGGTGGGGAATACCCCCAGTGGATCCCCAGTCTATGTCATTTGATGTGTCTTGTCATAAGAAACAATATATATATGGTTTAGGGCTGGAGATCTGCATGCTTTCTGAGATATAAGCATTTTAGTAACTGGAGGGGATGGGGCACACCCCTGGGGGATCCCCAGTCTATGTCATTGGATGCATCTTATCATAAAGAACAACAATATATATGGTTTAGGGGTGGGCATCTGAGGGGTTTCTGAGATATAAGGATATTTATTACCTAGAGTGGGTGGGGCATACCCCGGGGTCATTGGATATGTCTTATCATAAGGAACAACAAAATATACGGTTATATGGTTTAGGGCTGAGGATCTGCATGGTTTCTGAGATATAAGCCCTTTTACTAAAAAGAGGGGAATGGGGCATACACCCAGGGGGTCCACAGTCTATGTCATTGGATGCGTCTTATCATAAGGAACAATATGTATGGTTAAGGGGTGGGGCTCAGCATGGTTTCTGAAATATAAGGCTTTTTATGAAGTAAAGGGGGTGGGGCATGCTCCCGGGGGACCCTTAATTGACCCCCTGTTAGTGTCATTGGAAGTGTCATCTTTAGGAAACAGAATATATATGGTTTAGGGGTGGGGCTCTAAATGATTTCTGAGATATAAGGCATTTTATGAAGTGAAGAGGATGGGGCATGGCCCAGGGAGACCCTTGGTTGACTCACTGTCCACGACATTGGATGGGTCATATCATAAGGAACAAGAATATATATGGTTTAGGGGTGGGGATCTGATCAGATTCTGAGGTACATGGCCTTTTATGAAATGAGGGGGCTGGAGCATCCACCCCCAACTCCACCTCCCAGGGCATCATAGGAGACCCTCTGCAAAATTTCATATCAAAATTTCATATCCCAAGATTTCAGAACAATCCATCAAGTAGTTACCGAGAAATTGTCCAAAATTTGTACAATTTGAGAGCTTAGCCAAGGGAGGTAACACAAATAACTTTAGAGCTAATCGCAGGTAAACTTTAACCAAGGGAGGTAATACAGCTGTAATTATTAACTTCTTAAAAAGTCAATTTTAAGCAAACAAATAGGGCAATCAGTAATAAAGAATATGTTAAATAATAATATTTCCCATCTGAGTATAAATTTGTGAAATAGAACAAATAAGAACTAGAAGGTAAACTTTTATCAATTGTAATAACTTTAGAGCTTAAACAAATGGAAGTAATACAGCTGCAATTATTAAGTCCAATTTTAAGCCAAAAAAATAGGGGCTAATCTTTAAGAATATGTTGAATAATATTTTCCATCTTGTTGCATTGTTTTGAGAATAAATTTATGAAATAGAACAAATAAGAGCTAGAAGGCAAACTTTTATCAAATGCAGACGCGGACACTGGAGGCCGACAACCCCGGACGCCAGGGTATGGAAAAAACTCCCCTTATACTTAGTCGAGTTAAAAAATATGTTAATCAAATCTGTCATTACGAAAACACGCCTATTCAAAAATTTCACCTTCAAAAACTGAAAATTTACAAATAAAAAACTCTGATATTTTTCATATTTCTGCTCAAAGTATAGATTGTGGGTACTCGTTAGAACCACCTTGCAGAGGCAGTTCTAACGAGTACCCACAATCTATGTTTTTGAGCAGAAATAATAAAAATAATGTATACCTCTATAAACCCCAGTTTTACTGTATAAAAGTGGGGTTTATGGGGGTCAAAATTATATAGGTATATTTTCGTGATGCATGGTTTTGGAACACTTTAATTGTTATTGTAACTTTACTCCTTTATGGGCTAATGCAGCAGACAACAAAATGCTGATATTTTTCTTCTTTTTCCCAGAAAACAGGTTTGGACATTTCATGCAAATTGTCTCCACTCCACTAGAAATGATCAAGGCAAACATTCTGACCAAGATTCATGATCATCACGAAAACATGCCTATATAATTTTGACCCCCTTAAACCCCACTTTTATATAGTAAAACTGGGGTTTACAGGGGTATACATTATTTTTCTTATTTCTGCTCAAAACATAGATTGTGGATACTAGTTAGAACCGCCTCGTCGAGGCGGTTCTAACAAGTACCCACAATCTATGTTTTGTGCAGAAATATGAAAAATATCAGAATTTTTTATATGAAAATTTTCATTTTTTTGGTTGCAAAATTTTCAATATATTTGAATAGGCATGTTTTCGTAATGTGATTATATTAACAAGTAAGACATGCCTAATGGACCATGACATATAGGTCAAGGTCAAATATGGATGAATGCACTCAAGAGGCCATGCTAAGATGTATGTGTGAGCTAAGTATCACTGGCTGTAGGACCAATGATTTGACCTGGTGACTTAGTTTGGGTTTTTTTTACCCCTAGTGACCCATTTTTTCAACCTCAATAGACCTAGTTTTAAACTTTGCCTAAATTTCATAGGGGCAAACATTCTGAGCAGATTTCATTAAGATTGGGTCAAAACTGTGGCCTCTAGAGTGTTAACAAACTAACTGTTGATGACAGACAACAGAAGACAGATAATGGACAGAGGGTGATCACAATAGCTCACCCTGAGTATTTGTTCAGGTGAGCTAAATGTAATGAAATATTTCAAAATGTTGTCTGCTGAAATTTTACCCCGAGTGCAAAGCTTTAAATACAAATTAATATTTGTCATACTAAGTTTTGTGAAACTGGCTCCTGATTACCATGGCTTGATTTTGGTGATGTATATTGACTGCTGGGGTGAGAGCGGGAGCAGGAAAGGTGAATTATAAACTGATATATCCTTTTGCAAACAGAATAATCTTGAGCAAGATACAGTTTACAGAAGAACTTTAAAAGGCTAGAACACTGATGATTCAAAAGCCTTGGTTGGCCAGAACTGAAGTATACACAACTCCCTCTAATTTGCCTGCAAATATAGGCTATATCATATTAATAAAAATAACAACAAAAACACAGGTGACATTAATTTCAAAACAATTTATATTCAAATATAACATTTATTTAAAAATACCTTTTCTTACAATTGTTTTACTGCCAAAACCGTAAAACATTTTACCCTAAAGCTTAGTCACAACTACAGCAGATAATATTTTGAACCCTTTCTTGTTACATGGATTTTTCAGAGAAAAATAAGACATTTTGTGTAAATTGTCTATTTTGTGTAAATTGTCTGCCCAGCAGCAAGTCACATCAAATGCCATCCTTTTTCCTCTGAAAAAAAAATCAAAAGTTGTGAACGACACTTTAAGGGTTAAGCTTGCCAGAAAGTGCTGAGCTGTGATATGGAAATATCTGCAAAACCATAAACAGTGAAGACATAAACCAGCTCCTCTGTGTTCACCCTTAAATTGCTAAGGATAACTGTTGCAAATGACAGTCTGTTTTTTTATACCATTTTTAAAGAGAAAATAAGGCTCAACATTTCCTGTGTCATAGCAAGCCTTATTTCATACATGCCATATCTCACACTGTGAGATAAAATCTCACAGAATTTTGCCCACCTGGAATGCAATTCCCATAAAAATTCAAATCTCACAGAATTTTCAGACGGTTTTACAACAGATTTTATGAAGGAATAAACATAAATCACACACAGCTGTGGTTTTCACAAGCTTCTTACATACAAAAAGGACTTCAGACTATATTTGGGGTGCTCCAAAGTGATATTTAATATAAAAAAAAAAAATCACAGACTTTTGTCAAATCTCCCTTAAAATTTTGCTTTATCTCATACATTTTGTTTGTGTTGAGATTTTACAGCCCAGTCAACCCAATGGGGTCATGTTGAGTGCGGTCAGTTTACCTAGCCACACATTTATTGGGCAGGCTTAGTCCTCTAAGTGGTTAACCAGTATTGTGCAAATTCTTTCGCCAGAAACTGACAGCTGCCCTTCTTGACTCAGTGGAAGGGAGAGAATGACCGCAGAAAATATTTCATGATCAATCTCCACAAAAGAATGTTGCCGACCTCGGCTGGGGTTGAACCCATGACCTTCTGGTCTCCAGTCAGATAGCGCATCCAACTGAGCCACCGAGGCTGGCGTCTCATAGATTTAAGTCCACAACTTATGACTTATATGTTATTTTCTCTAAAAATAATAAAATATTTCAAAATGTCCACATATACTAAGCTCCAAATAAGGATGCATAAAAGGTATAACTGAGGGATAATTATTCTGATTTCTCAATAAAATCGTATGTTGCAGATGCTCATTAGAATTCTCATTGAGGCAATTCTAAAGAGTACCCACAACATGTGGTTCTCCTAATTTTTCAATAAAATCATATGTTGTGGGTAATCATTAGAATTGCCTCATTGAGGCAATTCTAATGAGTAGCCACAATGTAAGGATTTTCAGAGAAATGTGGAAAATCATCCCTCGATTATCCTTTTCATGCATCTAGAGCTATGAATTGTCATCTGCTGCAGTTGTATTTGGCATTCTAAAGGTTAACTTACACTGGGTTTTGATGTTACAGAATCCAGAATGAGAACAGAAATTGAACTGAAATCATTTACTGTATTTGACCTTATTACCACACATACCCCTGTAAGCTCACAGCCAACTTGAAGCAATTTCGTAGGTTCAGAATGCATGTCCATCCATATAATATTTTCTACTTCTTTATAATATTGTGGGTACTCATCTGAATTGCCTAGACAAGCTGAGGCAATCCAAATGAGTACCCACAACATTATGCTTTTAAAAACTTGTTGAGGTAATTCAAGTGAGTATCCACAATATATACTTTTATAAAGAAAATCAAAACAGATATCACATAAGCACCATTAAATAGGCCCCTCAGGAAGTCATCTCTCATATTCCTTTAAAGTGCTTCCTTATAAGGAAGATATTTACTAGTTTATGTTTTGTTGTTGTTTTTTTTTGTTTTTTGTTTTTCAGTTATTTTGAAAAACCTAAGAACATCGTATGGTAATTAGGTTGAATATTTAGTCATGGTTTTGGCTCTTCAATCATAAAAATTTGGACTTTTTTAAGTCCGCAAAAATAAGACAAAAAGATTTAACCCTTAAAATGCCAAGAAAACGTGCATCTGAAAATGTCGTCTGTTTTTGGTCTGCTGAATATTCTTGCAAACTTTTCAAACCTGTTTTTGATACAGGCAAACAGATTGGACCCTAATCAGACTGCTCCTAGAGGAGCAGTTTGATCTGGGTCCACACTGTTTGCAAAAATAACTTAAAATCACAAGCAGATGACAAAGCAGACAACAATTGTTGTGATTGGCAGCTGATCTAGATATTGTCCAATTATGATTAAGGAGACCAGATATATATGGTTGATATTCCACCATTTTTTACAAGGGAGACAACTTTTGTGACTTCCTGTTTGCTTTCCTGCATATCAAGCCTCTCTGAAAAAAATGTGTCTACTCCTATCCGAGAAGACCCTTTTCCAAGAGACAAAAATGATATGACAAGAGTTGTCTGCCCTGAAATTGTATTCCTGTTTGCTTTCCTGCACATCAAGCCTCTTTGAAAAAGTGTGTCTACTCCTATCCGAGTAGACCCTTTTCCAGGAGACAAAAATGATATGACAAGAACTGTCTGCCCTGAAATTGTAAAACTATTTCATTACAGGAAAGGCTTCATGTTGGATTTTAATTTGGCAGACTAGGTATGATAAATGTCCTAAAATCTCGTACACCAAAGCGTCTGACGAAATGGTATATGCATTCAGTGCAGACCCAGATCTGACTGTTCCAAAGGAGCAGTCTGATCAAGGTCTACACTGCTTGCCATTTAAATAAGTATTTTAAGAAACAACTGCATAAAAAGCAAAATTAAGGCCAAAAAAGTATGAAATAAAGTGTTTGAAATTTTAGGACATTTATCAAATTTACTCAGCCAATATCAGAGATCCAAATACATGGCAAATACACTACAACCTCTTTATAACACGGTTTGTTATAACACGGTTATGGATATAACACGATTCAAAGATGGATCCCAAAAATGTATAGATTATATCAAAAAATGACCATAAATGGTCATTTTTCAATATAATCTATACATTTTTGTTTAGATATAACATGGTTGTTTAACTAACACGGTTTTTGCTCTGGACCCCAACAATAGTGTTATAAAGAGGTTGTGGTGTAGTAATATATTATGCAAAGCTAGCCAATAAATAGCTCCAAAGAAGGTTGTTGTTTTTTGGGGGGGTTTTTTTTCAAAAAAAAAAAAAAAAATGTATTGATAGTTTTTGTTTTCTGCACTGAAACATATATTGTAGGTACTCATCAGAAGTGCCTAAGTGAGGCACTTCTAATGGGTACCCACAACATATGTTTTTGTGGAGAAATAAGAAAAATATACTATCTGGATACCCCTCTTATCTGGATATTTGGCTAGACACTTTAGCATGATGAAAACATGCCTATATAATATTGACCCCCTTAAACTCCACTCTAATATAGTAAAACTGGGGTTTACAGGGGTATACATTATCTTTCTTATTTCTGCTCAAAAACATAGATTGTGGGTACTTGTTAGAACCACCTCATTGAGGCAGTTCTAGCGAGTACCTACAATCTATGTTTTGAGCAGAAATATGAAAATATCAGAGTTTTTTATCTGAAAATTTTCAGTTTTTGGAGGTAAAATTTTCTATATATTTGAATAGGCATGTTTTCGTAATGGAAACAAAGAACAAATCAATAACTCCAAAACAACAGACTTGATTTTATTCAGCCTGTTCAAGGACAGTATTGTAAATGCAACAATGTTTATGCCCTCTAATTTTGTTTGTGTTGAGGTTTTATGGCCCAGTCAACCCAATGGGGTCATGTTGAGCGTGGTCAGTTTACCTAACCACACTTTTACTGGGCAGGCTTAGTCCTCTAAGCGGTTAACCAGTATTGTGCACATTCTTTCGCCAGAAACTGACAACTGCCTTTCTTGAATCAGCGGAAGGGAGAGAATGACCGTAGAAAATATTTCATGATCAATCTCCACGAAAAAATGTTACCGACCTCAGCGGGGGTTGAACCCGCGACCTCCTGTCTCCAATCAGACGCACATCCAACTGAGCCACCGAGGCCGGCCTATGCCCTCTAATAAAATGTAATGTACCATATTTACCCTAAGTATTGGGTCACCTTATCTACTTACCATACATGTTCTAAAACTTGAATGAGTCCATTCTACTACCTCTTCATGTGTCTGAAATATTGGTGTATGTATGGCAAACAATGTAGACCCTGATCAGAAACCACATTATGCAGGGTCCAATCTGGGTCTACACTGTTTGCAAAGGCCTATCTGTCCCAATACTTAGGGTTATTTTGGTGCATGTGTATTTATTTATACATGCAATGTTAATTTTTTTTTTTCTGACTGTACCTGTACACATTAACCTCTTTATTTCGTCCATGGTTTGTTATAACGCGGTTTTGGAAACAACACAGTTCAAAGATGGACCCCAAAAATGTATAAATTATATAGAAAAATGACCATAAATGGTCATTTTTCTATATAATCTATACATTTTTATTTGGATATAACATGGTTGTATAATGGTTGTATAACTAACACGGTTTATGCTTTAGATCCCAACAATAGTGTTATAAAGAGGTTGTAGTGTATTTAGAATTGATGATAAATTGCCATGTTTGAGACACCTGCTTTGATCCGAGGATTTTTTTGTATATGTTAAGGAAACAAGGCAGAGTGTGGACTAAGATCATTGATGATCATGATGACTTTGTGTTGAGGTTTTACGGCCCAATCGACCCAGTGGGGTCATGTTGAGTGTGGTCAGTTTACCTTACCACACGTTTACTGGGCAGGCTTAGTCCTCTAAGCAGTTAACCAGTATTGTGCACATTCTTTCGCCAGAAACTGACAACTGCCCTTCTTGAATCAGCGGAAGGGAGAGAATGACCACGAAAATATTCCATGATCAATCTCCACGAAAAAGAATGTTGCCGACCTCGGCAGGGCTTGAACCCGCGACCTCCTGGTCTTAAGTTGGACGGTGCATCCAACTGAGCCATCAAGGCCGGCATGATCATGATGATGTCCATGCATGATTTCATGTCTGATCAGTTGGTCAGTTGATGAATGTTTGTAACTACCAGCTTGAGTTGGTTTTCCCTTACATGATTAATCCTTAAAATGCTGTAGCAGACAAGAGAGTAAGTAAAGCATGACATTTCATGTGAATCATCTGCCAAAAGATTCAAAATGTCAAGCCCTATTTCCTCTGAAAAATCATGTTTTTAAAAATTTAAAATGTGGAAATGTCAAATTTTTAACCAATTGTAGTTGGAAGACCGGTACTTGGCAAACAGTGCAGACTCAGATCAGACGCTGCAGAAAGTGGCGTCTGATCAGGGTCTCCCATGTTTGCAAATAAATTAGCCATTTTTCTCTAGGAATATGTAAATCTCATAGCCGGACATACCTAAAACTGAAATTGGACTCTTCCAATATATAGTGTGGGAGAGTCTATTCAGTATACAATGGGTTAAAAGATCGAAATGTTGACTGTTGCATTTGTGATTGGGGTTTTAAGGATTAATCATTGTGCTTCAGTTGTTTCCAATAAAATGGACAACACTTGCCATCATTAAGTCATCTTCTGCCTTAGTCACAAAGGCTCAACATTCAAGGAGATCCAGGAACACATGGTGGTCGCACTATGACATGGTGAAGAAGTGTGCTGTTGAGTTTAGCAGGGAGAATCTGGAAGACAACCCCCATCCAAGGAGACCTGTCACCATCACCACATACGAGACCATTGCCATCATCACTGCAGACAGGTGAATAACATAGTCACTCAGAGCATTACATTGCCAGAGCCAGACATTCCATGCAATCATCTACAAGGTACATGTCAGTTCACTGGGTCCCAAAGCTCCTTGGACCTGATCAGAAACAGACTCAGCACAAGGGAAAATGTTGCCATTTAGGCTGATCCCAACAGTTTCTTCTAGCAATTTGTGAGCATAGATGAGACTGGGTCCATCACTTACAATCAGCAATGATGCATCAATCAAAGCCTCGGAAACATCAATGTTTTCTGCCTCCCAAGAAAGCTAAGACTGAAGTCTGTAGGCAAGGTGATGGCCTGCTCGACTACCCGCAAACAAGAGTCACACTATCACCAGAGCCAAAGCCTACTACATACAGCCCATCTTCTGAGACAAGAGGGACGCTCGTCCACTTGGACAATGCTCTGGCACATACATCCATAGTGATATGGCTGCTATCTAGAAATGTGGACTAAAACTTGTTGAACACCCACCTTATTCTTCTAACAACATCCTTTGACTACTATTTCTTCCTGAATATGCATAAAGTAGCTTAGTGGGTGTCATTTGCCTCTGATGATGATGTTATGAATGCTGCAGACAATTTTCTGAGGGCCAAAGGTGGTACCTTCTACACAGAAGTGATCCATCTGCTCCATGACTGCTTACTAAATAAATTGGGTGTTTTTATCTAGGAAGGACTATGCTGAAAATGACTGCTTGATTTTCTTAAACTGACTGCTATCTTCGACCAAAAATTTATTCTAATGCAGTCGTGTATGTAACGCGACGTCTGACTGGATAACGTCAAAAATTTGCGACAGTATATTCTGCGATATACTGTCGCAAATCCGACGTCATCACATAACGTCGCTTCTCATTGGCTGGCATTTGGTTTAACGCAGCTCAAAGCACTTGTCGTTTTGTGCAAATAGTACATTTTTTCAACAGAAAAAATGAATAAATGCATTAGAATGGGGATAACTGCATCAAATTTGTCATTTGGGGAGGTAAATCGGCGGTTTTATGGTCGCAAATTACGTTTTACGGCGACGCTAACGCGTTGCCGTAAAACGAAATTTCCGACCGTAAAACCGCTGATTTAACTTTCCAAATGCCAAATTTGAAAGCAGTTATCCCCTAATTAACCACCCATCATAAACCAGCAGCATTTTAAGTAGTTTAGTTCTGAAAATGCTCGTGCAGTATGCTTTCAGAATAAACAATAAATCCTTTAATACTCCATTATAACCCTTTGTTTCAGGAAAGATTATTATGCTTGGTAAGGAAGTAAGAAATATTTATTTTAGATTGAGTGAGTGATATTTTGTTTGTTGTGCAATTTTCATTTATCCTGGACTAAACTGACCATTTACTATGTACATGTAGTATTAGTTTATTGATGCGATTTTTGATACAGCTGTATATGAACCATGAAGATGTTCTTAATAAATGAATAATAATAAAAATAAATAAATAAATAAAAAACAGGCAATATTGTATAAATGGAACTGCAAATCATCCTACTGTGAATCTAGCTGAAGTCTTTGCAGAGTAGACATTTCTGAGGCTTGTTTCCGGTTTTCAGGTTACAGGAATTTTGCTTTATTAACCCTCAAAGCAATAATCACAACTACAGCAAATAACAGTTTGATTTTTTTTTTTTTTTTTTCATTTTTCAGAGAAAATGAATCTTGACATTTTATGTGAACTGTCTGCCTAGCAGATGATTCACATGAAATATCATTTTATTTTTTCTGAAAATAACAAAATCAACTTTAGAATGTAGTTGCTATTTTTGCTTAGTGCTTTAATGATTAATTTAAGGAGAACAACTGTAATATTTTGAATCTGAATTTAGGGATATGGGATATCTGGAAATTGCAAAATCTAGTTTTGAGATATGGGATATTTTGAGGAATCTGCTTTATGAGATACTGTATCCCCTTATACAAGCCTCATTTCTGTATGACAGAGACCAGTTAAAGTAAACTGACATAGAAGTCTATATATTAAATTTTGCTGTCTTTTCATCCAGTAACTGCCTAGACATCAAGAGCGAATCATTATTATTATTAGGATTATAGAATTATAAATTATCGTGCTATTAGGTATCATGCTGTTAATACAGTGATTATTAGGCAATAAGCAGATTCTGGATGAAACAATCTAACGATCAATTTCAGGAGACAAAACTGCAACATGTAGCATTCCAGTTGGCTTTTACCCATTTTATAGAAATGTCTAATTCAATACCTCTAACCAAATTAAAGATTTCCATATAAAAGATTAAACAGAGCAATCTCTAATATGGTTAGAGATATGTGTAATTGAAATAGATATCTTTAATTGAATCAGATATTTTTAATTCAATTAATTACATCATTATTAAGATAAACCAATTACAGACATCTTTATTGTAGACATCTTTATTTACAATAAAGATATCTATTTATGCTAAAAATAAAGATAGCTTCAACTGAATTAAAGGTATCTTTATTAAACTGACAGAACATATAAAAAAAACAACAAACTATTAAATTAAAGATATTCTATTAAAATGGAGATATCTTTAATTCAATCAGTCATAGCTTTTAACTATAGAAATTTCTATTAAATAGGTGAAAAGGTATCCAGATGCCATACTTGCAATCTCAAAACTTGGGTAGCAATGAGAATTTCTGTAGCATGTACAAATGTTTTAAGAATGAAAATGATCTTTTTTAAAATAAAAATAATGTGTTAAAGAATTATCTTATTCACAGAAGACTTAAAAACTTAGCTAGATTCACTCAAGTATCATTATGGTAGGCAATTCATTATACCAAACTGGTTTTAAAGGAAATTAATATGACTATACCATAAAGATATATGAAAAATTGCATAAAAAAACTACTGTATTAGGAACAATCATCATGAAAACATACCTATATAATATTGACCCCCTTAAACCCCACTTTTATACAGTAAAACTGGGGTTTACAGGAGTATACATTATTTTTCTTATTTCTGCTCAAAAACATAGATTGTGGGTACTCGTTAGAACTGCCTTGGTGAGGTGGTTCTAACGAGTACCCACAATCTATGTTTTGAGCAGAAATAGGAAAAATATCAGAGTTTTTTTATCTGAAAATTTTCATTTTTTGGTGGTAAAATTTTCAGTATATTTGAATAGGCATGTTTTTGTAATGATATTTGCATAAAAATGTTATTTTGTTCTATGTGCATTTTACAGCACAAAATGAGAAGACAAAAAAAGCAATGCCTATTCCCATGCCATGACAAATATGCATGGTATATTATGTTATCCAAATTATTATTGATAAAACATGAGATTGCAAATTAGCTAAATATTTTCTTTGAGAACCCTTTATTTGCCAAAACAGTCACTCACTCAAAATCAATTATGGGAAAACCAGTAACCAGGGTAAAATGTGAATTTCTTTTTCTTTTTTTATAATTAGTGGAAAAAATTTCCTCTACAGGGCTCAAGTACTGTATTGATCATTAATATCTGACATCCTAACTTTTACTATAACTGTCCTAAATTTTTGATAAATCCATTTCATTACCTCTTCATGTGTCTAAATACTGTTGGCTGAGTCTAAATACTGTTGGAACAGTGCAGAACCTGATCAGATACCACATTCTGCAGCATCTGATCTGGGTCAAAACTGTTTGCACAGGCCTGTCTGTCCCATTACTAAATGTTATTAGAGTATTTTTAGGATTTTTTTTCCCTGGGACCAGTTGTTCAAAGCTAACGACATTGTTAGCTAACAATTCGTTAAAATTTACATCAAGTGATACACAAATATGCTGAAATTTTTTGCTGAAAAAATGTGAGTAGCTTTTGCAGTGCAAAAGCTACTCACATTTTTTCAGCAAAAAATATCAGAATATTGTATATTGAATCCGCTAAAACAGTTAACGAAATGACCCTTAACAAGCTCGTTAGCTAACGATGCTTTGAATAGCTGGGCCCTGTTTTCTAACTAAACCTAGGTTTACTAAGAAATCTATTCCAAAATAACCTGTTATAAAGGTGTATTAAACAGCTGGTTTACACTTCTGAGAGCATGCTCCAAGAGCAGTTTGAGTCAACTTTAGAAAATCAAACATCATTTTCCAATGAAAACACGGTCCCGCCTTATTAAAACATTTAGTTCAGAGCCAGATGCATACCTTCTGTGCAGAAGGTATCATCCTTGGCCCTCAGAAAATGGTCCACATCATTTATAACTTCATCAAGAGGGGTATTTAACAAGCTGAAATCCACCTTGGGCACCGTGGATGTGTGTACCAGAGCACTGTTCTAGTTGAAGAGCACCCTCCTTCTCAATGGAAGCCCTAGTGATAGCATGACCCTTTAAGGTAGTCCAGAACCTTGCCAGCAGTCATCACTGTCTTAGCTTTCTTGGAAGGCAGGGAGCCTTTCCACAGCTCTGACTTCATCTCTGGTTGGAAGTGGTGGACCCAGGCTTCATCAGTGGTCACAAATCATCAGAGGAAGCTAAGCTGTCATTCTCCGTTGACAAGTTGTGCTGAATCCATTTCTGATCAGGACCAAGGAGCTTTGGAACCCAATGAGCTGACACCTTGTGGCAATGTTATGCTCTGTACTCTTTTGTATACATTGATGCTGCAAGAACCTTGGTAATGGTCTCTTGTGTGGTAATGGTGTTTGGCCTTCCCAGACAGCTTACAGAGTCTCCCTGCCACAGTTTAACTCAGCAGCCCACCTTTTTCACCATGCTTATATGAAGGGATATCCTCCCCTAATGTGACCGTCATGTCCTCCTCGACCACCTTGAATGCTGAGCTTTTGTGACTGAGGTAGTGAATGACAGAACATTTGCTGAAATTGTCCATTTCATCAGAAACCACTGATGATTATTGATTAGTTATGGTATGTACAACAGATGAAAGAACTTAAACTTGTAGTTTCAAAAATTCTGTTTCTGGGTAATCTGTGGCAGTATTTATGCCTTACCAGTCGTGTGTGTGTGTGTGTGTGTGTGTCTGGTTTTCCCATGCAAATATGCAAAGGTACAAAGCTCCGGATAAAGCATTTTTTAACCTAAAAGTAGATATTTTTCTTATTTCTCCACAAAAACATACACTATGGGTATCATTAGAAGCCCCTCAATGAGATGCTTCTAATGCGTACCCATGTTTTTTCGGAGAAATAATGAAAATATTATTTGAGCTATGTATGTATGAAGTTGTCTGGTCCCTTTTACACGGAAGTTCTGTTCTCTTGTCATCACGAAAACACGCCTATATAATTTTGACCCCCTTAAACCTCACTTTTATATAGTAAAACTGGGGTTTACAGGGGTACACATTATTTTTCTTAGTTCTGCTCAAAACATACATTGTGGGTACTCGTTAGAACTGCCTTGATCTGCTCCAAACATACATTGTGGGTACCCATTAGAACTGCCTCGTCGAGGCTGTTCTAACGAGTACCCACAATGTATGTTTTGAGCAGAAATATGAAAATATCAGAGGTTTTTTATCTGAAAATGTTCAGTTTTTTGGAGGTGAAATTTTCTATATATCTGAATAGACATTTTTTCGGTATGTTAAATGAGGAGTCAACCTTTATGGGTCATTTTGTGTTATCTTCCAGAAAAAGGGAGAAAATATGAGTAATTGTTCTGACAAAATGACATATGTAAAACAGTGCAGACCCTGATCAGACTGCACCTGGATAATACTGTTTGACATTCCACCAAGCATTTTATGAAGTAAATGCATACAAAAATTTAATAAAAAAAAAAATGGGGTGATATGTCTTAATTTTTAGGATATTCACCTTATTTTTTTAAAAAAACTTTCAACCTCGGGAATAATTCAACTGGCAACAATTTATATTTTCTTATTTTTCCCAGAAAATAAGCTGTGGCATTTCATACAAACTGTCTCCTCAAAAGTCAATTTGCATGAAATGGCAATGCCTTTTTTTTGGAAAAATAAGAAACATATTAAAAAATGTGGTCTGCAGAAAATTTCACCCAGGGCCTAGTTGTTCAAAGCTAACGATGTCGTTAGTTAGCGATTCGTTAAAATTTACATCGTGATATGCAAATACGCTGAAATTTTTTGCTGAAAAAATGTGAGTAGCTTTTGCAGTGCAAAAGCTACTCACATTTTTTCAGCAAAAAATTTCAGAATATTGTATATTGAATCTGCTAAAACAGTTAATAAAATGACCCTTAACGAGCTCGTTAAGCTAACGAGGCTTTGAATAACTGGGCCCAGCATGTTAAGCATTAACCATAACATATACATGTACTATGAAATTTTTGTTTGTTTGTGTTGAGGTTTTACGGCCCAGTCAACCCAATGGGATCATGTCGAGCACGGTCAGTTTCCCTAACCACACTTTTACTGGGCAGGCTTAGTCCTCTAAGTGGTTAACCAGTATTGTGCAGATTCTTTTGTCAGAAACTAACAACTGCCCTTCTTGAATCAGCAGAAGGGAGAGAATGACCGCAGAAAATATTTCATGATAAATCTCCACGAAAGAATGTTGCCAACCTCAGTGGGGGTAGAACCCGCAACCTCCTGGTCTCCAGTCGGACCTGTATCCAACTGAGCAACTGAGGCCTATAGTTTCAAATAAAAATTCTGATATTTTTTTGGCAAGGCAGTTCTCATCACGAAAACATACCTATATGATTTTGACCCCCTTAAACCCCACTTTTGTATAGTTAAATTGGGGTTTACAGGGGTTTACATTATTTTTCTTAATTCTGCCCAAAACATAGATTGTGGGTATCTGTTAGAACTGCCTCGTCGGGGCAGTTCTAACGAATACCCACAATCAATGTTTTGAGCAGAAATATGAAAAATATCAGCATTTTTTATCTGAAAATTTTCATTGTTTTTGGTGGTAAATTTTCAGTATGTTTGTATAGGCGCATTTTCGTAATGAATGAGTACCCAAAATCTAGGGGATCAAAATTATATATGTATGTTTTCATGATGTGGTCTTAACCCTTGAACTGCCAATAACAACAATTGTTGTCTGCTTTGTCATCTGTTTGTGATTTTAAAAGTCATATTTGCAAACAGTGTGGACTCAGATCAGACTAGGAGCAGTCTGATCAGGGTCCACACTGTTTGCCTGTATGCAAAAATAGGTTTGAAAAGTCTGCAAGAATATTCAGCAGATGACATAAACAGACTGCATTTTCAGATGCAGGTTTTCTTGCCTTTTATGGGTTAATATCAGAGTTGTCTTATTTTCAAGCGGTCTTAATAGCAGGGCCCAGTTGTTCAAAGCATCATCAGATTAACGAGCTCGTTAAGGGCAATTTCGTGAACTGTTTTAGCAGATTCAATATACAGTATTCTGATATTTTTTTGCTGAAAAAATGTGAGTAGCTTTTGCACTGCAAAAGCTACTCACATTTTTTCAGCAAAAATTTCAGCATATTTGCATATCACTCGATGTAAATTTTAATGAATCGTTAACTAACGACATCGTTAGCTTTGAACAACTGGGCCCAGAGATTTATTGTAGTTACCTTTGAGCAGCTGGTAACTGCAGGTAACTGGACACAAAACTCCAGATAAGGAGTATAACATAATAACAGTATCTTGTACATACTCATTTAAAAGCCTGGCTGAAGTACATCAAAAGAGTACCAAAATGATTATTTTCTTTGATAAGAGGGGGTATGTACATATTTTTATTATTTACCAAAATGTATGTTGTTGGTACTCATCAGAAGCACCTGAATGAAGCGCTTCTAATTTGTTCAACATATGTTTGGTGGCAAAATAAGAAAAATATCAGTACTTTTTGCATCACGAAAACATGCCTATATAATTTTGACCCCCTTAAACCCCACTTTTATATAGTAAAACTGGGGTTTACAGGGGTATACATTATTTTTCTTATTTCTGCTCAAAACATAAATTGTGGGTACTCATTAGAACTGCCTCAGTGAGGCGGTTCTAAGGAGTACCCACAATCTGTGTTTTGAGCAGAAATATGAAAAATATGAGAGATTTTTGTCTGAAAATTTTCAGTTTTTGGAGGTGAAATTTTCTATATATTTGAATAGGCGTGTTTTCGTAATGGTTGGGAAAAAAAGCCTTATCTAGAGCTTTATTATTCTATTCCAATTGTGATTTCCTTAACCCTTGTTGTGCTGATCCCGGATATACCCTGCCTTTGCAAACAGTGTAAATCCAGATCAGTTGGCTTCTGAAGAAGCCAATTGATCTGGATTTGCACTGTTTGTTATTAAGTATGAGAATTTGTATCAACAACCTTAGAAATCAAATAATCTAATTGACTGAAAATGAAAAGTGGGCATGGCATCTTAATTTATTCAGCATGACAAGGGTTCAGATGAACTGATACACTTGAATCAAAGTACTGACAGCACTAGAGGGCTGATTGTCTCTGAATGTAGGCTAGAAAATGGTCCTGATTGGGATATGGCATACTGACATACCCTTGTACAAGCCTCCTCTGTGCTTTATTCTCATAACGAAAACAAACCTACATAATATTGACCTCCTCAAACCCTGCTTTTATCATAATAATAAAACTGGGGTTTACAGAGGTATACATTATTTTCTTATTTCTGTTCAAAAATATAAATTGTGGGTACTCATTAGAACCACCTCAGCAAGATGGTGCTAACAAGTACCACAATCTATGTTTGGAGCTGAAATATGAAAAATATCAGAATATTTATCTGAAAACTTTCAGTTTTTGGTGGAGATGTTTTCAATATATTTGAATAGGTGTGTTTTCGTAATGGGATTATTATGGTACTTGTTATCTGAATCACTGAGCTTTTCATCTCGAGACAAAGTCACATTGCACAAATTAACTTTTACCACTCTCTGGGCTAAATTAGCAAACTACAAATCTATGATATATTTCTTATTTTTCCCAGAAAACAGAATTTGACTTTTCAACCAATTCATCCCTTTTGGAGTCCATTTGCATGAAATGTCAAATCCTGTTTCCTGGGAAAAATAAGAAAAAGATTTTAAAATGCTGTCTGCTGGAATTTTTACCCAGATCTGAGTGCTAAGCATTTACATCCATAAACAATCACTTCCATCTTGTATCAAATCTGAATTGGATTTATTGGAAGAGGTTAATATCCTTGAACTGCCATCCAAAACAATGTAGAAAGTAGAACTGGACCTGAAATAATACAGTACAGTCAAAAACTATAAACTAACCCAGCAGGCACGCAATGTTGAAATAATGTCAACTGAAAGTTGATTCAACATCAGACACTGAATCAACTTTCTGTTGACGTCATTTCAATGTTGTGTGCCTGTTAAGTAAATCATCACGAAAACATGCCTATATAATATTGACCCCCTTAAACCCCCCTTTTATATAGTAAAACTGGGGTTTACAGGGGTATACATTATTTTTGTTATTTCTGCTCAAAAACATAGAGTGTGGGTACTCGTTAGAACCGCCTTGCAAGGCGGTTTTAACGAGTACCCACAATCTATGTTTTTGAGCGGAAATATGAAAAATGTCAGAATTTCTTATGTGAAAAATTGCCATTTTTTTGGTGGTAAAGTTTCAGTGTATTTGAATAGGCATGTTTTCGTAATGTTACATCTACAACAGGGACTAGCTGTTTAAAGGATTTTTAGTTTTAAATACAGCTTCAGATAAGAGGGTGTATCCACATAAAAATTTTCTTATTTCTCCAGGAAAACATATGTTGTGGGTACTCATTAGGATTGCCTCGGTGAGGCACTTCTAATGAGTACCCATAACATATGTTTTCCTGGAGAAATAAGGAAAATATCAGTACTTTTCGATTAAGAAAACTGTCTAACCTGGAGCTACGTTTACACATTACATAGCTAGGTAAAATTTCCAAAGACAACATGTTATTTTTCCCAGACAAAAAGGGTTGACACTTCATGCAAAAAGTTACATGTCTAAACTTGTTTTCTTGGAAAAATAAGAAAACAATTGCCAGTTTGTCATCTACTGAATCTGCCAACAGAGTAATTGGTAAAGATTAAGTTAGCTGTTAAAGCTTAGCATGCTGGATAAAAATTTCAGCAGACTGACATTTAGAATTTTTTTTTTTTCATTTTAAACAGAAATTAGGACTTGAAATTTTATGGTCATTGTTAGGAGACAATTAATCTGTGTAAAACATCAATTTGTTTTATTCAGGTTTTATGTCACTTTCAACATGCTTTCAGACAAATCATGACAGCTTCTGGATGTGGAAGAGAGTTCAATGCTCACTTTTAGAGTAACCCGTACCTCAAATTTACGAAAACTACGAACAGTTCTCTTCGTAAATGAGTGGATTCTTTCGTATTTTTGCGTAATTTTGTCCGGAGATTGCGTATATTCTTGTAGTTTGTTATGAAGGTTTGCGGAAATTTGCGTATTTACGAACAAATTTCCGTACATACGTAGAAATACATTCGTATTTGTAGCTATCTACCAACAAATGGAGCAATCTCCACACTCTGAACGGATTACTTCGTAAAACTGTGGACTTAACATTTTTCAGTGTGGAACTGTTCGTAGAATATAGACTTAAACTTATTTCAGTTCGTATATGTATGGAGATTACTGGACTTGGAAATTTTTTAGACCAAATGAGAATAGAGAATATAACTTAACCAATTTTTGGATCGTAGTCTTTCGTAGCATTCGGAGTGTGCTTAGAGACCTTTGTAATTTAATATGCATAACAGATTCACAGAAGAATTTGTTGCCATGGATACAAAATGGTATCAATTAAGATATCACAAAAGTAGTTGCTTTATTGCTTTGAAACCAAAAAGTTCAGTCATTTATAGAGCTACTCTGAAGCAACATAACTATAAAGCTAGTTCATTAGTGAATTTAAATTATGGATTAGAAATACATATACTTGGTTTTTGTGTTTTACATGTAAAATGGAATAGTCTATAATAGTCCATGGAAATGTGATTCCTTATTTCAGTGGTTTGGACAGAAGGTTGGTGGTCTCTTTTGATTACATGTATTTCAATAGAATATAAGCAAATCAAAAAGTTAAATTGTTGAAAGTCTTGCATTTTTTATTTTTTCATTCACAATACATTGATTATAATGGTTTTCTTCAAAAGAAGTGCTGTAAAATTGCTGTAAAATCTTTTTTTCCATCACTGTTAACAGATATACAAAACACACATGTACATGACTTTTTAAGTAGATTTCAATGACTAATAACCTTATTGTAAATACAAAATGCTTTAATACAAAATAAACTTATGTTATGCTTCATTTTGTGGTAGAAAAAGCATGCTTTATGGAGTTTTCATAATAATTTCATTACTGCCCCACCTTGAAATCCTGGAGGTGCTTGCTATGTTCATTCAGAGGCCAGCCTAGGTGGCTCCGTTTGATGCACGTCCAACTTGTGATTAGGTCACAGGTTTGACCCCCATCGGGTCAGCAACATTATTTCTGGGATATGATCATGAAGTACTTTTTATGGTCATTCTCTCTCTTCCGCTGTCATGTAAGAAGGGCAGTTGTCAGTTTCTGACGAAAGAATGTGCACACTCACTGGTTAACCACTTAGAGGACTAAGCTGTCCAGTAAATGTGTGGTTAGGTAAACTGACCAGGCTCTACATGACCCCATGAGGTTGACTGGGCCATAAAATCTCAACACAAACAAATGTTCATTTGGAGACAAATAGGTAGTCATGTGGAGCTGATTACAAACAAGCGGAGTATTGGGACATTTTCTACAAACCTTTACGCAAGATACGAATGGTAAGTGTGCGTAAGCATGCGGAGCTAGTTACGAACAACTACGCAGTCATGCGGAGATGATTACAAACCAGCGGAGTACTGGGACATTTTCTACGAAACTTTACGCAACATACAAATGGTTTTGTTTGTGTTGAGGTTTTACGGCCCAGTCAACCCAGTGGGGTCATGTCGAGCGCGGTCAGTTTACCTAACCACACTTTTACTGGGCAGGCTTAGTCCTCTAAGCGGTTAACCAGTATTGTGCACATTCTTTCGCCAGAAACTGACAACTGCCCTTCTTGAATCAGCGGAAGGGAGAGAATGACCGTAGAAAATATTTCATGATCAATCTCCACGAAAGAATGTTGCCGACCTCGGCGGGGGTTGAACCCGCGACCTCCTGGTCTCCAGTCGGACGGCGCATCCAACTGAGCCACCGAGGCCGGCTACATACAAATGGTAAGCTTGTGTAAGCATGCGGAGCTAATTACGAACAACTACGCAGTCATGCGGAGATGATTACAAACCAGCGGAGTATTGGGACATTTTCTAGGAAACTTTACGCAACATACGAATGGTAAGTGTGCGTAAGCATGCAGAGCTAGTTACGAACAATTACGCAGTCATGTGGAGCTGATTACAAACCAGCGGAGTATTGGGACATTTTCTACGAACCTTTACGCAAGATACGAATGGTAAGTATGCGTAAGCCTGCGGAAATTTCATCCCAATACTCCGCTTGTTACGAAAGTGCGTAGCTCATTCCGAATATGGTGGTAATCGTAGAGGTTTATGCATTCTCCGCTCTGTTTTCCATTTTTCAGTAAAAATTTGCTTCGTAGTAAATGTCCCAATACTCCGCACAATATTTTCTTCGTAGTTATTCGTAGTTGCACGGAATCCTTCGGAAATTCGAGGTACGGGAAGTGCCTCACTGAAATATCATGCCCCAGACACATGGAATGGTATTCCACCCAGTCATATTGTACTAACACCAGGCTGGCCTGTTCTAGCTCTACTTTCTTATTGCCATGCGCCAAGCGAAAGAGCTGCTAGTACCATTTTTTAAAGTCTTTGGTATGACTCTCGGGGGATGAAACCCGCAAGCTCCCGGTCACAAAGTGAATACTCTTCTGATTGAGCCCCTATGCTTGCAAAATGTCAATTGGTTTGATTGGTTTGGAGTTTAATGGCCAAGTCAACACTATTAAGGTCATGTGGAGCCAGTCAGTTTCACTGACCACACTTTTACTGGGCAGGCTTAGCCCTCCAACTAGTTTGTCAGAATTTTTATCTGAAAAACTTTCAGTTTTTGGTGGAGAAGTTTTCAATATATTTGAATTGGTGTTTTTTCGTAATGGGATTATTATGGTACTTGTTATCTGTATCACTGAGCTTTTCATCCTGAAACAAAGTCACATTGCACAAATTAACTTTTATCACTCTCTGGGCTAATTCAGCAGACTACAAATTAATGATATATTTCTTATTTTTCCCAGAAAACAGAATTTGACTTTCCAACCAATTCTTCTCTTTTGGAGTCCATTTGCATGAAGTGTCAAATCCCGTTGCCATTCTTGAATCTGCAGAAGGGAGAGAATGACCGTAGAAAAGATTTCATAATCAATCTCCAAAACTTGAGTTGCCATACCTTGACTGAATCACACTTTGCCTAAAAAAGAACTTTAACAAAAAAAAAACTGTAACACAAATTTTTCTGTGACATTGACCTCAAGGTCAGTATCTAACATCAAGGCAAGTATGAACTACTTCCATCCAGGGCCCAGTTGTTCAAAACTAACGACATCGTTAGTTAACGATTTGTTAAAATTTACATCAAGTGATACGCAAATATGCTGAAATGTTTTGCTGAAAAAATGTGGGTAGCTTTTGCAGTTACTCACATTTTTCAGCAAAAAATATCAGAATATTGTGTATTGAATCTGCTAAAACAGTTAACAAAATGACCGTTAATGAGCTTGTTAAGCTAACAATGCTTTGAACAACTGGGCCCAGATGTTCAGGAGATATAGCCTTTTAAAAACTTTAACCAATATCTTTAACTCTTAAAATGCCAAGAGAACTTGCATCTGAAAATGTTATCTGTTTATGTCATCTGCTGAATATTCTTGCAAACTTGTCAAACATATTTTTGCAGGCAAACAGTGTAGACCCTGATCAGACTGCTCCTAGAGGAGCAGTCTGATCTGGGTCCACACTGTTTGTAAAAAGGACTTGTAAAATCGCAAGCAGATGACAAAGCAGACTACAATTGTTGTAATTGGCAGTTAATAATAATAAGGGTTAACCAACACTGACACCATGCGAGACTGCTATAGCTCTACTTGTACTTTTGAACAGACAAGCTAAAATATTTAACAATGTCATCTGCTATAATTTTGCATGGCACTCTAACTGTTACCACTCTCTAGGCAAATTCAGTAGAAGATAAATTGATATTTTGCTTAATATTTCCAGAAAATAGGCTTTGACAGTTCATGCAGTATGAAATTGTCAAATGCTATTTCCTGGGAAAGGAGACAATTTGCAAGAAATGTCAAACCATATTTTCAGGGAAAAATAAGAAACAGGAGGCCCATGGGCCATGATTCACTTACCTGATAAAAAAACCAGCTATTGCATATCTGCAAATGCCTTGCAACTTTCTTCCAGTTGCAATAGCAACTAGACACAAATTTTACCATACCATAAAAAGGTCAAAGGTCATCCTAGTAGCATTGTTTCAACAAACTTAGTAGACTTTGTCCCCGATGCTGTATACCAAGATTCAGCCTCAGAGTTTTCTTAGTTCTAGAGAAGAAGATTTTTAAGTGTTTTACCATATATGGGCAGTGCGGCAATCTTGCTTAATTGCACAGAACCATGTGAACAAATTGTCAACATCCTTTTGACAGAAGGCCCCATGTGAAAAGTGATGAAAGCTGTTAAAGCAGTTTCAGAGAAGAAGACCTTTAAAGATTTCATGATTTTATACATATATATAGCCAAGTGGCAAGGGCAGATAAACAGTTTTACTCCTGTAATCATATGTTGTTAGTTTCAGCCATTAGTCTTTAATACAAATTGTTTGTTTGTTCATGTTGAGATTTATGGCCCAGTCATCCCCATGGGATGTTGAGCATGGTCAGTTTACCTAACAACATCTGTACTGGGCAGGCTTAGTCCTCTAAACAGTTAACCAGTACTGTGCACATTCTTTCACCAGAAACTGACAACTACCCTTCTTGAATCAGCGGAAGGGAGAGAATGAGCATAGAAAATATTTCGTGATAATCTCTACTCTCCATACAAATGGGGGTAGGGGGGCAAATCTGACCTTGCGGAAAAAAATGTCAAAGGTCAACCTATGACCATCTTTTGAACAAAATTGGTAGACCTTGAGTCCCCAGTGCTATATAAGAAGATTCAGCCTCAAAGCTTTCTTGGTTCTGGAGAAGAAGATTTTACACAATTTTATACATTTATTGCCCAGGGGCAAGGGCAGATAACCCACAGGGGACAAAATTCAAATGTATGGGAGCACAAATTTGACCTTGCTGTAAAAAGGTCAAATGTCAACCTATGACCATCATTTGAACACATCTGGTAGACCTTGAGTCCCCAATGCTTTGTACCAACATTCAGCCCTAAAGCTTTCTTGGTTCTGGAGAAGAAGATTTTCAAATGTTTTTACCATATATGGGCATGGGGCTATCTTATTCAATGGTGTGGAACCATTTGAACAAATTGTAAGTATCCTTTCGACAAAAAGTCCTATATGAAATCTGGCGAAAATTGCCCAAGCAGTTTCAGAGAAGACATTTAAAATTACACAATTTTATACATGTACATAGCCTAGGGGCATGGGCAGATAACCCTCAGGGGAAAAAATTTGGATTGTAACTAAAAAGTTTTCCTATCATATCATAACTGGATTTTTGATTAACGTGCAAGTACAGGGGCAACATCCACATCAGTGGGCCCACTTCCAGATAGCTAGCTTGCTGCACGCATGGCAGATCTCACACCAGATCTCCACATATTTCTATCATGAGGGTTGATAGCCGAGAGCTTCCACTCTCTGCAATCCCTCTCTGTCAGCTGCTTCTGTGTCATCTTGGGCCTCCCAGGTCCATGCTTTCCCTCAACCTGTATGTGAAAGGCTGTGAGTGCTGAGAGTGCACCATTAGAGCGTTCCACATGTCCATACCATCGGAGTCATCTCTCCTTCAGAATGATCAATATCCTCAATGCCAAGCCGGGCAAGTAGCTCATTGGACCTGGTGGTGACAATGTATTGCGGCCTGACATTGCAGATCTGTTTGATCATTGCCCTGTCATTTCGCTGCAGACGCTGGAGGTTTGGCTTTGTCAATGGCCAAGTCCTGCTGGCATGGAGCATTGTGCTCCGCGCACAAAAACTGTACACACGGCCACGTGTTTTGAAAGAGAGGTGGCGTGAAGAAAGAACTGGTAGCAGATCCTTGAACTTCTTCCAGGCGGTTTTTACACATGTTGTGGTTGAAAATTCACAGCCACCTGCTGCTGAGAGCATGTCTCCTAGGTAGCAAAAGGAAGCTACCACTGCAAGCTTGTCAGGTCTGACCTGGACTTTCTTCTGTGGTCTGCCATCCAAGGGGCATGCAGTTCCCCAGCACCTTGTACATCTGTAGTCAGGGTCTTTTGTCAAGCGCTTGAGCCCACTGCATTTCTGTGCACCCAGTGCTTGCAGCCATTGCAGAAGATGCTGTTGCTGCCTTCTCCAGTGCGACAGACGGCGCATGGAAACTCGCCTGAACTCTGCAGGAGGTCAGGTCCCAAACCACAGATCATGATCTTTGTCTTTCCTGCATTTACTCTCAGTCATTTCTTCTCCATTGCTTCTTTCCAAGTCAAGAGCCTCGTGACACATTCCTCAAGTGACTCAGCATGATAACAAGGTCATCGGCATAGAGGTCCTCCCAGGGGACCCCAGAGCAGAACTCATGTCATAAGGCTTCCAGCACAATGATGAAGAACAGCGGGCTGTGTACTGATCCTACTTTTATCATACACTGTAAGTTTCAGTCATTAGTCTTTAATACATCAACATTCTAAGAAAATGACTTTTCAACATTTTACCTATACAAATGTATGGGGGCACAAATTTATCCTTGCCATAAAAAGGTCAAAGGTCAACCTATGACCATTATTTGTATAAATTTGGTAGACTCTGAGCCCCTAATGCTATATACCAAAATTCAGCCTCAAAGCTTTCTTGGTTTGGCAGATTTTTAAATGTTTTTTACCATATCTGGGCATGGCAGCCATCTTGTTCGATGCAGGGGAACCATTCAAACAAATTGTCAATATCCTTTCAACAGAACGCCCCATGTGAAATCTGGTAAAAATTGCTCAAGCAATTTCAGAGAAGAAGACATTTAAAAATTACACAATTTTATACATGTATATAGCTCAGGGGCAAGGGCAGACAACAACCAGGGGACAGAATTTTTATTGTAACTAAAGCGTTTTCCTACTTTAATCATACATTTTAAGTTTCAGCCATTAGTCTTTAACTCATTTTGAGAAAATGATTTTTCAACATTTTCGCCATACAAATGCATGGGGATATAAATTTGACCTTGCCGTTAAAAGGTAAAAGCTCAACCTAGGTTACTATTTGAACAAACTTGGTAGACCTTGAGTCCCCAGTGCTATATACCAAGATTCAGTCTTAAAGCTTTCTTGGTTCATGAGAAGAAGACTTAAGTGATTTTAAGTGATGGCGGCCATCATAATTAATGGACCACAACCATTTGAACACATTTTCAATCCCCTATAAACAGACAGCTTTACACAAAATTGGAAGAAAATTGGCTCAGAGGTTTCAGAGGAGAAGTCGTTCAAAGGTATGGACAGATGACAGACAGACAGACCAATGGACAGATGACGAATGGCAAGTGATCACAATAGCTCATCCTGAGCCGAAGGCTCAGGTGAGCTAAAAAGTCATCTGTTGAAATTTTTACCCAGCATGCTAAGTGTTAAGGATAAGCTAATAATGATTTCAGCAGCTGTGCCAAGATCAAAAGGTATCATATACATGTCTTGTAGGAGCTGTCAAAAAATCAGCTCAATGCCATATGCAATCAGCAAAGTTGCTTGGCTGGCCTATTCATAGTCTATGTAAGCAGGTGTATTTTATCTCCACAAAAACATGATATGAGTATTCATCAGAAGTGCCTCGATTAGGTGCTTCTAATCAGTACCAACAGCATCTGATTTCAGGAAAAAAATAAACAATCAGTACTGTTAACTTATCAAACCTAGTGAATATGCCTATTTCTAGAGTTGCTGGCCATGCTAGTCAAGTTCCTACTTGGATCTCATCACAAAAACATGCCTATATAATTTTGACTCCCCTTAAACCCCACTTTTATATTGTAAAACTGGGGTTTACAGGGGTATACATTATTTTTCTTATTTCTGCTCTAAACATAGATTGTGGGTACTTGTTAGAACCGTGTCACCCGAGGCAGTTCTAACAAGTACACACAATCTATGTTTTGAGCAGAAATATGAAAAATATGTTTTTTTATCTGAAAAGTTTCATTTTTTGGTGGTGAAATTTTCTATTTATTTGAATTGGCGTGTTTTCAAAATGTGCAGAGTTTCTTTTTATTTACAGTATTTGCCATAAATATTGAGACACTTTAACTTATTACCTTACTTCTCTTAAAATTAGAACAAGGCCTTTTTACTACATGTTGATTTGTCTACAACAATGCTGGATGAGTGGCAAACAGTGTAGACCCTGATCAGATGCATGAGAATGACCAATAGAAGTATTTCATGATGATTACATGGAAGTTAGTGGCTGAACTGGGATTTGAAATTGCAATCCCTGGGGTCTGCAGTTAGACATTCTACTGACTGTGCTAAAAAGCCCTGCATCAAGTGGTTGCAGAAGACATGTTCAATGAAATTGACAAATGCAGACAGGTGAAAGATACTGGACAACTGGCCATAAGACAGCTAACCTTGAACATGATGAGCTCACATAAGCTAAAAAGAGAGTTTGAGATTTGGCACTACCTTCAACTGATTTCTTCTTCTTCAAAAAAAAAATAATAATTATATTGTATGCACTCTTTACAAGCTACAAACACCTCACTGAGGTGCTTCTAAAGAGTACACACAGTTAAGAAATAATGTTTCTCTACTGTGAATGGATTGTGTTAGGGTTCAACGACAAGTCAACTCTTGTGGGTCATTTTGTGTTGTCTGCCAGAGAAAGGAAGAAAAGAGATAGAATAGATAGTAGGAGAGATGAAAGAGAGAAATAGGGAAGAAAAAGGTATATGAATGAAAGTGAAGAAACAAGAAATAAAAACATTCCCCCTCTACCCTTACCTGCTACAAGGATAGCAGGCATTGCCCAACTGTAAGCCAATATCAGATGGATGCCCCAGTGACGTAAGATACACGACACCTTCACACCACCTGAGCACCCCATACTGTGAATTATCACAGAATAACGCATAAGTGTTGGAGGACAGATTACGAAGTCAGAGTGAATTAATATTGGCATCTGCCTGACAACACCATGCATTAGTTGCGATAATTCACAGTATAGAAAAATAACTTTGATTCTAACATGACACAGAAAGGAAAGTTGAAACTGTTGCAATATTTTCCAAAGAACTCTTTTGCAGCAGTTGTCACAAGAAGAAAATGTTTACATGCCATGTCATCAAATGTGCCCATTTGTACACACTACATTGACAACATGAATTATTGTAGTTTGATCCAATGACATCTCCATTAGGCTCAATGGGTAAACCTTAACATCATATTAGACTATATGTTTTCTTGTAGAAATAAGAAAAGTATTATATAGCTACATTTCTAATTCTGAGCTATGAAGGTGTTTCCCAAGGAATGAGGTTTGTTTGTGTTGAGGTTTTACAGTCCAATCAACCCAATGGGATCAGGTTGAGCGTGGTCAGTTTACCTAACCACACGTTCACTGGGCAGGCTTAGTCCTCTAAGCGGTTAACCAGTATTGTGCACATTCTTTTGCCAGAAACTGACAACTGCCCTTCTTGAATCAGTGGAAGGGAGAGAATGACCGTAGAAAATATTGTATGATCAATCTCAACGAAAGAATGTTGCGGACCTCAGCAGGGGTTGAACCCGATACCCTCTGGTCGCCAGTCGGACGGCGCATCCAACTGAGCCACCGAGGCCGGCCCCAGGAATGAGGTATGCCCAAAAATGTATTACTTACCTCTGTTATGTACTGTCTATTTTTTTTTTTCTAACTGCTTCTTCTTTTTAATTTCCCATTGCTTCTAATTTGACAAATACAATATCTGTTTTTGAGACTATACTGCCTTCAGTGGTTCCATTCTGTAAACTCTGCAAGATAACACAATAAATTCTTCACATTTTGCCATATACTCAATTAATCTAGAGGATTGGCTTTATAACCGTCGTCCACACTGTTGTCATTGAGGTTAACTTGGCTTATTCCTGTAAGTAGTTAACCAGTACTTATGCACACTCTTTTGCCAGAAACTGACAACTGCCCTTCTTGAATCAGCGGAAGGGAGAGACTGACTGTAGAAAATATTTCATGATCAATCTCCACCAAAGAATGTTGCCAGACCCAGCAGGGACTGACCTCTTGACCCCAGTCAAAAGTGCATCAGACTGAGCCAATTGGGCTGGCTTTGTATTTATTGATCAATTTATTTGGGATTAACCCTTGTCCTGCTGAACCCGGATATACTCTGTTTTGCAAACAGTGTAGATCCAGATCAGTTGGCTTCTGAAGAAGCCAACTGATCTGGATCTGCACTGTTTGCCATTAAGTATGTGAATTTTTAGCAACAATCTGGATCAAGTAATCTGATTGGTTGAAAATTAGAAGTGGGCGTGGCATCTTAATTTATTTAGCATGACAAGGGTTAAGCATTCTTTTAATCCATGCCATGCTGAAAAAATTAAAATGCCACACCTACTTCTAATTTTCAGCCAGTCAGATTACTTGATCTGGGTTGTTGATACAAATTCACATACTTAGTGACAAACAGTGCAGATCCAGACATTCCAGGTCATTTCGGCCTGAAGTTGTTTTGGCCCTGAGACATTTCGACCCTGGGTCGTTTTAGTCCTAGGTTGTTTAGCCCAGGTCGTTTTGGCTCTGGGTCATTTTGGCCAAGTTTGGTGGATTGTTTTGGCCTGATTCTTTTTTAAGTCCCTCTAGGTTAGGTATGATAGATTAAACAATAGGCTTTGACAGTTCATGCAAATTGTTTTCTTAGAAATGAAATGTCAAAGCCTATTATCATAGACTTGTTCTCTTTAAAAAAAAAAAAAAAAAAAAAAAAAATCTATTTTATAATGTTGTCATTACAAACTTGTCTAGTGCTTTACAGATTAAAACAATTAACTTTGAGGTAGTTTTAGTTGGTTGGTTTGGAGTTTAGTGGCCCACTAAACACTATTAAGGTCATGTCCTTTTTGTACCTTTTTAGTACTGTCTGGCCGCCATTCCCTGACAAAGTCAAACTTCAAACAAACCATATATTCAATTCACATGCACAAGTTTTCACACTTCAGTTAATTGACTACTACCTGGATTATCAGTAAGGATTAAAGACTGACTAGAACTGGCCCAAGGAACTTCTAAAACATCAGACTGAAACTACCCACCAAACTTGGCTGAAAACCAGGGCCGAAATGACCCACCTACCGAGGCCATTACAAAAACACGCCTATTCAAATATATAGAAAATTTTACCTCCAAAAACTGAGAATTTTCATATAAAAAGCTCTGATATTTTTCATACTTCTGCTCAAAACATAGATTGAGGTTACTCGTTAGAACCGCATTGCTGAGGCGGTTCTAACGGGTACCCACAATATGTGTTTTTGATCAGAAATAAGAAAAATAATGAATACCCCTGTAAACCCCAGTTTTACTATATGAAAGTGGGGTTTGAGGGGGTAAAAATTATATACGCAGGTTTTTGTAATGGCCGAAATGACCCGCCCCGAAAATTGGCCAAAACAACCTTGGCCAAAACAACTTGGCCGAAATGACCAACGGCCAAAATGACCCGGAACCAATCAAGATCAAGAAGCCAACTGGTCTGGATCAATACTGTTTGCAAAGACAGGGTATATATCTGGGTTCAACAGGACCAGGGTTAACACTTAGCATGCCATTATGAAAACATGCCTATTCAAATATATATAAAATTTCACCTCCAAAATCAGAAAATTTTCAAATAAAAAACTCTATTTTTCAAATTTCTGCTCAGAACATAGATTGTGGGTACTCGTTAGAACCGCTTTGGTGAGCCAGTTCTAAAGAGTACCCACAATCTATGTTTTTGAGCAGAAATAAGAACAATAATGTATACCCCTGTAAACCCCAGTTTTACAATAAAAAATTGGGGTTTAAGTGGGTCAAAATTATGTAGGTATGTTTTCGTGATGCTGCGTAAAATTTTCAGCAGACAACAGTCATATGGAAATATTTTTCTTATTTTCCTCAAGAAAAGAAGGTTTTGCACTGCAAATGAAATGTCAATGCCTATTTTGGGGAACAAATAAGAAAATCAATTTGTTGTCTGCTAAATATGCCCAGAGAGGGGTAAAAGTTAATTGAAAGTGTTTTCGGTAATCAAATACAGATTTTGTAATTCTACTCTATTAGAGCGAGTATGTTTGAAAAATATATGTAGGTTACGGTAAATTTCCTAAAATTTCATACTCCAAAGTTCATGACAAAATGGCATATATAAAAGGGGCAGTCCCAGATCAGACTGCTCCTTATCAGGATCTAAACTGTTTGCAATTCCACTAAGTATTTTAAGAAAACAATGCACAAAAAACAAAATTTAAGTAAAAAAGAGTATGGAATAAAGCGTTCAAATTTTTAGGACATTCACCGTTACAAGAAAACAGTCCTGGAGGTGGCATTTCTCATTTATGATTAATTCCACTATACAAACAGAATGGAGCCAATCAGATTGCTTTATCACCATCAGACTTGACCTCATATGATAAAAATGTATTCTTTTGATAATCAAACTTCTGTACTTCCAGAAACCGATATTAATCTTTACCACTCCATCACGAAAACAAGCCTATATAATTTTGACCCCCTTAAACCCCACTTTTATATAGTAAAACTGGGGTTTACAGGGGTATACAATATTTTTCGTATTTCTGCTAAAAACATAGATTGTAGTTACTCGTTAGAACTGCCTCGCCAAGGCAGTTCTAATGAGTACCCACAATCTATATTTTGAGCAGAAATATAGAAAATATCAGAGTTTTTCATTTGAAAATTTTCAGTTTTTGGAGGTGAAATCTTATATTTATTTGAATAGGCATGTTTTCGTAATGCTTTTGACTAATTCAGTAAATGAAAAATTGATGATATTTTTCCCAGAAAAACAAGAGTTGACAGGTCATGCAAATTATATATTTATTCTATACTTTAATATTGTCCCTTTTTAAAATGTACTGTTGAAGGTGACTAATATTCTACAGTACTGAACGTTGGCAAAGGTCATTATTGTCATGGAAGTTCCTCAGGAGTGCCATGCGAGATATAAGCCAAAGTCAGGTCACAATTTTTGGTTTATTATTATGCATTACAACGTCTCATTCTCACTCAGATTGATTATTCTCTTCAATTTCAAATTTATTGAGAATTCTTTAAGATTTCAGAAATCCGGATTGAACTTGACCATCACAAAATTAAGCATGTCGGCCATGTTTATTTACCTTTGTTACCTAGCAAGTCAAGTGACAAGGTCTGTTACATACCGGTATTACTGCATGATGCAACTTTGAAACACAGTGCAAAAAGTAAAATATTGCAAGCATAATTGTGTTTTGGTTTTTTTTTAGAGATGGCAGCACTGATTGTGGCAAAAATAAGAAAGAAAATGCACAAGTATATAATAAACAAGACCTGTCACCAGACAGGATAGCTCGCCTGAACTCACACTTGTCAATCAAATAACAAAAGGGCAATGATGGCCCTATATCACTCACCTGAATCATGTTATACATAGCACTGCTTTGATTGTGTTGGGGTTTAACGATACGTCAATTAACCCTTGTTGGTTATTTTGTGTCATCTCCCAGAGAAAGGGAGAAAAGAGATAGAAGAGAAAGTAGCAGAGAAAGAGAGAAACAGGGAAGAAAAAGAAACTGGAGTGAGAGTGAAGAAACAGAAGAAATAAAAACATTCCCCCTCTACCCTTACCTGTTACAAGGATAGCAGGCCTTGCCCAACTGTAAGCTATTGTAAGCCAATATCAGTTGGACGCCCTGGTGACATAAGATACATGACACCTTTGCACTACCCAACCACCCCCACATAGCACTGCTATCAGAGATAGGGTTCTAAAGGTCATGGTGAACTTGACAATGACCTTTGCCTTCAGGGTCATCTTCTGGTCAGAAGAAACATCCCTACTACCTTTGAGGGTCCTAGCCCCAAGCATTGCTGAGTTATAAGCTTGTTTTGTACTAGAGGTGACTGTGACCTTGTCCTTTACCATTAGGGTTATCTACTGGTCAAGACCAACATTGTGTCTAAGTTTAAGGGTTCTCACTTCAAGCAATGCGGAATTTAGTACTAAAGGTCATGTTGACCTAAATTGTCCTCAGTGTCATCTACTGGTTAGGACCAATATTCCTTCTGAGGGTCCTAGCACTAAGCATTGCTATCAAGCATTTTAGTGCTAAAGGTCCTGGTGGCCTTGACCTTTGCCCTCAGGATCATCCACTGGTGAGGACCAACATCTCTATTAAGTTTTAGGGTCTAACCACAGAAACTAGTTGAGAAAATATAATACAAGATCTTAAGAATTTTAAGGTAACACTTTAACATAAAATTTCTAAGTCTGTGACCTTGACCTCTATCTCATCGGGTGGGGATAGTTCTGAATAAAATTTTGGACCAATATCTATAACCATGCCAAATACAATGTACATGTATAAAGTAAATCCATGCAAGGATTTAGAAATTAAAAGATTTTAAAAACTTTGATGCAAAACTTTAGTGTAAATTTTTAAGTCCTTGACCTTGACAACTAGGTCATAAGCAGGGGTGGGGATAGTGCCAAATAAAATTTTGGACCAATATCTATAATCATGCCAAATATAAAGTAAATCCAGGCAAGGATTAAGAAATTAAGAGATCTTAAAAACTTTGATGCAAAACTTTTGCATAAAATTTCATTAACTCATGTATCATCATACCAAAGATGAATCAAATCGGTGATAAGGTTAGGAAATAATGAGGACTTAAAACACTTTAACGAAAACTTTAACATTTAAATTCTAAGTCTGTGATCTCAACCTCAAGGCCACATTCATGAGTGCTGATAGTGCTGATAAAAACTTCTGACCAGTGTCTATCATAATACCAAATAGGAACAAAATCCATCATTTAGTGTAGAAGTAATGAGATCCTAAAAACTTTGACATAAAATTTTAACATGTAAATTCTAAGTCTGTGACCTTGACCTTGACATGACAGAGAGATGGGGATGGCACTGCGCAAAATTTTTGACCAATATGTATCATCATACCAATCACGAATCAAATCAGTGATAAGGTTAGGAAATAATGAGGTCTTAAAAACTTAAACATTTGTGGCCACCGCCATCGCCGCCGCTGCCGCCAATGCCAACGCCACCGCCGACGCTGGGGATAGTATAATAGCTCTCCATGAACGTTGTTCAGGCGAGCTAAAAATGATATTTGTAACATACAAGGACCATAAGCAAAGAAAAAGAATTAAAAAAAAAAAGGCTGAGGTACTGCTAGGACACATGCACAAAACAATCATCTAACCAGTTGTCCAGAGTGGTCCACTCTACCAACTGCGCTATTGCAACATACTAAACTAAAACACATTTATAGCAATAAGATTGTATGCTACATAAAATGATTTATATCATTTTCCCAATAAGTCATGCAAAACTTGCTCTACCCAGGTAGAGTGGTAGCTGCCATGACGTCACTGTCAAATTATCCTCCGAGCACTATACATTTTTCAGCCAGACAGCATGGACATTATTCTGATTTCTTCACAATAACATTTGCTGTGGGTAATTAGCACTTTCCACGTTATGGGAAGATTCAGCAGATGACAAATTGGTGATATATTTCTTATTTTAAATAGGATATGTCACTTCCTAAGCAGACAATTTGAATGAAGTGTCATGTCCTATTTTCTAGGTAAAATAGGGAAAATATTTCAAAATGTTGTCTGCTGAAATTTTTAACCAGCATGCAGTTTCAAGACACTTATGAAGTGTTAAAATGTATCTTTTAATGAAGAAATAAGAAAAAACCTGAAACTACAAATTGGTGACATTTTTCTCATTTTTCCTAGAAAATAGGATGACACTTCATTCACATTGTCTGCTACTGAGACAATTTGTATGAACTGTCATATCCTATTTTCTAGGAAAAATAAAAATATATCAAAATGTCGTCTGCTGATCTGGATATTTTTCTTATCAAGAGCTTCTGACACACCAATATTAATCCATTTATGTCATGTGGACTCTTCTATCACAACTCTTTGGACCAGTTTGTTTGTGTTGAGGTTTTACGGCCCAGTCAACCCCATGGGGTCATGTCAAGCACAGTCAGTCTACCTAACTGAGGGGCTTCTATTGAGTACCATAACATATATTCTTGTGGTGCAATAAAAATAAGATATCTGTAGGTTTTGTTTGAAAAAAGTACCTTATCTGAAGCCATGTTCTATATTCAAGAATAAGACCATTCCACTAATAAGACCAGTTTTAGGCAACCAAAAGTGGTCTTAACCTTTGTCCTGCTGAAAACATTAAGATCCACACCATTTTCAAATTTTCAGCAAATCAGATTACTTGATCCAGTTTGTTGATATAAATTCAAATACTAATTGGCAAACAGTGCAGCTCCAGATCAGTTGGCTTCTGAGAAGCCAACTGATCTGGATCTACACTGTTTGCAAAGGCAGGGTATATCCAGTTTCAGCAGGACAAGGGTTAAAAGCGGAATTTTACTGTACAACTTTGGCACTTTTGTATCAATGAATTTTGATAGTTGTGAAAAAAGGTCAGTGCTCACATCTCCAGATAAACAAACAGTACTAATATTTTTCTTACTTCTCCATAAAAACACAAATTGTGGGCGCTAATTAGAAACGCCTCATCAAGGCATTTGTAATGAGTACCGAGATGGTGTGTTTGATGCAGAAATAAGAAAACTATTTCGTGGATACCCCTTTTTAAGTTGATTGTTTACAATCATGCCAGAGTATTTTTTTTTTTTTTTTTTTTTTTTTGATTTGGGTTTTACGGCCCTTTCAAGAATATTTCACTTATATCGAGCCGATCGTTCATCGAAGGTGGGCGAAAACCGGAGAACACGGAGAAAAACCACCTGACCATCCGTAAGCAGAACTTGGCTTTCCCACATATGACCCGAGCCAGGCTCGAACCACAGCGGTGAGAAACCTAATGGATTAAGAGTCAACTCTCTTATCCACTAGGCTACGGGGGCCCGTCTTGCCAGTGTATACAAAAATCAAAATTTCCTTAAGGTTGTTGTCCATGTGACTATCATTGACCAATGAAATGTGCTTTTGTAAGAAATCCAGGTAACGGTTATTTATAGCTGCACTAGTCTTGTCACTGTAAAGAGCGTTATCTGCAAAACCTGAACTGGGACATTGGCAAACAGTACAAACCCAGATCAGATGCAGCAGAATGTGGCTCTGATCAGGGTCTGCACTGTTTGCTTAAATTACAGGAAGTTAAGGGTTTAACAGTTAGATCCACTGACACTTAGCAAGCTATTGCCAAATTCAGCAGACAACAAATTGATATTTTTCTTATTTTTCCCCTTTAGATAGGAGTTAACATTTGGATCAAAATGAAGCTACTGGGTCTGCTCAGCCCTGATCTGGGTATATCCTGTTTGCCACTCATCCAGCAGTGTTTAAACACACCAACAGGTAGTGAAATTGATTTTATCATACTTCTCCAGTTGTCTAATGTTTTAATGATGTACCCTATTCAACCTAATTACCATGCTGTGAGCTCAAATTTTTCAAAACTACTGTGAAAACCTGTGGTAAAATATGTATCCACCTATACTAAGGGTACACTATTAGCAAAGGACTTATCTAATGATGCTAAAGTGATTTTTTGTGGGTTTGTGTCTGATTATTTTTACAAAAGCATATGTTGTGGGTACGATGCAAGTCAATGCAATTTAAATGGATACCCACAACATATGCCTTTGTAAAGAAGTAGACAAAAAGTACACTGGTTTTAAACTGAAGACTACAGAATTGCTCGACTGTGTGCTTATAGGATTATGTGCGGTAATTACGTAGACTATGGTATTTAATGTTCAACATGTGGGGTAAACATTCCAGCAGACAGTTTTCTTATTTTTACTAGAAAACCGGTTTGACATTTCATGCAAACTATCTCAAATGGAGACAATTTGCATAAAATGTCAAATGTCAAAGCCTGTTTTCAGGAAAAAAGTAAGACGTGTCGATAAGCAGTGCTTATTAGATACCTCAAAGACTGTTTTCTGGAAAAAATAAGAAGTGTCAATAAGCAGTGCTTGTTAGATACCCCGCACAAGGTAATGACTGCCTTCTGATAAATTATTTAGCAAAGTAAGAAGCAGAAACCAAAATGTAACGGACAGATGGATGAACATATGGACTGACAGATTTGAAAACAGTAGACCCCACACAATCACAGTTTGTGTGGAGTATAATTTTTCTTCTGCTGAATTTACTATGGGTAAATATGGAACCTACTATGTCATCATTAACCCTTAAACTGCCAATCACAACAATTGTCATCTGCTTTGTCATCTGCTGATAATTTTAAAAGTCGTTCTTGCAAACAGTGTGGACCCGTATCAGATTGCTCCGCAGTCTGATCAAGGTCCACACTGTTTGCTTGTATGCAAAAATAGGTTTGAAAAGTTTCCAAGAATATTCAGCAGATGACATAAACAGACAACATTTTCAGATGGAGGTTTTCTTGGCATTTTAAGGGTTAACACATAGCATACTATGGACAAACACAATAGACAATAATTGACAATATTTTTCTTATTTTTCCCCAGAAATAGGATCTGACATTTCATGCATATTGTCTCTTAAGGAGAAAATTTGCATGAAATGTCAAATCCTATTTTCTGGGGAAAATAAGAAAAATAGTTCAAAATATCATGTGCTGAAATTTTTACCCAGCATACTAACCATTAATAACAGTATTGAAACTACCTGCAACATTCAGTTCAGTTAAGATCAATCTTTGCTGTTCTTCATCATCATCATCATTAGGTTATAGTATCATCTGTAATTATATTATCATCATCATCATCATCATCACAGGTTATAGCATCATCTGTAATTATATGCAGCAACCCAATCTGTAAAACAAAACAAAGCCAGCCTCGGTGGCTCAGTTGGATGCGCCGTCCGACTGGAGACCAGGAGGTCGAGGGTTCAACCCCCGCCAAGGTCGGCAACATTCTTTCAAGGAGATTGATCATGAAATATTTTCTATGGTCATTCTCTCCCTTCCGATGATTCAAGAAGGGCAGTTGTCAGTTTCTGGCGAAAGAATGTGCACAATACTGGTTAACCGCTTAGAGGACTAAGCCGGCCCAGTAAACGTGAGGTTAGGCGAACTGACCGCACTCGACATGACCCCACTGGGTTGACTGAGCCGTAAAACCTCAACACAAACAAAACAAAAGACATTTGCCAAATGGCTTTGTTGTGACTGCTGGTTGTGTTCAAGAAACAGCTAAATACAGACTAACACATTGTTGAGCCAAGCATGAAAAAGAGGTTCCTGAAATCGAGCTAAACCCACTGAACTAACATTGTTCCACCAAATGTGCAAAGTAGGTCAAGTTAGTCGAGGGCCAGCATAGTGTGTCATGGGGGATGTGTGTATGAAGATATATTTGTTTTCGAGAAATAAAGCTAAAGGAACAGACTTAACACTCACTGTGGAGCTAAAAGCACACTGTTTAGCCAAGCCTGAAAAGTAGGTCACAATCAGTAATAGTCAATAGCAGTGGACAGGGTGCATCATAGTGGATGTGTGATGACATAATTTTCATTAGCCTAGAAACCTATATTCCAAATCATTATCTGCTGAAATTTTACCCAGCAAGCTAAACATTAACATTAATGGATACATCTGCAAGGGAGATTATTCTGATATAAAATATCTGTTTCCCTTTTCCATAGCTCTTGATACAATGTTTTTTTCAATCCAAAAGTGTTGGTATTTTTCCTATTTCTCAATGAAAACATGTCGTGGGTACTCATTAGAAGAACCTCAGCAAGGTGCTTCTAATGAGTACCCATAGCATATGTTTTTGCAGAGAAACAAGAAAAAGTTTTCACCACATAAACATGCCTATATCATTTTGACCCCCTTAAACCCCATTTTTATATAGTAAAACTGGAGTTTACAGGGGTATACATTATTTTTCTTATTTCTGCTCAAACATAGATTGTGGGTACTTGTTAGAACCGCCTCAGCAAGGCAGTTCTAACAAGTACCCACAATCTATGTTTTGAGCAGAAATATGAAAAATATCGGAGTTTTTTTTACCTGAAAATTTTCAGTTTTTGGAGATGAAATTTTCTATATATTTGAATAGGCATGTTTTCGTAATGCTTATTTCTCCATGAAAGCACGTTTTCATGGAGAAATAAGAAAAATATTTACCTGATACCATTCTTATCCAGACCTATGCTTTTTAATGGGTGTTTCTCTCAAATGAAAGCATTTACTCCCTAAAAAAACAAATACTTTCCTTTATTTTGTTTGTGTTGAGGTTTTACGGCCCAGTCAACCTAATGGGGTCATGTCGAGCACGGTCAGTTTACCTAACCACACGTTTACTGGGCAGGCTTAGTCCTCTAAGCAGTTAACCAGTATTGTTCACATTCTTTCACCAGAAACTGACAACTGCCCTTCTTGAATCAGCAGAAGGGAGAGAATGACCGTAGAAAATATTTCATGACCAATCTCCACAAAAGAAAGTTGCCAACCTCGGCCGGGGTTAAACCCGTTACCTCCTGGTCTTCAGTGGGAAGGCGCATCCAACTGAGCCACCGAGGCTGGCTCATACTTTCCTTTAACAGTGGCCTCAGCCCCATTTAAGAGGTCATTCATATCCAGTGAGGCAAACTTTTTTTCTGCAGGTGTGATGTCCCCTTGACATCGAGAGGCAAAAGCACACTATACAGTCAAACCTAAATAGCAGAAACTCCCATGGCTCATCTACCATGACTAATTCAATCTTGCTTTTCAGTCCCTACGAAATTCTTCCGATTGCTCAAAAAAAGAAAAAGTATTTAGGGAAATTGTCTTATTTCATCATGTTATTGTATGTTGTGTGTACAAATTAGAATTGATTGACTGATTGACTGAGTTCGGGTTTAACGACACGTCAACCCTTGTGGGTCTATTTGTGTCATCTCCCAGAGAAAGGGAGAAGAGAGATCGAAGAGATAGCAGATGAGATGAAAGAGAGGGACAGGGGAGAAAGGAAAATGAATGAAAGTGAAGAAACAGAAGAAATAAAAACATTCTCCCTCTACCCTTTCCTGCTGCACGGAGAGCAGGCCTTGACCAACTGTAAGTCAATATCAGTTGGAGGCCCTGGTAATGTAAGATACACGACGCCTTTGCCTCACCCAACCACCCCCACATTAGAATTGACTCAATGAGGCAATTCTAATGAGTACACAACATATCATTATTGTGCTGAAGATTGAAAAGATTTCCCTGACATATCGCCATTTGCTTCCTGACCTGACTCTTATGATTAACCCTCAGCGGCTCAAACAACCCATATGTGCAACAAATTTTCATGGTCCCAACGCTGTTTGAGCCATTGAGATTAGACTGTACATAGATTACTCTCCTATTCATCAAGTTGTTTTGTTGGAGTTATTATCACTGTCAACTATCTTTCAGTCATGTTGAGATGGTGTCTGAAGGTAGGAACCGCTGCTCTGTTACAGTGCTGCCCAACTGCTGTATCATAATGCAGACATTGTAATGATACTACCAGCAGTCTCATTATACTGACAGTAGTGTGACTAGTCCTAGCTCTTCTTCTTAATGCTGAGTACCAAACTATAACTAATTTTAGAAAAGTCTTCAGTATGATCCAGTTGGGGATCAAACATACAACCTCTTCATCTTTAAGGCAGACACTCTACCAAGCGAAACCACTTAAATTGGGCCATATAGAGTAATGTAATGGTCTACTGCATGCATTATAACCAGAGAAGAGTTACCATAGAGTTCAACAGTCTGTCACTATCATCACATATTATCATGAAATTTAACAAAGATATCTTCGTTGTCGTTATCAGTACAGTGCAATCAACAAGTTTATACATTATAATGTTAAACATGAAGAGAAAAATCAAGTTCATCTTACCATTAAAAGTTAAGTTTTCAGATGTCAACAGTACTGCCAACATGGTCAGAACTGAGATCTTCATCACAATCACAATCAGCATCAGCAGCATCATTATCTAAGGTACTCACATCTGTAATTAACTAAAGAATTACTCAAAAATATCAATTACTACTCAACAAATATCATATTACAAAAACACTATTGTTTAACCATTTGTCCCTTGGAATTAATTTCTACAGAATTATCACACTCCACAGTCAATATTTCATAACAAAGATACTATCATCAACATTAACCCTAGTCCTGCTGAACCCGAATATGTCCTGCCTTCGCAAACAGTGTAGATCCAGATCAGTTGGCTTCTGAAGAAGCCAACTGATCTGGATCTGCACTGTTTGCCATTAAGTATGTGAATTTATATCAATAATCTAGATCAAGTAATCTGATTGGCTGATAATTAGAAAAGAGCGTGGCATCTTAATTTATTCAGCAGGACAAGGGTAAATATATCTATCAACATCAGTCTAAATAACATTACAATTACATGAAACAAATTGATGCCTTAAACATTAGTACCATTATCACCACTACTACAACATCATCATCATCATCATCATCATCATCATCATCATCTCTTACAGTACTATTACTATCATAATCAAGTATATGCAACACTTTAGGAAAAGACATTACGAAAACACGCCTATGTAATTTTAACCCCCTTAAACCCCACTTTTATATAGTAAAACTGGGGTTTATAGGGGTATACATTATTTTTCTTATTTCTGCCCAAAACATAGATTGTGGGTACTTGTTAGAACCGCCTCGCTGAGGCGGTTCTAATGAGTACTCACAATCTATGTTTTAAGCAGATATATGAAAAATATCAGAATTTTTTACCAGAAAATTTTCAGTTTTTGGAGGTGAAATTTTCTATATATTTGAATAGATGTGTTTTCGTAATGTATAACCTTTATGTCAAACTAGAAACTGAAACTAGATGTCACAGGTCACTGGACAAGGTCATATTTATACCTATATAGTAAAATCATATACAAATAAGCAATCTCACCATTTGCTTGGCAGAGCCTCATCATGACTGAAGAGTTGACGAAACCAATGACTGCTGAAAGAAATGTGTAAAAGACAGTAAATTATTATGGCATATGAAGTACAAACAGATGGCAAAGAAACATAATTTAAGAATATAAATCATCATCAACATCATCATAATCATCATACTCATCCTCATCATAATCTACATCATCATTTACACCATAATTCCATAATTCAACACATCTTCATCATAATCATCATCATCATCATCATCAGTAAATATACCGTAATATGAACCACCTCTACTTTTAGTATACATAATCAATAAGGATTCTGGAGATGATTTATATAAGCGTTTAGCTTTTTATCAAATCCTGTACCATATAATATTATGCGATGTATATATGTGAACTTTAATGAATAAAATATTGTTTAAACCAATCAATAAGGATACAATTCATCAACAGTACTGTCAAACCATAAACATCCATCACAAAAACATACCTATATAATTTTGACCCCCTTAAACCCCACTTTTATATAGTAAAACTGGGGTTTACAGGGGTATACATTATTTTTCCTATTTCTGCTCAGAAACATAGATTGTGGGTATTTGTTAGAACTGCCTCAGTGAGGCAGTTCTAACAAGTACCCACAATCTATGGTTTGAGCAGAAATAGGAAAAATATTAGACTTTTTATCCTCAAACTTTCAGGTTTAGGTGGTGAAATTTTCAATATATTTGGATAGGCGTGTTTGCATAATGGTCATTACATTAGGTTGGCACTGCAATCATCAACATAATCCTAGTGAAGGACTGAACACACTTAACAAGCCATTACAAAAACAAGCCTATTCAAATATATAGAAAATTTCACCTTCAAAAACTGAAATTTTTCAGATAAGGAACTCTGAAAAATTTCATAGTTCTGCTCAAAACATAGATTGTGGGCACTCATTAGAACCACCTTGGAAAAATAATGTATACTCCTGTAAACCCCAGTTTTACTAATATAAAAGTGGGGTTTAAGGGGGTCAAAATTATATAGATATGTTTTTGTGATGTTAGCAGCAGCCGCATAGCATCATCATCAAAAAATCATAATTGCAGTCATCATCATCAACATCAGTGTTGATGTGCAGTCAGGCAGATCAAAGACATAGGCAAAACTGCTCAATATAAAAGTAATAATAACAAGCTTTGCATACGGAATCTCTTCCCTGATCATAATGGCTACCAACTATAACCCCTAAAATACACACCAAGCAATCCTTGTGGGCATTAAATAAGTAGTAGAGTTGCAAAAGCAAATGCAAAAATTAAGGCATATAAAATTATGACAGAATGAAAAGAAGCATACGAAAGATACAATCATCATCATTACTACATCATCATCATCATCTCTTACAGTCCTATTACTATGAGGGTGAGTCAATAAGTAACCAGCCTATCCCATTTCCGATGGACCGAGACGGTCACAATTTTCATGCTTTGTTTCAGTATATGTTTTATACATAGGTACAAAATTGCACACATATCCAGTCATTCTTTAATAAGATATTGAATGTCAAACATGGCTAGTGATACAAAGGCATACTTTTCATCTAAAGTTGAGTACCGTGCTGTATTGTTTGTGTTGAGGTTTTACGGCCCAGTCAACCCAATGGGGTCATGTCGAGCGCGGTCAGTTTACCTAACCACACGTTTACTGGGCAGGCTTAGTCCTCTTCGCGGTTAACCAGTATTGTGCACATTCTTTCGCCAGAAACTGACAACTGCCCTTCTTGAATCAGCGGAAGGGAGAGAATGACCGTAGAAAATATTTCATGATCAATCTCCACGAAAGAATGTTGCCGACCTCGGCGGGGGTTGAACCCGCGACCTCCTGGTCTCCAGTCGGACGGCGCATCCAACTGAGCCACCGAGGCCGTACCGTGCTGTAATTCGGTACTTGTATTTAAAAGGTAAAACAGGCAAGGAAATACACGGCGAGTTAGCCGATGTTTATGAATCTTCTGCACCATCTTATGCTCAGGTTAAATTTTGGGTAGGGGAATTCAAACGCGGTAGAATATCTTTAGATGAAGCCAGGTCTGGATGTCCACTGGATGCCACCGACGAAGAAATGTGTAAGAAAGTTCGGGATCTGGTATACTCTAATAGGTGAATTCAGGTGGAAGAAATAGCACAGGCACTAGGCATTTCACATGCTAGCGTTTCAACAATCTTACATAATTGTTTAGGTATGCGCAAGCTAACAGCCTGTTGGGTCCCCAAATCCCATAGCGATGAGCAAATGGCAACCAGAGCATCAGTATGCAGTGCCTTGTTGAAGCCTTTTAGGTCATAAGATGATTTTCTTTTGCATCTGGTGACTGAAGATGAGACTTGGGTTCATTATTATGAGCCAGAGAATAAAGCTCAGAGTCGTCGGTGGGTAGGGCCTGGGTCCCCGAGGACAAAGAAGTTCAAGACACAGCCATCTGCTGGCAAGGTGATCGCCACAGTATTTAGGGATGCAAAAGGCATTATTATGTTGGACTTTTTACCCAAGAGAAGTACAATAACTGAAGTGTACTATGCAAACTTGTTAGCCCAGCTGAATACCGCCATCCATGAAAAACACCGAGGTACCGTATACAGGCATGCACTACCTGCAGTTGTATAAAACCCGCACCCTATTTGTAAGCTCAAATCCCCGAGAAAAAAGTAATTTCGGATGTAAAACCCGCATCAAGAAAATGCTAAAACAGTTGGGATCTTGAACAGAGAAAGGGCCATCAAATTTACAATTTTTTTTTCTTTCTTTTTTTTTTCTTTTACGTTTGAATACAAAAAAAAGTGCATCTATCATTTTTGATATTAATTGCCTATCAGTCCAGAATTTTTTTTTCTGTATTGTTCGATATTTAATTCTTTTAAAAGCGCAAAACAATAAATTGTGATTTTTCATTATTAAGTCGGCTAACATGCTCATTATTTCCATTTACGTAAATATCCTTAATGATGTTTACTGTCACGTCTGACGCATGCGGCTGTTCGTCGGCATTTTTGATACCTTCTATTTTCCTTCTAAGAGAGATAACTGCTACAGACTTATGCACTCAATACCATAATTAATCATGCCCTTGTTGCTGCTGGTCTCCCGCGTCATATACCGGTAAATAGCTTTACTACCGTGTATACGGAACACAACCATCCACGTGACAAATAAAAATGGCTGACTGAATCAAAACAATTAAATGAATGAATGATTAACTTGCCAATTAATGGAATTCCCAGCAGGTTTCAGAGAGACACTTTGCATAATTAACATACATATACTGCACAAAAACCACGCAGGTTTTTTTTGGGCACGTTTTTTTCTCCGTAACAGAAACAGATGTAACAATTAAAATATATAAGGAATACTCTAAAATGGACTGAAAAAGAATAAAACAAATGAAACAGACCAATAGCAGTTCTCACTGATGGTCTGTTTCATTCGTTTCATTTGTTACGAAACAGGATGTAACAGTGCAAAAGACTTGTTCAAAGCTCTTTACGAAACATGGTGAAACGGAATGAAACGTACATCTTTTTTTTTTATAAACCCATTTCTGTTTGGTAACAAATGAAACGATTAAGATATATAGGAAAAACTCTGAAACAGGATGTAACAGACCAAAAGACTTGTTCAAAGCTCGTTACGAAACAGGGTGAAACGAAATGTAACGATGAAACATACATCTTTTTTTTTTTATAAACCCATTCCTGTTTTGTAACAAATGAAACGATTAAGATATATAGGAAAAACTCTGAAACAGGATGTAACAGACCAAAAGACTTCTTCAAAGCTCGTTACGAAACAGGGTGTAACGAAATGAAACAATGAAACATCATCTTTTTTTTTTTTTTTTATAAACCCATTTCTGTTTCGTAACAAATGAAACGATTAAGATATATAGGAAGCACTCTGAAACAGGATGTAACAGACCAAAAGACTTCTTCAAAGCTTGTTACGAAACAGGGTGTAACGAAATGTAACAATGAAACATCATCTTTTTTTTTTTTATAAACCCATTTCTGTTTCGTAACAAATGAAACGATTAAGATATATAGGAAAAACTCTGAAACAGGATGTAACAGACCAAAAGACTTGTTCAAAGCTCATTACGAAACAGGGTGTAACGAAATGTAACAATGAAACATCATCTTTTTTTTTTTTATAAACCCATTTCTGTTTCGTAACAAATGAAACGATTAAGATATATAGGAAAAACTCTGAAACAGGATGTAACAGTCCAAAAGAATTGTTCAAAGCTCGTTACGAAACAGGGTGAAACTAAATGTAACAATGAAACATCATCTTTTTTTTTTTTTATAAACCCATTTCTGTTTCGTAACAAATGAAACGATTCAGATATATAGGAAAAACTCTGAAACAGGATGTAACAGACCAAAAGACTTGTTCAAAGCTCGTTACGAAACAGGGTGTAACGAAATGTAACAATGAAACATCATCTTTTTTTTTTTTATAAACCCATTTCTGTTTCATAACAAATGAAACGATTAAGATATATAGGAAAACTCTGAAACAGGATGTAACAGTCCAAAAGAATTGTTCAAAGCTCGTTACGAAACAGGGTGTAACGAAATGTAACAATGAAACATCATTTTTTTTTTTTTTTTTAAACCCATTTCTGTTTCGTAACAAATGAAACGATTAAGATATATAGGAAAAACTCTGAAACAGGATGTAACAGACCAAAAGACTTGTTCAAAGCTCGTTACGAAACAGGGTGTAACGAAATGAAACAATGAAACATCATCTTTTTTTTTTTTATAAACCCATTTCTGTTTCGTAACAAATGAAACGATTAAGATATATAGGAAAAACTCTGAAACAGGATGTAACAGACCAAAAGACTTGTTCAAAGCTCGTTACGAAACAGGGTGTAACGAAATGTAACAATGAAACATCATCTTTTTTTTTTTTTATAAACCCATTTCTGTTTCGTAACAAATGAAATGATTAAGATGTATAGGAAAAACTCTGAAACAGGATGTAACAGTCCAAAAGAATTGTTCAAAGCTCGTTACGAAACAGGGTGAAACGAAATGTAACAATGAAACATCATCTTTTTTTTTTTTTATAAACCCATTTCTGTTTCGTAACAAATGAAACGATTAAGATATATAGGAAAAACTCTGAAACAGGATGTAACAGTCCAAAGAATTGTTCAAAGCTCGTTACGAAACAGGGTGAAACTAAATGTAACAATGAAACATCATCTTTTTTTTTTTTTATAAACCCATTTCTGTTTCGTAACAAATGAAACGATTAAGATATATAGGAAAAACTCTGAAACAGGATGTAACAGACCAAAAGACTTGTTCAAAGCTCGTTACGAAACACGGTGTAACGAAATGTAACAATGAAACATCATCTTTTTTTTTTTTATAAACCCATTTCTGTTTCGTAACAAATGAAACGATTAAGATATATAGGAAAAACTCTGAAACAGGATGTAACAGTCCAAAAGAATTGTTCAAAGCTCGTTACGAAACAGGGTGTAACGAAATGTAACAATGAAACATCATTTTTTTTTTTTTTTTAAACCCATTTCTGTTTCGTAACAAATGAAAAGATTAAGATATATAGGAAAAACTCTGAAACAGGATGTAACAGACCAAAAGACTTGTTCAAAGCTCGTTACGAAACAGGGTGTAACGAAATGAAACAATGAAACATCATCTTTTTTTTTTTTTTATAAACCCATTTCTGTTTCGTAACAAATGAAACGATTAAGATATATAGGAAAAACTCTGAAACAGGATGTAACAGACCAAAAGACGTGTTCAAAGCTCGTTACGAAACAGGGTGTAACGAAATGTAACAATGAAACATCATCTTTTTTTTTTTATCAACCCATTTCATTTGTTACGAAACAGAAATGGGTTTATAAAAAAAAAAATTGTATGTTTCATAGTTTCATTTCGTTTCACTCTGTTTCGTAACGAGCATATTTCAGATTGTTTGGTCTGTTACATCCTGTTTCAGAGTTTTCCCTATATATTTTAATCATTTCATTTATTACGAAACAGAAATGGGTTTATAAAAAAAAAAATTGTATGTTTCATCGTTTCATTTCGTTTCACTCTGTTTCGTAACGAGCATATTTCAGAATGTTTGGTCTGTTACATCCTGTTTCAGAGTTTTTCCTATATATCTTAATCGTTTCATTTGTTACGAAACAGAAATGGGTTTATAAAAAAAAAAAGATGATGTTTCATTGTTACATTTCGTTACACCCTGTTTCGTAACCAGCTTTGAACAATTCTTTTGGACTGTTACATCCTGTTTCAGAGTTTTTCCTATATATCTTAATCGTTTCATTTGTTACGAAACAGAAATGGGTTTATAAAAAAAAAAAAAGATGATGTTTCATTGTTACATTTCGTTACACCCTGTTTCGTAACGAGCTTTGAACAATTCTTTTGGACTGTTACATCCTGTTTCAGAGTTTTTCCTATATATCTTAATCGTTTCATTTGGTTTGAAACAGAAATGGGTTTATAAAAAAAAAAAAAAGATGATGTTTCATTGTTACATTTCGTTACACCCTGTTTCGTAACGAGCTTTGAACAATTCTTTTGGACTGTTACATCCTGTTTCAGAGTTTTTCCTATATATCTTAATCGTTTCATTTGTTACGAAACAGAAATGGGTTGATAAAAAAAAAAAGATGTTTCATTGTTACATTTCGTTACACCCTGTTTCGTAACGAGATTATTTTAAATTTTTTGGTCTGTTACATCCTGTTTCAGAGTTTTTCCCATATATCTTAATCGTTTCATTTGTTACGAAACAGAAATGGGTTTATAAAAAAAAAAGATATACGTTTCATGGTTTCATTCCGTTTCACCCTGTTTCGTAACGAGCTTTGAACAAGTCTTTTGCACTGTTACATCCTGTTTCAGAGTTTTTCCTATATATCTTAATCGTTTCATTTGTTACGAAACAGAAATGGGTTGATAAAAAAAAAAAAGATGATGTTTCATAGTTACATTTCGTTACTACCTGTTTCGTAACGAGATTATTTAAATTTTTGGTCTGTTACATCCTGTTTCAGAGTTTTTCCTATATATCTTAATCGTTTCATTTGTTACGAAACAGAAATGGGTTTATAAAAAAAAAAGACGTACGTTTCATCGTTTCATTCCGTTTCACCATGTTTCGTAACGAGCTTTGAACAAGTCTTTTGCACTGTTACATCCTGTTTCAGAGTTTTTCCTATATATCTTAATCGTTTCATTTGTTACGAAACAGAAATGGGTTTATAAAAAAAAAAGATGTACGTTTCATCGTTTCATTCCGTTTCACCATGTTTCTTAACGAGCTTTGAACAATTCTTTTGGACTGTTACATCCTGTTTCAGAGTTTTTCCTATATATCTTAATCATTTCATTTGTTATGAAATAGAAATGGGTTGATAAAAAAAAAAAGATGACGTTTCATTGTTACATTTCGTTACACCCTGTTTCGTAACGAGCTTTGAACAAGTCTTTTGGTCTGTTACATCCTGTTTCAGAGTTTTCCCTATATATTTTAATTGTTTCATTTGTTACGAAACAGAAATGGGTTTATAAAAAAAAAAATTGTATGTTTCATCGTTTCATTTCGTTTTACTCTGTTTCGTAACGAGCATATTTCAGAATGTTTGGTCTGTTACATCCTGTTTCAGAGTTTTTCCTATATATCTTAATCGTTTCATTTGTTACGAAACAGAAATGGGTTTATAAAAAAAAAAAAAAAGATGATGTTTCATTGTTACATTTCGTTTCACCCTGTTTCGTAACGAGCTTTGAACAATTCTTTTGGACTGTTACATCCTGTTTCAGAGTTTTTCCTATATATCTTTAATCGTTTCATTTGTTACGAAACAGAAATGGGTTTATAAAAAAAAAAAAAGATGATGTTTCATAGTTACATTTCGTTACACCCTGTTTCGTAACGAGCTTTGAACAATTCTTTTGGACTGTTACATCCTGTTTCAGAGTTTTTCCTATATATCTTAATCGTTTCATTTGTTACGAAACAGAAATGGGTTTATAAAAAAAAAAAATTGTATGTTTCATCGTTTCATTTCGTTTCACTCTGTTTCGTAACGAGCATATTTCAGAATGTTTGGTCTGTTACATCCTGTTCAGAGTTTTTCCTATATATCTTAATCGTTTCATTTGTTACGAAACAGAAAAGGGTTTATAAAAAAAAAAAAGATGATGTTTCATTGTTACATTTCGTTACACCCTGTTTCGTAACGAGCTTTGAACAATTCTTTTGGACTGTTACATCCTGTTTCAGAGTTTTTCCTATATATCTTAATCGTTTCATTTGTTATGAAACAGAAATGGGGTTATAAAAAAAAAAGATGTATGTTTCATCGTTTCATTCCGTTTCACCATGTTTCGTAACGAGTTTTGAACAAGTCTTTTGCACTGTTACATCCTGTTTCAGAGTTTTTCCTATATATCTTAATCGTTTTATTTGTTACGAAACAGAAATGGGTTGATAAAAAAAAAAGAGATGATGTTTCATAGTTACATTTCGTTACACCCTGTTTCGTAACGAGATTATTTTAAATTTTTTGGTCTGTTACATCCTGTTTCAGAGTTTTTCCTATATATCTTAATCGTTTCATTTGTTACGAAACAGAAATGGGTTTATAAAAAAAAAAAAAGATGATGTTTCATAGTTATTACGTTACACCCTGTTTCGTAACGAGCTTTGAACAATTCTTTTGGACTGTTACATCCTGTTTCAGAGTTTTTCCTATATATCTTAATCGTTTCATTTGTTACGAAACAGAAATGGGTTTATAAAAAAAAAAAATTGTATGTTTCATCGTTTCATTTCGTTTCACTCTTTTTCGTAACGAGCATATTTCAGAATGTTTGGTCTGTTACATCCTGTTTCAGAGTTTTTCTTATATATCTTAATCGTTTCATTTGTTACGAAACAGAAAAGGGTTTATAAAAAAAAAAAAGATGATGTTTCATTGTTACATTTCGTTACACCCTGTTTCGTAACGAGCTTTGAACAATTCTTTTGGACTGTTACATCCTGTTTCAGAGTTTTTCCTATATATCTTAATCGTTTCATTTGTTACGAAACAGAAATGGGTTGATAAAAAAAAAAAAGATGATGTTTCATTGTTACATTTCGTTACACCCTGTTTCGTAACGAGCTTATTTTAAATTTTTTGGTCTGTTACATCCTGTTTCAGAGTTTTTCCTATATATCTTAATCGTTTCATTTGTTACGAAACAGAAATGGGGTTATAAAAAAAAAAGATGTATGTTTCATCGTTTCATTCCGTTTCACCATGTTTCGTAATGAGTTTTGAACAAGTCTTTTGCACTGTTACATCCTGTTTCAGAGTTTTTCCTATATATCTTAATCGTTTTATTTGTTACGAAACAGAAATGGGTTGATAAAAAAAAAAGAGATGATGTTTCATAGTTACATTTCGTTACACCCTGTTTCGTAACGAGATTATTTTAAATTTTTTGGTCTGTTACATCCTGTTTCAGAGTTTTTCCTATATATCTTAATCGTTTCATTTGTTACGAAACAGAAATGGGTTTATAAAAAAAAAAAAAAGATGATGTTTCATAGTTACATTTTGTTACACCCTGTTTCGTAACGAGCTTTGAACAATTCTTTTGGACTGTTACATCCTGTTTCAGAGTTTTTCCTATATATCTTAATCGTAATCGTTTCATTTGTTACGAAACAGAAATGGGTTTATAAAAAAAAAAAATTGTATGTTTCATCGTTTCATTTCGTTTCACTCTGTTTCGTAACGAGCATATTTCAGAATGTTTGGTCTGTTACATCCTGTTTCAGAGTTTTTCCTATATATCTTAATCGTTTCATTTGTTACGAAACAGAAAAGGGTTTATAAAAAAAAAAAAGATGATGTACCATTGTTACATTTCGTTACACCCTGTTTCGTAACGAGCTTTGAACAATTCTTTTGGACTGTTACATCCTGTTTCAGAGTTTTTCCTATATATCTTAATCATTTCATTTGTTACGAAACAGAAATGGGTTGATAAAAAAAAAAAAAGATGATGTTTCATTGTTACATTTCGTTACACCCTGTTTCGTAACGAGATTATTTTAAATTTTTTGGTCTGTTACATCCTGTTTCAGAGTTTTTCCTATATATCTTAATCGTTTCATTTGTTACGAAACAGAAATGGGGTTATAAAAAAAAAGATGTATGTTTCATCGTTTCATTCCGTTTCACCATGTTTCGTAACGAGCTTTGAACAAGTCTTTTGCACTGTTACATCCTGTTTCAGAGTTTTTCCTATATATCTTAATCGTTTCATTTGTTACGAAACAGAAATGGGTTGATAAAAAAAAAAGAGATGATGTTTCATAGTTACATTTCGTTACACCCTGTTTCGTAACGAGATTATTTTAAATTTTTTGGTCTGTTACATCCTGTTTCAGAGTTTTTCCTATATATCTTAATCGTTTCATTTGTTACGAAACAGACATGGGTTTATAAAAAGAAAAGATGTACGTTTCATCGTTTCATTCTGTTTCACCATGTTTCGTAACCAGCTTTGAACAAGTCTTTTGCACTGTTACATCCTGTTTCGTAACAAATGAAACGAATGAAACAGACCATCAGTGAGAACTGCTATTGGTCTGTTTCATTTGTTTCATTCTTTTTCAGTCCATTTTAGAGTATTCCTTATATATTTTAATTGTTACATCTGTTTCTGTTACGGAGAAAAAAACGTGCCCAAAAAAAACCTGCGTGGTTTTTGTGCAGTATCTATTAACATACCAGTAGGTACAAACATGAATACGCATACCATACATGACTTATTTTGCTCTCGAATCCCTTGCGTGGCATAATAATGGGAAAATGTCACAATACACATCGAATTTCATGGAATAAAAAATCCCTGAAATTATTGTTCGGATGCATTAACTGCATCCCTTTGTCATGCTGAAGATATGGAGTAAAAAAAGTGCGGGGAGTACATGCCTGTATATGGTAAACTCTCTAAAGGTGTTTTGCTGCAACAGGACAACGCGAGAATCCCAACTTGCAAAGTTGCAATGGATGCTGTAGAGTGAAATGGGTATGAATTAATACCACATCCTGCCTATTCTCCTGACCTAGCTCCTAGCGACTTCTTCCTATTCCCAAACTTGAAAAAGGATATCCGTGGACTTCATTTCCAGTCTGATGAAGTCGTTGTGATGGCAGTTGAGGAGTGGGTCAATGAAAAGGACCCTGACTTTTTCAGTTCTGGGCCGATGGCACTTGAACACCGTTGGTCTAAGTGCATCACACTAGAGGGCAATTACATCAAAAAAGAAGAGGTGGATCTTAACTGGAAATAAGTTAGGCTGGTTACTTATTGACTCACCCTCATATCATAATCAAATATGTGTAACACTTTAGGAAAAAATATATAACCTTGTCCCCTGACCCAAGGCTTCTGGTTCCCAGCTGTTTTATGTCAAATAAGAACTGAAATCAGAAATCACAGGTCACTGGACAAGATTATATTTATACCTATATAATAAAATCATATACATGTATAAATAAGCAATCTCACCATTAGGTTGGCAGAGCCTCATCAGAACTGTAGAGTTGAGAAAAACAAGAACAGCTGAAAGAAATGTGTAACAGATTAAACTATTATGGCATATGAAGTACTAACAGATAGCAAAGATACATAATTAAAGAATATAAATCATCATTAACATCATCATAATTTTCATACTCATCTGCATCATAATCTGCATCATAATCTACATCATTATCTGCATCAAAGTTATGATGGTAATCAGGTGTAGCAATTCTATAATTCACCACATCATCATCACCATCATCATCAGTAAACATACAAGTCTACCTTTAGTATACATAAAAAGTACCGTATTTGACCTAATTACTGCACTTTGCACTTAAAATGATACTGGAGAAAATTGGGTAAAATATATACCTACCTATACTAATCGTATACTTAAAAAAGATCAGCGAAGGACTTATTAAATGATGCTCATATGATGTTTTTGTGTTTTTGTTCTGATTTTCTTTATAAAACCATATGTTATGGATATTCATTTGAATTGCATCGACAAGTCGATGCAATTCAAATGGGTACCCACAACATATGCCTTTACAAAGAAGTAGATAAAAAAACACACTGAGTGTAATCTGAAGAATACAGAGATGCTTGACTGTGTGCTTAACTGTAAAAAAACACACTGAGTGTAATCTGAAGAATACAGAGATGCTTGACTGTGTGCTTATAGGGGCATGTGCGGTAATTAGATCGAATACGGTATACAATTCATCAACAGTATTGTCAAACTATATAAATTACCAATCTCAATTTTATTGTCTATATTGGGTTTCTACTGCAATCATCATCCAAATCCTAGCAAAGGCATTACGAAAACACGCCTATATAATTTTGACCCCCTTCAACCCCACTTTTATATAGTAAAACTGGGGTTTACAGGGGTATACATTTTTTTTCTTATTTCTGCTCAAAAACATAGATTGTGGGTACTCGTTGGAACCGCCTCGGCGAGGCGGTTCTAACGGGTACACACAATCTATGTTTTGAGCAGAAATATGAATAATATCAGAATTTTTTATCTGAAAATTTTCCTTTTATTTGGTTGTAAAGTTTTCAATATATTTGAAAAGGCATGTTTTCGTAATGGACTGAAGACACTTAACAAGCCCAGCAGCAGCCACAGTAGCATCACTATCAAATCACCATCAATAATGGCAGTCATCCATCATCAACATCAGTACTGATTTGCAGTTAGGCAGATCAAAGACACAGGCAAATATAATGAAAAGTAATAGACTACTAGTATCATAATCAAATATATATAACACTTTAGGAAAAAATATAACTTTGTCCACTGACCCGAGGCTTCCGGTTCCCAGCTGTATTATGTCAAATAAGAAACTGAAACCAGATGTCACAGGTCACTGGATAAGGTTACATTTATACCTATATAGTAAAATCATATATTAAGCAATCTCACCATTCGGTTCGCAGAGCCTCATCATGACTGTAGAGTTGACAAAGCCAATGATAGCTGAAAGAAATGTGTAAAAGATAGCAAGTTATTACAGCATACAAAGTACTAACAGATTGCAAAGAAGCATAATTCAAGCATATAAATCATTGTCATCATCATCATCATCATCATCATCATAATCATCATACCCATCCTCATCATTATCTACATCATCATTTGCACCAACATTATGACTATATCAGGTGCAGTAACTCCATAATTCACCACCACCACCACATCATCATCATCATCATCAGTAAACATACAACAGTAAGAAACACTTCACTTTTAGTATACATAATCAAAAAGTATATGATTCATCAGTAGTATTGTCAAACCATAAACATTATGGGCTGTAGCTTATGATTGTGGTACACCCTGGACTTTTCTCTTACCTTTATCACCAATCTCACTGATAACTGTCTACATTAGATTAACACTGCAGTCTTCATCATAAGTCTAGCAAAGGATTGAAGATACTTAACAAGCTCATTGATATTAAAACTGTTATTACAACTGATGTACTGATATCTTAATCATCATCAGCAACAGTCGAGTACAGATTCAGTATATAAATTTGGCAAGTACATGTATCATCCATCAAGACTATACCAACAATAAACATTACAATCCTATCAATGTTACCATCATCATGATCAGCATCATCATCATCATCATCAAAAGTGCCATCATACAGAAATGTTCTATGCAATTTTTGTCATCATCATAACCAATGATTATCATCATCACCAACATCAGTTCTGATGTGAAGCAGGCAGATCAAAGACAAAATGGTCTTTGCTGGCAAAACTGTTAAATATAAGGTATTGATCATGTAGCTTTGCATTCAAATCTCTTCCTGATCATAGTGGCCACTGGCTATAACCCCTATGATACAAACCAAACAATCCTTGCGGGCAATGAGTCTCCGGACCCTCGTCATGAATGGTCCAGTTGAGAAAATCAATGTTAGCTGTAAGGTAAGCTGTTGTAAAAGAAGCAAAATGAAGGCATATAAATAACAAAAGCTGGAAAAGAAGCACAATTAAGACATATAAATTACAAACATGCATAAGAACAAATAAACATAATTCAGATGTACAAATTACAAACAGAATTGAGATATTAATTACAAACAAAGACAAAGCATGATTAATGCAAATGAATTACAAACAACAACAAAAAAAAAAATAAAAATAAAAAAAAACTTAGCAGTCTGGGTAAAAATTTCAGAAGATTTTGAAATACTTTTCTTATTTTCCCAGAAAATGGGTGTTGACAATATTTCATGCAAATTGACTCCCCATGAGACAATCTGTGTGAAATCTGAATGCCTATTTTCTGGGAAAATTAAGAAAAATATCATCATAAATAACAAATGCTGGAAAGAAGCACAATTAAGGCATATAAATAACAAATGCTGGAAAGAAGCACAATTAAGGCATATAAATAACAAATGCTGGAAAGAAGCACAATTAAGGCATATAAATTACAAACCACATGAGAATCAATAAACATAATTCAGACATACAAATATTACAAACTGAATTGAGATATTAATCAATAGACATAATTCAGACATACAAATATTACAAAATGAATTGAGATATTAATTACAAACAGAAACAAAGCATGATTAAAGCAAATGAATTTCACACAACAACAACAAAAATGAACACATAGCACACTGGCTAAAAATTTCAGCAGATTTTGAAATACTTTTCTTATTTTCCCAGAAAATAGTTTTGACATTTCATGTAAATCATCTCCTCAGGAGACAATCTGCATGAAATCTGAATGTCTATTTCCTGGGAAAATTAATGAAAATATCATCAATTTGTCATCTGCTACATTTGTGCTTAGAATGGTATACAAAATACAAACATACAAAATACAACTCAAGAGAAAAAGCAAAATACATACATGAATTACAAACAGACAAAGATGATAAACACTTACCCAGCTAGCATTCTACGTAAATCTATATCGGGCCGTCATCGGCCCGTCAGCTACGATGACGGCCCGATATAGATTTACGTAGAATGCTGACTGGGTACCATGCAATGAGCAAAATCAGCAGATGCCAAACTCATATTTAATCTTGTTTTTCCTAGAAAATAGGATCTGACATTCCATGCAAATTTTCCCCTTAGGAGACAATTTGCATGAAGCATCAGATCCTAATTTTTAGGGAAAAAAAAAAGAAAAATATTTCAAAAAGACATCTGTTGAATTTTTTACCCAGCATGCAAGGTGTTACGGCACAGGAATTACAAACTCATATGAGAAGAAAAAAAATCAGACATATTATATATTACAAACAGAAAAGAAATATAATTACAGCATATTAAAGGCTCCATATTCCTCAAAAACAGTCATTTTTATCCAAATAAGGTTTTAATAAATTGATATATAGTATTAATACAATCATAAAATGTGGCATCTGACAGCCTGTAAAATTTCAGTTAGTCTCTTGTTTTTGAACTGGATCCAAAAATGAAATGATTTTTTTATTGTATCTCTGAATCAATGTTGGCAACATTAATTCAGAGATACGATAAAAAATAACTTCATTTCAAGAATGAGAGACTAACTGAAATTTTACAGACTGTCAGATGCAACATTTTATGATTGTATTACCACCATATATAAATTTATTAAATTAATTTATTAAACTTTTCTTGGATAATAAAATGTCTATCTTTGAGAATATGTTACACATACAAGAAAAAGCATAATTCAGACATGAAATTATAAACAGAAAAGAAATACAGTCGACTCTCGTTATCTCAAACTCGCTTATCTCGAATAACCGCTTGTCTCGAAGTGAAAATCTGGTCCCTGTTTAATACAGAGATCTACCAAAAGGCAACAAAATATTGTGGAAAAGAGGAGAAATTGCTCCTTTGGAGCAATTTCTCCTCTTTTCCACAATATTTACAAATTACATGTTCATTCTGTTAAAGGTGGTTGTTCGATTAATTGTTTTCCTCAGTTTCGCAAATCTGATATGTCGAAGTACGGATATCTCGAAGTGTTTCATAGGGTCCCTTCGAGTTCGAGATAACGAGAGTCGACTGTATAACTAAAGCATATAAATAACAAACAGAATATGCACATATTATGATCACAAAAATTATAAAGTGGAAACAAAATATAAAAGAAATAAAATATTGATAATAATAAAAAAAAACCCAATAACAATGATAAACGTGTATCACCATTGTGAATTGCCAACGCAAATTGCCAACTGAACTGACAACACGAATTGCAAACTTGAATCGCCAACGTGAATTGCAAATGTACATTCCGCAAGTATGAATCGCAAAGGAGTAGAAACGAGTAGAAAGTGTTGCAAACAAACTCGCAGTACGGAGTTGAAACCACAAACGGAAGGCGCACAAGAACACACATGCTCAGTCACAGTCACTTGCAAATCAATCCAACAGCAAACTTTCAATGAATTATCACAATCATACATGCTGAACTGAGCCACACCAAGCAGAAATGTGCCTTTGGAGCTTGTGGGGACAGCAAAGGCCCAGATCAGTCTGCACAAATGTGCAGTCTGATCAGAGCCTTTACTGTCTGCAGCCAAAATCATTGGTTACCATAGAATGTATCAACAGAGAGAAAAGGCCATATTTCATCACAAAAACACGCCAATATAGATCTGACCCCGCTTAAACTCAACTTTTATACAGTGAAACTGGGGTTTACAGGGGGTATACACTAATTTTTGTATTTCTACTCAAAAGCATAGATTGTGGGTACTCATTAGAACCACCTCACTAGAAATATGAGAACTACCAGAATTTTTCATCTGAAAGTTATCATTTTTTGGTGGTAAAATTCTCAATATATTTGAATAGGCTTGTTTTCATAATGTTGAGACCTTGTGCATGTGCGGGATGAATTTGAATCTGTGCATTCTGCCCATGCTTGAAGACTCCATTTTTTGCTTGATGCAGCCCAACTTTATATTCTGATCTACCACCAGTATCTATTCCTGTCTAATCTAACACCGTATCAATCTAATATAATCTAACCTATCTAATCTCATACCTAATCCAGTCAACAGTATTTCAGTCATCATGTCGTCATGTCAAGATACTGACTCTGAATCTGCGGGCCTTTTACCCGACCTGGTCAAATGACAAACTCAAGTCCTACATTAAGTTATACTACCAGCTCTGCTTCAGAGGTACAAGGCAACCCATCTACTTCATGGGTCCTGATGGGGGTCGGGTGGGGGGTGGGGGTGTGGGGGGGGGGGGTGGGGAAGATACTTAGTCAAGTTTTAACATCCCAGTAAACAGTATTTTAGTCATGTTGTCATGTCAAGATATCACCTCTGAATCTGTGGGACTTTTACCTGACCTGGGCCAATAATGAACTCAAGTCCTGCATTAAGTTACTAGCAGCTCTTCCACAGAGGCACAAGGCAGCCCATCTACTTCTTGGGCCCCAGTGGGCAGGGGCATAATACCTAGTACTGATGAAGTCTAACTCCAAACAGAAAACAACCTCATAACTTATGTCATCAAAGAAACATGTACTCATAAGAACTGCCTCAGTAAGGCAATTCTAATGAGTGCTCACAAGAGGTTTTTAAACATGCAGGTTTTGCTGGATTCCATGGCTTGAAACTATGCTTAGTCATAATTCATGACTAAGACACCTCACCCAGACCTGATGCTTGGTCTCCAGCCTTTTAAGTTATGGATGATCAATGGGAAAAAAATACTTTTACCCCGTACGTAATCCCTTAACCCATTTGTGCCCTGAGACTTTTTTACCTCAACACTTTGGACTGGCCCTTTTTCCAATAGAAAGGGTGTCTTGTTGGTTTTATTATTATTTTTTTAGAAATTCCTGTATTAAATGGAAACAGTGTAGACCCTGATCAGATGCTGTGCTCTGTGGTGTCTGATCTGGTTCTGCACTGTCTGCATATGTCTGATTTACAGGACACTAGGCATAAATGGGTTAAAGCGCTAATAACAACTGCAACAGACAACAGTTTGATTTTTTTTGTATTTTAGGGAAAATAAGGCTTGACATTTCAGAAGGAAGGCCAGTAGAAATGTATATTATGAATGAGTACCCTATTAACTCTAGATATTAAGACAGACAGGCTCAAGCTAACAGTGTAGACTTCAAACAAACTGCTTCTAAAGGAGCAGTTTGATCAGGGTCTACACTGAACTATTTGCCTTTCCATCACAAAAGTTCAGAGTAAAATCACCTGGTAGTCAAATTTTTAGATTAGTATGGTAAGGAATTAATACTTACCATGCAATGGACAAATTCGGCAGATGGCAAACTGATGACATTTTTTCTTATTTTTCCTGAAAAATGGGATCTGACACTTCATGTAAATTGTATCCTTAGGAGACAATTCACATGAAGTGTCAAATCCAATTTTCTGGGCAAATGAGAAAATTCACTGGTTGGTGACATGTAGAGAGAGTAGTTTGCACACTTACAAAGAAGCAAAAATAAATGGAACTACTATACTTTCTACTGGACTTCTATCAATAATGAGCTGGAGTGGTAGAAGGTGCTCAGACTTCACTGGACACAGATCTCAGACCATTCCCTTTCCATCTTTACAAGGAGATACTGTGAAATCATATGTTTTCAAGGAGATAGTTTGTTTGCTCAAGTGAATAATTTTTCATGTACTTAAAATCAGATTATGTCAATGAATTTTTTTGCTTTCCTGATAATTTTTTACTTTATTGGCTAAATCAGCAGACAACAAATTACAGATATTTTTCTTACTTTTCACAGGAAATAAGGTTGGACATTTCATTCAAAATTATCTCCACAATTTTAATGAAATATCAAGCCTTATCTTCCTTTAGAAATAATTCAAATGAACTGTCAAGTCATATTTTCTACGAAGAAATCAGGAAAGTATCAATAATTTGTCATCTGTAATGTTAAGTTATAACATCTTAGTTTGCATCTGCTGCAAACTGGGCAAATATTGGAACTGCCTATTCAGAAAGCCTAGACTTGTTTAGCATTTGATGATATCTTATTTCTTCATAAAACATATGTTTAGGGTACTCATTAGAAGGAGTGCCTCAATGAAGAGGAGAAAACATGTTGTGGAGGAAAACATGTTTCAGGTACTTATTACAGGCACTTCTAATGAGTATACACACAACATGTGTTTTTATCGAGAAATGAAGAAAATTATCAAAGAAGTTATCATTTTTGTCTATTTTAATGTTTTATTGTTTTTTTAGCCTGTTGAGTAAAACTTCCAACAGACATATCATATATATAATTGGATTTTTTATTAACGTGCAGGTACAGGGGCAACATCCACACCAGTGGGCCCCCTTCCAGATAGCTGGCTTGCTGCACGCATAGCAGATCTCACACCAGATCTCCAGGTACGTCTATCACGAGGGTTGATAGCCGAGAGCTTCCACTCTCTGCAGTCCCTCTCTGTCAGCTGCTTGAGGACAACATTTTCAAATGTTTTTTCTGATTTTCTAAGAAAATAGGCTTTGATATTTCATGCAAATTAGGAGTTAATTGGCATGAAATGTCAAAATCTAGTTTCTGGGAAAAATAAGAAAAAAATATCATCAATTTGTCATCTGCTGAATCTGCCCAGACAATGGTAAAGGTTAAGTTAAATTCTCGGACCTTAGAATGTAACTCCTTAAAGCATAACATCATGAAAACATGCTTACATAATTTTGACCCCCTTAAACCCCACTTTAATATAGTAAATCTGGGGTTTTCAAAGGTATATATTATTTTTCTTTTTTCTGCTCAAATCATAGGTTGTAGGTACTTGTTAGAACTGCCTCATTTGATAAAAGCAGCAGATAGCATTCTGAAGTATTTATACTTTTAGTGCTCAAAGCAAATAAGACTCAATATTTCATGTGAATTGTCTGCTAGACAGAAAACTCAAATCAAATATCAAGACTTGTTTTCTCTGAAAAAAAAAAAAAAAAATAATAATGATGCTTTGCAGATTTTAACCCTTAAAGTGCCAATCAAAACTGTAGCACAACATTTCTAAATATTGGTTTTTTTTTATTTTTAAAAGAAAATATGTCTTGACATTTTCTGTGAATCATCTGCCAAGTAGACAATTCACATGAAATGTCAATAGTTATTTTCTCTGAAAAAAAAAAATATTTGTATGTCATCTGTTAAAATTTTGCTTGGAACTTCTGGGGTTAAATTAAATTATGGTTATCAGGAAGCTGATGATTAAAGGGCAAATATAAAGGTTTTAATTCTACTAAATATTTAAGGGCACTTCAGTAAGGAGGTGACTGCCGAAAACCGCATCAAATTATCTTAAACGGTTTCTGAAATATTGCGATTTGAAATTTGATATTTAACATCCAAGAGGATTGAATTCAGGCTGCCTCATTAATATTCATGAGCCTTTTTATGACATCATAAGGGAACAGTAAAATTTTTAACTTTTTTAAATTGCCAATATTTTTTGCTCTTTAATTTGCATCAATTCAGTTTTCATATTGTTTAATTTATTCAGCTCCTTTAAACTAATATACATAGGAATTTAGCTCTTATTTTCCGTTTAAAGTGTTACATTTCAAATTTAAAAATTTCATTTAAATAATTTAAAATCCAGTTACAATGCTTAATAATTAGCCAAAATTGACTTTTTTGGTATTCATTTATATGATATACACCCAAAATTAACTATTATTAAAAAAAACCTACGAAAAATTTAATATTAGTCAAGTTTTAAACATTTTAAAATTTAGCTTTAAATTTAAATAACAGATTAAATTTTGAGTTAAATTCTCTATTCATGGGCTTATTTGTGGACAGAGACCAATTTCAATAATGGTTAAGGAGAAAAACTGTGTAGCATATAAGGAAATGCAGAATACTCCTGTTTAAAATTTCAATTTAAAATTTAAGTTCCACTATGACATCACAGAATATTGCATTGTGGGCCTTAATCAATACACAATCCAAGGGAGGTTACTCTAACAGGAAAAAAGGTAGGTATCGTAAATTAATCACCATAACTTTTGATTGGATTGGAATTTTTTGATGGGGTTTTCAACAAAATAATTCTCTTAAAGCATTCTATCAACACCCTGAAAACCAGGAATATTTTAAAAACCTTTATATTTGCCCTTTAATGACATCATTTTGGGAACTTCTGATATAGAGACAGATAAAATTATATAGAGACAGATAAATAGAGGATATTTACTCTTTTGCTGTGAATACCATAAATATAGTCGAGTGTAATGAAAACATCAGTATTTTCACGAGTGCGAAGCACGAGTAAAAATTTGAATGTTTTCATTTCCCAAGATAAAAAATTTTTATCATGGTATTCACAGAAAAAGAGTAAATTTTCTTTTTATTTTTTTGTTTACACGCCAATGCGTGTTTCTGATGTCATAAATAACGTCACCAAATAAACATGAACGTCATGGCGTGGACGCTCAGTGCTTAACATGTGAAACGCTGGAGAGACGACAAAAAAAAAAAAAAAAAAAATTCGGCAAATCGAAATAATTTTGATACCAAAATGTTCCTTACATTCCAACTAAGAAAATGCATACCAACACTTGATACTTTAGTTAAGAAACATAGAAGTTAGAGGTGTTCAAAAATCTGAAGTGGAGGTAAGATCCACATCTGAAACAATGAAGAAAACCGAAGTCGCCCAAAGCGAGGAGTGAAAATATCAATCGTATCAGTCACTATAGTGAAATGATACGATATCATTTCACTAGTGATTGATACCACTTTTATTTTCACCAGATATACATTGATTTCACCGCTAATAATAAAATAAAATTATATTTTCTTTTTAAAATATCACATATGAAAATAACACTTTCTTCCAAACAAAATAAAAACAAAAAATCATGTCTGTCAATAGTGAAAAACTGATAAATCCAAACTACTGAAAAACAAAGCCTACATCTAACTATTGTGTTTGTTTAAAAAGGGTTTCAGAAAGTATGTCTGTCCAGATATGGTACTGCCATCTTGTACGATTTTTCTCTAACAGCAAGATTGGTTTGCTATTGCTCTATTTTTTCAGGAATTCATATGTAGAGGTGGTGAAATCAACTGACATTCATAATTCTGTTTATACGAAAATTGCATTTGTATTTAACCAATTGTAGTCGGGATACCCGTAAAAGGGTACTTGGCAAACAGTGCAGACCCAGATCAGATGCCACAGAACACAGTGTCTGATCTGGGTCTGCACTGTTTGGAAATAGTTCAGCCATTTTTCTCTAAGAATATGTAAATCTCATAGCCAGATATACCTAAAATTGAAATTGGACTCTTCCAATATTATAGTGACTGGGAGAGTCTATTCCATAAACAATGGGTTAATGATAGCAATTTAAATCTGGAGGCCATAGAAGCAGTTGAATTTTATAATTTTTGTTTGGTGGAAGCAAAATAATTTCATATTTTTGTTTGATGGAGGCAAAATAATTTCATATTTTTGTTTGGTGGAAGCAGAAAAATTTCATATTTTTTGTTTGATGGAAGCAAAATAATTTCATATTTTTGTTTGGAAGCAAAATAATTTCATATTTTTGTTTGGTGGAAGCAAAATAATTTCATACTTTTTGTTTGGTGGAAGCAAAATAATTTCATATTTTTGTTTGGTGGAAGCAGAAAAATTCCATATTTTTTGTTTGATGGAAGCAAAATAATTTCATATTTTTGTTTGGCAGAAGCAAAATAATTTCATATTTTTGTTTGGTGGAAGCAGAAAAATCTCATATTTTTTGTTTGGTGGAAGCGGACATATTTCATACTTTTTGTTTGGTGGAAGCAAAATAATTTCATATTTTTGTTTGGTGGAAGCAGAAAAATTTCATATTTTTTGTTTGGTGGAAACAGAAAAAATTCATATTTTTTGTTTGGCAGAAGCAGAATAATTTCATATTTCTGTTTGGTGGAAGCAAAATAATTTCATATTTTTGTTTGGTGGAAGCAAAATAATTTCATATTTTTGTTTGGTGGAAGCAGAAAAATTCATATTTTTTGTTTGGCAGAAGCAGAAAAATTTCATATTTTTGTTTGGTGGAAGCAGACATATTTCATACTTTTTGTTTGGCGGAAGCAGAATAATTTCATATTTTTTTGTCTGGTGGAAGCAAAATAATTTCATATTTTTGTTTGGAGAAAGCAGATTATTTTCATATTTTTGTTTGGTGGAAGCAGAAAAAATTCATATTTTTTATTTGGAATACAATTTTTAGGGGCAGAGGACTAAGTGTTATGGAGGAGCATATAGTGATAATTCTGGGATAATTATTATAACATTTGTAAATCAATATCAGTTGGAGGCCCTGGTAACGTAAGATACATGACACCTTTGCCTCACCCAACCACCCCCACATTAGAATTGACTCAATGAGGCAATTCTAATGAGTACACAACATATCATTATTGTGCTGAAGATTGAAAAGATTTCCTTGACCTATCGCCATTTGCTTCCTGACCTGACTCTTATGATTAACCCTCAGCGGCTCAAACAACCCATATGTGCAACAAATTTTCATCGTCCCAACGCTGTTTGAGCCATTGAGATTAGACTGTACATAGATTACTCTCCTATTCATCAAGTTGTTTTGTTGGGAGTTATTATCACTGTCAACAATCTTTCAGTCCATTACGAAAACACGCCTATTCAAATATACTGAAAATTTTACCACTAAAACATAAAAATTTCCAGATAAAAATTCTGATATTTTTCATATTTCTGCTCAAAACATAGATTGTGGGTACTTGTATGAACTGCCTCATCGAGGCAGTTCTAATGAGTACCCACAATCTATGTTTTGGAACAGAAATAAGAAAAATAATTTATACCCCTGTAAACCCCAGTTTTACTATATAAAAGTGGGTTTACAGGGGTCAAAATGATAAAGACGTGTTTTCGTGATGCTTTCAGTCATGTTGAGATGGTGTCTGAAGGTAGGAACTGCTGCCCTGTTACAGTGCTTCCCCACTGCTGTATCATAATGCAGACATTGTAATGATACTACCAGCAGTCTTATTATACTGACAGTAGTGTGAATAGTCCTAGCTCTTCTTCTTAATGCTGAGTACCAAACTATAACTAATTTTAGAAAAGTCTTCAGTATGATCCAGTTGGGGATCAAACACACAACCTCTTCATCTTTAAGGCAGACACTCTACCAAGCGAAACCACTTAAATTGGGCCATATAGAGTAATGTAATGGTCTACTGCATGCATTATAACCAGAGAAGAGTTACCATAGAGTTCAACAGTCTGTCACTATCATCACAGATTATCATGAAATTCAACAAAGATATCTTCGTTGTCGTTATCAGTACAGTGCAATCAACAAGTTTATACATTATAATGTTAAACATGAAGAGAAAAATCAAGTTCATCTTACCATTAAAAGTTAAGTTTTCAGATGTCAACAGTACTGCCAACATGGTCAGAACTGAGATCTTCATCACATTCACAATCAGCATCAGCAGCATCATTATCTAAGGTACTCACATCTGTAATTAACTAAAGAATTACTCAAAAATATCAATTACTACTCAACAAATATCATACTACCAAAACACTATTGTTTAACCATTTGTCCCTTGGAATTAATTTCTACAGAATTATCACACTCCACAGTCAATATTTCATAACAAAGATACTATCATCAACATTAACCCTAGTCCTGCAGAACCCGGATATGTCCTGCCTTTGCAAACAGTGTAGATCCAGATCAGTTGGCTTCTGAAGAAGCCAACTGATCTGGATCTGCACTGTTTGCCATTAAGTATGTGAATTTATATCAATAATCTGGATCAAGTAATCTGATTGGCTGAAAATTAGAAATGAGCGTGGCATCTTAATTTATTCAGCAGGACAAGGGTTAATATATCTATCAACATCAGTCTAAATAACATTACAATTACATCAAACAAACTGATGCCTTAAACATTAGTACCATTATCACCACTACTACATCATCATCATCATCATCATCATCATCATCATATCTTACAGTACTATTACTATCATAATCAAGTATATGCAACACTTTAGGAAGACATTACGAAAACACGCCTATGTAATTTTGACCCCCTTAAACCCCACTTTTATATAGTAAAACTGGGGTTTATAGGGGTATACATTATTTTTCTTATTTCTGCCCAAAACATAGATTGTGGATACTTGTTAGAACTGCCTCGCTGAGGCGGTTCTAATGAGTACTCACAATCTATGTTTTAAGCAGATATATGAAAAATATCAGAATTTTTTACCTGAAAATTTTCAGTTTTTGGAGGTGAAATTTTCTATATATTTGAATAGATGTGTTTTCGTAATGTATAACCTTTATGTCAAATTAGAAACTGAAACCAGATGTCACAGGTCACTGGACAAGGTCATATTTATACCTATATAGTAAAATCATATACAAATAAGCAATCTCACCATTTGGTTGGCAGAGCCTCATCATGACTGAAGAGTTGACAAAACCAATGACTGCTGAAAGAAATGTGTAAAAGACAGTAAATTATTATGGCATATGAAGTACAAACAGATGGCAAAGAAACATAATTTAAGAATATAAATCATCATCAACATCATCATAATCATCATACTCATCCTCATCATAATCTACATCATCATTTACACCATAATTCCATATTTCAACACATCATCATCATAATCATCATCATCATCATCAGTAAATATACCGTAATATGAACCGCCTCTACTTTTAGGTCAGGTCAGTCCCGTTATTACGCGCTGGTCGGGATGCACAAATCCAGACCGCGATATAGGCGAGGTGCGTTGTAATTTCGGAGCCGACTGATCAGACTTTATAAATGTTGACATTTGTATGGGACATACGTATATACATGTTTGGAGGGATTTATGAATGAAAACAATGATATTTCATGTGTTATTTATATAAATAAACGAATGAGTACTAACGTTGTATGTTTTGTCTTTTTTACACCCTCTGATGTACTTTTTCTGCAATATATACGCTATATACTTTATTTACGTTTCCATTTCGGTGAGGTGGTTCTAACGAGTACCCACAATCTATGTTTTTGAGCAGAAATAAGAAAAATAATGTATACTCCTGTAAACCCCAGTTTTACTATATAAAAGTGGGGTTTAAGGGGGTCAAAATTATATAGACGTTTTCGTGATGTTAGCAGCAGCCGCAGTAGCATCATCATCAAAAAATCATAATCACAGTCATCATCATCAACATCAGTGTTGATGTGCAGTCAGGCAGATCAAAGACACAGACAAACCTGCTCAATATAAAAGTAATAATAACAAGCTTTGCATTCAGAATCTCTTCCCTGATCATAGTGGCTACCAACTGTAACCCCTACGATACACACCAAACAATCCTTGTGGGCATTAAATAAGTAGTAGAGTTGCAAAAGCAAATGCAAAAATTAAGGCATATAAAATTATGACAGAATGAAAAGAAGCATACGTGAGATACAATCATCATCATTACTACATCATCATCATCATCATCTCTTACAGTCCTATTACTATGAGGGTGAGTCAATAAGTAACCAGCCTATCCCATTTCTGATGGACCGTGACGGTCACAATTTTCATGCTTTGTTTCAATATATGTTTTACATAGGTACAAAATTGCACATGTATCCAGTCATTCTTTAATAAGATATTGAATGTCAAATGTGGCTAGTGATACAAAGGCATGCTTTTCATCTAAAGTTGAGTACCGTGCTGTAATTCGGTACTTGTATTTAAAAAGTAAAACAGGCAAGGAAATACACAGCGAGTTAGCCAATGTTTATGAATCTTCTGCACCATCTTATGCTCAGGTTAAATTCTGGGTAGAGGAATTCAAACGCGGTAGAATGTCTTTAGATGAAGCCAGGTCTGGATGTCCACTGGATGCCACCGACTAAGAAATGTGTAAGAAAGTTCGGTATCTGGTGTACTCTAATAGGTGAATTCAGGTTGAAGAAATAGCACGGGCACTAGGCATTTCACATGCTAGCGTTTCAATAATCTTACATAACTGTTTAGGTATGCGCAAGCTAACAGCCCGTTGGGTCCCCTAATCCCATAGCGATGAGCAAATGGCAACCAGAGCATCAGTATGCAGCGCCTTGTTGAAGCGTTTTAGGTCAAAAGATGATTTTCTTTTGCATCTGGTGACTGTAGATGAGACTTGGATTCATTATTATGAGCCAGAGAATAAAGCTCAGAGTGGTCAGTGGGTAGGGCCTGGGTCCCCGAAGCCAAAGAAGTTCAAGACGCAACCATCTGCTGGCAAGGTGATCGCCACAGTATTTTGGGACGCAAAAGGCATTATTATGTTGGACATTTTACCCAAGAGAAGTACAATAACTGGAGTGTACTATGCAAACTTGTTAGCCCAGCTGAATACCACCATCCATGAAAAACGCCGAGGTAAACTCTCTAAAGGTGTTTTGCTGCAACAGGACAACGCGAGAGTCCCAACTTGCAAAGTTGCAATGGATGCCTTAGAGTGAAATGGGTATGCATTAATACCACATCCTACCTATTCACCTGACCTAGCTCCTAGCGACTTCTTCCTATTCCCAAACTTGAAAAAGGATATCTGTGGACTTCATTTCCGGTCTGATGAAGAAGTCATGACGGCAGCTGAGGAGTGGGTCAATGAAAAGGACCCTGACTTTTTCAGTTCTGGGCCGATGGCACTTGAACACCATTGGTCTAAGTGCATCACACTAGAGGGCAATTACATCAAAAAAGAAAAGGTGGATCTCAACCGGAAATAAGTTAGGCCGGTTTCTTATTGACTCACCCTCGTATCATAATCAAATATGTGTAACACTTTAAGAAAAAATATATAACCTTGTCCCCTGACCCAAGGCTTCTGGTTCCCAGCTGTTTTATGTCAAATAAGAACTGAAATCAGAAGTCACAGGTCACTGGACAAGGTTATATTTATATCAATATAATAAAATCATATATAAATAAGCAATCTCACCATTAGGTTGGCTGAGCCTCATCAGAACTGTAGAGTTGAGAAAAACAAGAACAGCTGAAAGAAATGTGTAACAGATTAAACTATTATGGCATATGAAATACTAACAGATAGCAAAGATACATAATTAAAGAATATAAATCATCATTAACATCATCATAATCTTCATACCCATCTGCATCATAATCTACATCACTATCTGCACCAAAATTATGATAGTAATCAGGTGTAGCAATTCTATAATTCACCACATCATCATCACCATCATCATCAGTAAACATACAAGTCTACCTTTAGTATACATAAAAAGTACCGTATTCGACCAAATTACTGCACTTTGCACTTAAAATGATACTGGAGAAAATTGGGTAAAATATATACCTACCTATACTAATCGCATACTTAATAAAGATCAGCGAAGGACTTATTAAATGATGCTCATATGATGTTTTTGTGTTTTTGTTCTGATTTTCTTCATAAAACCATATGTTATGGATATTCATTTGAATTGCATCGACAAGTCGATGCAATTCAAATGGGTACCCACAAGATATGCCTTTACAAAGAAGTAGATAAACAAACACACTGAGTGTAATCTGAAGAATACAGAGATGCTTGACTGTGCGCTTATAGGGGCATGTGTGGTAATTTATTTGGTTGTAAAGTTTTCAATATATTTGAATAGGCGTGTTTTCGTAATGGACTGAAGACACTTAACAAGCCCAGCAGCAGCCACAGTAGCATCACCATCAAATCACAATCATAATGGCAGTCATCCATCATCAACATCAGTACTGATTTGCAGTTAGGCAGATCAAAGACACAGGCAAATGTAATAAAAAGTAATAGACTACTAGTATCATAATCAAATATCTATAAAACTTTAGGAAAAAATATAACCCTGTCCACTGACCCAAGGCTTCTGGTTCCCAGCTGTATTATGTCAAATAAGAAACTGAAACCAGATGTCACAGGTCACTGGATAAGGTTACATTTATACCTATATAGTAAAATCATATACATGTATTAAGCAATCTCACCATTCGGTTCACAGAGCTTCATCACGACTGTAGAGTTGACAAAGCCAATGATAGCTGAAAGAAATGTGTAAAAGATAGCAAGTTATTACGGCATACAAAGTACTAACAGATTGCAAAGAAGCATAATTCAAGCATATAAATCATCGTCATCATCATCATCATAATCATCATACCCATCCTCATCATAATCTACATCATCATTTGCACCAACATTATGACTATATCAGGTGAAGTAACTCCATAATTCACCACCACCACCACATCATCATCATCATCATCAGTAAACATACAACAGTATGAAACACTTCACTTTTAGTATACAGAATCAACAAGTATATGATTCATCAGTAGTATTGTCAAACCATAAACATTATGGGCTGTGGCTTATGATTGTGGCACACCCTGGACTTTTCTCTTACCTTTATCACCAATCTCACTGATCACTGTCTACATTAGATTAACACTGTTATGCTCATCATAAGTCTAGCAAAGGATTGAAGATACTTAACAAGCTCATTGATATTAAAACTGTAATTACAACTGATGTACTGATATCTTAATCATCATCAGTAACAGTCAAGTATAGATTCAGTATATAAATTTAGCAAGTACATGTATCATCCATCAAGACTATAACAACAATAAACATTACAATCCTATCAATGTTACCATCATCATCATCATCATCATCATCATCATCAAAAGTGCCATCATACAGAAATGTTCTATGCAATTTTTGTCATCATCATAATCAATGATTATCATCATCACCAACATCAGTTTTGATGTGAAGCAGGCAGAATTCAAAGACAAAATGGTCTTTGCTGGCAAAACTGTTAAATATATGGTATTGATCATGTAGCTTTGCATTCAAATCTCTTCCTGATCATAGTGGCCACTGGCTATAACCCCTATGATACAAACCAAACAATCCTTGCGGGCAATGAATCTCCGGACCCTCGTCATGAATGGTCGAGTTGAGAAAATCAATGTTAGCTGTAAGGTAAGCTGTTGTAAAAGAAGCAAAATGAAGGCATATAAATAACAAAAGCTGGAAAAGAAGCACAATTAAGACATATAAATTACAAACATGCATGAGAACAAATAAACATAATTCAGATGTACAAATTACAAACAGAATTGATATATTAATTACAAACAAAGACAAAGCATGATTAATGCAAATGAATTACAAACAACAAAAAAAAAAAAAAACTAAAAAAAAACTTAGCACTCTGGGGAAAAATTTCAGAAGATTTTGAAATCCTTTTCTTATTTTCCCAGAAAATGGGTGTTGACAATATTTCATGCATATTGACTCCCCATGAGACAATCTGTGTGAAATCTGAATGCCTATTTTCTGGGAAAATTAAGAAAAATATCATCATAAATAACAAATGCTGGAAAGAAGCACAATTAAGGCATATAAATAACAAATGCTGGAAAGAAGCACAATTAAGGCATATAAATTACAAACCACATGAGAATCAATAAACATAATTCAGACATACAAATATTACAAACTGAATTGAGATATTAATCAATAAACATAATTCAGACATACAAATATTACAAAATGAATTGAGATACAAACAGAAACAAAGCATGATTAAAGCAAATGAATTTCACACAACAACAACAAAAATGAACACATAGCACACTGGCTAAAATTTCAGCAGATTTTGAAATACTTTTCTTATTTTCCCAGAAAATAGTTTTGACATTTCATGTAAATCATCTCCCCAGGAGACAATCTGCATGAAGTCTGAATACCTATTTTCTGGGAAAATTAATGAAAAATATCATCAATTTGTCATCTGCTACATTTGTGCTTAGAATGGTATACAAAATACAAACATACAAAATACAACTCAAGAGAAAAAGCAAAATACATACATGAATTACAAACAGAAAAAGATGATAAACTCTTACCCAGCTAGCATTCTACGTAAATCTATATCGGGCCGTCATCGGCCCGTCAGCTACCCTGACGGGCCGATGACGGCCCGATATAGATTTACATAGAATGCTGACTGGGTACCATGCAATGGGCAAAATCAGCAGATGTCAAACTCATATTTAATCTTGTTTTTCCTAGAAAATAGGATCTGACATTCCATGCAAAGTTTCCCCTTAGGAGACAATTTGCATGAAGCATCAGATCCTAATTTTTAGGAAAAAAAAAGAAAGAAAAATATTTCAAAATGACTTCTGTTGAATTTTTTTTACCCAGCATGCAAGGTGTTAAGGCACAGGAATTACAAACTCATATGAGAAAAAATTGATTGATTGTGTTGGGGTTTAACGACACATCAACCCTTGTGGGTCACTTTGTGTCGTCTCCCAGAGAAAGGGAGAAAAGAGATAGAAGAGATAGTAGAAGAGGTGAAAGAGAGGGACAGGGAAGAAAGAGGGACAAGAGTGAAAGTGAAGAAACAGAAGAAATAAAAACATTCCCCCTCTACCCTTACCTGCTACAAGGATAGCAGCCTTGCCCAACTGTAAGCCAATATCAGTTGGACGCCCCGGTGACGTGGGATACACAACACCTTTGCACCACCCGACCACCCCCCATATGAGAAAAAAAAAATCAGACATATTATATATTACAAACAGAAAAGAAATATAATTACAGCATATTAAAGGCTCCATATTCCTCAAAAACAGTCATTTTTATCCAAATAAGGTTTTAATAAATTGATATATAGTATTAATACAATCATAAAATGTGGCATCTGACAGCCTGTAAAATTTCAGTTAGTCTCTTGTTTTTGAACTGGATCCAAAAATGAAATGATTTTTTTATTGTATCTCTGAATCAATGTTGGCAACATTAATTCAGAGATACGATAAAAAATAACTTCATTTCAAGAATGAGAGACTAACTGAAATTTTACAGACTGTCAGATGCAACATTTTATGATTGTATTACCACCATATATAAATTTATTAAATTAATTTATTAAACTTTTCTTGGATAATAAAATGTCTATCTTTGAGAATATGTTACACATACAAGAAAAAGCATAATTCAGACATGAAATTATAAACAGAAAAGAAATATAACTAAAGCATATAAATAACAAACAGAAAATACACATATTATGATCACAAAAATTATAATGTGGAAACAAAATATAAAAGAAATAAAATATTGATAATAATAAAAACAAGAAATCCGCGGAAAGTGATGTCACACCTGTGGGGATTAAGTCATACAAGTTCATATTTGTATTGAAAAAAATCTATTTTGCAGTATTCAAGGAACTGATAGGTTAAAAAAATGGACAAAGTAGAAAATTTGGAATATTAGCTTGCAAAATTTTATCTAAACCTGTCCATTATTTCACAAGATATTGATATTGAGCGGATATCATTTTTGCCCATTAATCAAGGCCAGTAACTCAGCTGAAAATTGACAAAATCCCAAGCTAGGTATTGTTAACAACAATATGTATGCAAAATATGATCCTAATCCATCAATTCTTTCACAAGATATTGAGTGGAAACCAATTTTGGGGAACTCTGCTGAAATGAATCTGAGATTTATGTGCAAAAAATATGCACATCATCAGACCATGTCCTAATCATATTTGAAGTTTCAAAGCTATTAGCCTAAAACTGCAGGAGGACTTGCGCTCACTAAACACCCACTGACTATAAGGGTTTTAGGCAAAAACTGACTAAGTTAACAAAGCGAAAAAAGTTTAAAAAAAAATCTAAGATTTATGTGCAAATAATATGCAAATCTTCAGACCCTGACCTAATCATCTGTGAAGTTTCAAAACTATTGGCCTAAAACTGCAGGAGGAGTTGCGCTCACGAGACACCCACTGACTATAAGGGTTTTAGGTAAAAACTGACTAAGTTTTAAACAAAGTTGAAAAAGTTGAAAAAAAATCTGAGAATTATGAGCAAACAATATGCGCATCTACATACCATGGCCAAAACATCTGTGAAGTTTCAAAATGATTGGCCAAAAACTGTAGGAGGAGTTGCGCTCATGAGACACCCACTGACTATTATGGTTTTAGGTAAAAACTGACTAAGTTAACGAAGTGAAAAAAGTTGAAAAAAAAATCTGAGAATTATGAGCAAACAATATGCACATCTACACACCATGGCCAAAACACCTGTGAAGTTTCAAAATGATTGGCCAAAAACTGTAGGAGGAGTTGCGCTCATGAGACTCCCACTGACTATTATGGTTTTAGGTAAAAACTGACTAAGTTAACAAAGCAAAAATAGTTAAAAAAAGAAAAATCTGAGAATTATGAGCAAACAATATGCACATCTACACACCATGGCCAAAACACCTGTGAAGTTTCAAAATGAATGGCCAAAAACTGTAGGAGGAGTTGCGCTCATGAGACTCCCACTGACTATTAGGGTTTTAGGTAAAAAACTGACTAAGTTAACAAAGCAAAAAAAGTTAAAAAAGAAAAATCTGAGAATTATGAGCAAACAATATGCATATCTACACACCATGGCCAAAACATCTGTGAAATTTCAAAATGATTGGTCAAAAACTGTAGGAGGAGTTGCGCTCACGAGACACCCACTGACTATAAGGGTTTTAGGTAAAAACTGACTAAGTTAACAAAGCGGAAAAAGTTGAAAAAAAAAGTCTGAGAATTATAAGCAAACAATATGCACATCTATACACCATGGCCAAAACATCTGTGAAGTTTCAAAATGATTGGCCAAAAACTGTTGGAGGAGTTGCGCTCACAAGACACCCACTAACTATAAGGGTTTTAGGTAAAAAACGACTAAGTTAACAAAGCGGAAAAAGTTGAAAAACAAAATCTGAGAATTATGAGCAAACAATATGCACATCTACACGCTATGGCCATAACATCTGTGAAGTTTCAAAATGATTGGCCAAAACTGTAGGAGGAGTTGCGCTCACAAGTCAATTGTTGAAGAACGGACAAATGGACAAACGGATGGGTCACAGCATGCCTATATCGCACCTGCGTGCTAACGCAGGTGCGACAAAAACCCAAATAACAATGATAAATGTGTATCACTATTGTGAATCGCCAACGAAAATTGCCAATTGAATTGACAATACGAATTGCAAACTTGAATCGCCAACGTGAATTGCAAATGTACATTCCGCAAGTATGAATTGCAAAGGAGTAGAAACGTGTAGAAAGTGTCGCAAACAAACTCGCAGTATGGAGTTGAAACCACAAACGGAAGGCGCACAAGAACACACATGCTCAGTCACAGTCACTTGCAAATCAATCCAACAGCAAACTTTCAATGAATTATCACAATCATATATGCTGAACTGAGCCGTGCCAAGCAGAAATGTGCCTTTGGAGTCTGTGGGGACAGCAAAGGCCCAGATCAGTCTGCACAAATGTGCAGTCTGATCAGGGCCTATACTGTCTGCCACCAGAATCATTGGTTACCATAGAATGTATCAATGGAGAGAAAAGGCCCTATTTCATCACAAAAACACGCCATACAGATCTGACCCCGCTTAAACTCAACTTTTATATAGTAAAACTGGGGTTTACAGGGGTATACACTAATTTTTTGATTTCTACTCAAAAACATAGATTGTGGGTACTCGTTAGAACCACCTCACTGAAGTGGTTCTGACAAGTACCCACAATCTATGTTTTGAGCAGAAATATGAAAACTACCAGAATTTTTCATCTGAAAGTTTTCATTTTTTGGTGGTAAAATTCTCAATATATTTGAATAGGCGTGTTTTCATAATGTTGAGACCTTGTGCATGTGCGGGATGAATCTGAATCTGTGCATTCTGCCCATGCTTGAAGACTCCATTTTTTGCTTGATGCAGCCCAAGTTTATATTCTGATCTACCACTAGTATCTATTCCTGTCTAATCTAACACCGTATAAATCTAATATAATCTAACCTATCTAATCTCATACCTAATCCAGTCAACAGTATTTCTGTCATCATGTCGTCATGTCAAGATATTGACTCTGATGAATCTGCGGGCCTTTTACTCCACCTGGTCAAATGACAAACTCAAGTCCTGCATTAAGTTACTACCAGCTCTGCCTCAGAGGTACAACGCAACCCATCTACTTCATGGATCCTGATGGGGGTCGGGATGGGGGGTGGGGGTGGGGAGGATACTTAGTCAAGTTTTAACATCCCAGTAAACAGTATTTCAATCATGTTGTCATGTCAAGATATCACCTCTGAATCTGTGGGACTTTTACCCGACCTCGGCCAATAATGAACTCAAATCCTGCATTAAGTTACTAGCAGCTCTTCCACAGAGGCACAAGGCAGCCCATCTACTTCTTGGGCCTCGATGGGTGGGGGTATAATACTTAGTACTGATGAAGTCTAACTACTCCAAACAGAAAACAACCTCATGACTTATGTCATCAAAGAAACATGTACTCATAAGAACTGCCTAGTGTCTCCAGCCTTTTAAGTTATGGATGATCAATGGGAAAAATTAGTTTTACCCCTTAATCCCCTAACCCATTTGTGCCCTGTGACTCTTTTACCTCAACACTTTGGACTGGCCCTTTTTCCAATAGAAGGGGTGTCTTGTTGGTTTTATTATTACCATATTTTTTTTAGAAATTCTTGTATTAAATGGAAACAGTGTAGATTCTGATCAGATGCCATGTTCTGTGGTGTCTGATCTGGGTCTGCAATGTCTGCATATGTCTGATTTATGGAACACAAGGCATAAATGGGTTAAAGTGCTGATAACAACTGCAGCAGACAACATTTTGATTTTTTTTTTGTACAAGGGTGAGTCAATAAAAAACCAGCCTAACTTATTTCTGGGTGAAATCGATCTCTTCTTTTTCAATGTAATTGCCCTCTAGAATGATGCACTTGGACCAATGGGGTTCCAGTGCCATCAGCCCAGAACTGAAGAAGCCAGGGTCCTTGTCTCTGACCCACTCCTCAACTGCTGTCACGACTTCTTTGTTGGACCGGAAATGACGTCCACGAATATCCTTTTTCAAGTTTGGGAATAGGAAATAGTCACTAGGAGCTAAGTCCGAAGAATAGACTGGGTGCGGTATTAGCTCGTACCCATTCCACTCAACAGCATCCATTGCAATTTTGCAAGTGTGGACTCTCGCATTGTCCTGTTGGAGCAGAATCCCTTTGGAGAGTTTACCTCGGCGTTTTTCACTGATCTCAATTTTCAGTTAGTCGAGCAAATTTGCATAATACGCACCTGTTATTGCACTTTTCTTTGCTAGAATGTCCAACATAATAACGCCTTGTGCATCCCAAAATACAGTTGCCATCACCTTGCCAGCAGAGGGTTGCGTTTTGAACTTCTTTGGCTTCAGAGACCCCGGCCCCACACTCTGCGACTGAGCTTTATTCTCTGGCTCATAATAATGGACCCAGGTCTCATCTACAGTCAGCAGACGTGAAAGGAAATCATCTTCCTTTGACCTAAACAGCTTCAACAATGCGCTATATACTGATGCTATTGTTGCCATTTGCTCATTGCTAAGGGATTTTTGGATTAACTGGCTGTTAGCTTGTGCATACCCAAGCGATCATGTAAAGTTGTTGAAACGCTACCATGTGAAATGTGTAATGCATTCGCTATTTCTTCCACCTTAATTCGCCTATCAGAGTACACCAGATCCCGTACTTTGTTACACATTTCTTCATCAGTGGCATCTGATGGGCATCCAGACCTGGTTTCATCTTCTACAGACGTTCTAGTGCGTTTGAATTCCCCAACCCAGAATTTAACTTGTGCATACAATGGTGCAGAAGACCCATTAACATTGGTCAACTCGCAATGTATTTCCTGACCGGTTTTCCCTTTCAAATACAAGTACCGAATTACAGTACGGTACTCAACTTTTGACGAAAAGTTTACTTCTGCATCGCTAGCCATGTTTGACATTCAATATCTTATGAGTGAATGACACGATAAGGGTGCAATTTTGCCCTCAGGCCTAAAACATGGCATGAAAATCTTGGATGTCTTGGTAACTGGAAATGGGTTAGTCTGGTTACTTATTGACTTGCCCTCGTATTTTTAGCGAAAATAAGGCTTGACATTTCAGAAGGAAGGCCAGTAGAAACGTGTATTTTGAATGAGTAATCTATTAACTCTAAATATTAAGACAGACAGGCTCAAGCTAACAGGGTAGACTTCAACTAAACTGCTTCTAAAGGAGCAGTTTGATCAGGTCTACACTAAACTATCTGCCTTTCCATCATAAAATTTCAAAGTGAAATCACCTGGTAGTCAAATTTTTGGATAAGTATGGTAAGGAATTAACACTTACTGTGCTATGGACAAATTAAGCAGATGGCAATTAAACTGATCACATTTTTTTTATTTTTCCTGAAAAATGGGATCTGACACTTCATGTAAATTGTATCCTCAGGAGACAATTCACATGAAGTGTCAAATCAAATTTTCTAGGCAAATGAGTAAATTATTTCAAAATGTCATCTGCTGAAACTTTTACCCAGCATGAAAAATTGTTAACCCTAGTCCTGCTGAGCCCGGATATACCCTGCCTTTGCAAACAGTGAAGAAGCCAACTGATCTGGATCTACACTATTTGCCATTGAGTATGTAAATTTATAGCAACAATCCGGATCAAGTAATCTGATTGACTGAAAATTAGAAGTGGGAGTGGCATCGTAATTTATTCAGCAGGACAAGGGTTAAGCTGTCTGTATTTAGGGTAAATATGGTAGGTGTTGTAATTCACTGGTTGGTGACATATAGAGAGAGTAGTTCGCACACTTACAAAGAAGCAAAAATAAATGGAACTACTATACTTTCTACTGGACTCCTATCAATAATGAGCTGGAGTGGTAGAAGGTGCTCAGACTTCACTGGACACAGATCTCAGACCATTCCCTTTCCACCTCTACAAGGAGATACTGTGAAATCATATGTTTTCAAGGAGATATACTTTAATTCTATTCTGTCAAAACAAATTAATAACTTTCTTGTTTGCTCAAGTGAATAATTTTTCATGTACATAAAATCAGATTATGTCAATGAATTTTTTGCTTTCCTGATAAATTTTTACTTTATTGGCTAAATCAGCAGATAACAAATTACAGGTATTTTTCTTACTTTTCACAGGAAATAAGGTTTGACATTTCATTCAAAATTATCTCCACAATTTTAATGAAATATCAAGCCTTATTTTCCTTTAGAAATAATTCAAATGAACTGTCAAGTCATATTTTCTACGAAGAAATCAGGAAAGTATCAATAATTTGTCATCTGTAATGTTAAGTTATAACGTCTTACATTATGAGAACACGCCTATTCAAATACATAGAAAATTTCATCTCCAAAAACTGAAAATTTTCAGATAAAAATCTCAGATACTTTTCATATTTCTGCTCAAAACATAGATTGTGGGTACTTAGAACCGCCTCGCCGAGGCGGTTCTAATGAGTACCCACAATCTATGTTTTGAGCAGAAATAAGAAGAATAATGTATACCCCTGTAAACCCCAGTTTTACTATATAAAAGTGGGGTTTAAGGGGGTCAAAATTATATAGGTACCGGTATGTTTTCGTGATGGTTTGCATCTGCCTCAAACTGGGCAAATATTGGAACTGCCTATTCAGAAAGCCTAGACTTGTTTAGGTTTGATGATATTCCTGCAAACAAAAAAAAAAATATTTCTTCATAAAACATGTTATTCATTAGAAGGAGTGCCTCAATGAAGAGGAGAAAACATGTTGTGGAGGAAACATGTTGTGGAGGAAAACATGTTGTGGAGGAAAACATGTTTCAGGTACTTATTAGAGGCACTTCTAATGAGTATACAGTCGAACCTCGATGGCTTGAACACTGATGGCTCATTTACCATGGCTATTTCAAACTCGTTTTTGAGTACCTACAAAATTCTTCCGATAGCTCAAGAAAACCAATATTTAAAGCAATTTTCTTATTTCATCGAGAAATTGTATGTTGTGTGTACTCATTAGAATTGCCTCATTGAGGCAATTCTAATGAGTACACTCAACATACAATAACTGTGTAGAAAATTGAAAAGATTTCCCTAAATTAGCCCTATTTGCTTCCTAAACTGCAGCCATGATTAACCCTCAGAACCTCGAACTACCCATGTCTCGAACGAATTTCCATGGTCCCACTGATGTTCAAGCCACTGAGGTTTGACTGTATGCACAACATGTGTTTTTATCGAGAAATGAAGAAAATTATCAAAGAAGTTATCGTTTTTGTCTATTTTATTTTTTTTTTGTGTGTTTTTGTCCTGTTGAGTAAAATTTTTTCAGCAGACAACATTTTAAAATGTTTTTTCTTGTTTTCTAAGAAAATAGGCTTTGATATTTCAGGCAAGTTAGGAGTCAACTGGCATGAAATGTCAAACTCTAGTTTCTGGGAAAAATAAGAAAAAAATATCATCAATTTGTCATCTGCTGAATCTGCCTAGACAAAGGTAAAGGATAAGTTAAATTCTCGGACCTCAGTAAGTTAACTGAAAATGTAACTCCTTAAAGCACGACATCATGAAAACATGTTTTTATAACTTTGACCCCCCTTAAACCCCACTTTTATATAGTAAATCTGGGGTTTTCAGGGGTATATATTATTTTTCTTTTTTCTGCTCAAAACATAGGTTGTAGGTACTTGTTAGAACTGCCTCATTTGATAAAAGCAGCAGATAGCATTCTGAAGTATTTATACTTTTATTGCTCAAAGCATTCAAATAAGACTCAATATTTCATGTGAATTGTCTTCTAGATAGAAAACTCAAATATCAAGACTTATTTTCTATGAAAAAAAAAATAATTTTTGATGATGCTTTGCAGATTTTAACCCTTAAAGTGCCAATCAAAACTATAGCACAACATTTTTATTTATTTTTTTTTTTTTTTTTTTTATTTTTCAAAGAAAATATGTCTTGACATTTTCTGTGAATCATCTGTTCACATGAAACATGTAGTTATTTTCTCTGAGAAAAAAAAGAAAAAATATTTGTATGTCATCTGTTAAAATTTTGCTTGGAACTTCTGGGGTTAAATTAAATTATGGTTATCAGGAAGGTGATGATTAATGACATCATTTTGGGAACTTCTGATATAGAGACAGATAAAATTATATTTTCTTTTTAAAATATCAGATATGAAAATAACACTTTCTTCCAAACAAAATAAAAACAAAAAAACATGTCTGTCAATAGTGAAAAAGTGATAAATCCAAACTACAAAAAAACAAAACCTACATCTAACTATTGTGTTGGTTTTAAAAGGGTTTCAGAAAGTATGTCTGTCCAGATATGGTACTGCCATCTTGTATGATTTTTTTCTAACAGAAAGATTGGTTTGCTATTGCTCTATTTTTTCAGGAATTCATATTTAGAGGTGGTGAAATCAACTGACATCCATAATTCGGTTTATAAGAAAATTGCATTTGTATTTAACCCATTGTAGTCGGGATACCCGTAAAAGGGAACTTGGCAAACAGTGCAGACCCAGATCAGACGCAGCAGAACACGGTGTCTGATCTGGGTCTCCACTGTTTGTAAATAGTTTAGCCATTTTTCTCTAAGAATATGTAAATCTCATAGCCAGGTGTACCTAAAATTGAAATTGGACTCTTCCAATATATAGTGACTGGGAGAGTATATTCCTTATACAATGGGTTAATGATAGCAATTTAAATCTGGAGGCCATAGAAGCAGTTGAATTTCATATTTTTGTTTGGTGGAAGCAAAATGATTTCATATTTTTGTTTGGTGGAGGCAAAATAATTTCATATTTTTGTTTGGTGGAAGCAGAAAAATTTCATATTTTTGTTTGGTGGAAGCAAAATAATTTCATATTTTTGTTTGGTGGAAGCAGAAAAATTTCATATTTTTTGTTTGGTGGAAGCAGAATAATTTTATAGTTTTGTTTGGTAGAAGCAGACGTATTTCATACTTTCTGTTTGGTGGAAGCAAAATAATTTTATATTTTTGTTTGGTGGAAGCAAAATAATTTCATATTTCTGTTTGGAGGAAGCAGAAAAATTTCATATTTTTTGTTTGGTGGAAGCAGAAAAATTTCATATTTTTTGTTTGGCAGAAGCAGAATAATTTCATATTTTTGTTTGGTGGAAGCAAAATAATTTCATATTTTTGTTTGGTGGAAGCAGAAAAATTTCATATTTTTTGTTTGGCAGAAGCAGAATAATTTCATATTATTTTTTGTTTGGTGGAAGCAGACATATTTCATACTTTTTGTTTGGTGGAAGCAGAATAATTTCATATTTTTTGTTTGGTGGAAGCAAAATAATTTCATATTTTAGTTTGGAGAAAGCAGAATAATTTCATATGTGGGCAGAGGACTAAGTGTTATGCATATAGTGCATAAGGAGCATATAGTGATTATTCTGGGATAATTATTAAAACATTTGTTGTGGGTACTCATTTGAAGTGCCTCAATCACGCACTTCAAATAAGTACTCACAATATACGTTTTCTGGAGAACTGGAGAAAATCATCAAATATTCCTCATTAACAAGTTCTCTGTAGAGGTAATAATTACTCAAGTGACATTCAGTGATTTCTGGCTTACGTACTGTATTAATATCAAATACTGGGACCCCTAACTCCTTACCTTACTTATCTTAAAATGTGTCCATTTTAGCTCATTTATGCAGAGTGGACTCTTCTACCTTCAATATACAAACTGGTCCATTTCTAAAATAAGGGGTGGCTGATTAGTTTTTACTGCTACCATGTTTTACAGAAATTCCTGTATTTCATGCGAACAGTGTAGACCCTGACCAGATGCCACATTCTGCAGGATCTGATCTGGGTCTTACATTGTTTGCCAAATGTCCCTTTAAGGGACACAAGGTTTGAAGAGCAGGTTTAACGAAGTGTCTACCCATGAGGGCCATTTGCATCTTATGGGATGATAGGCATAAATGGGTTTTATCTTATGATGTGTCTAAAGAACTGCTGAGTGGCAAACAGTGCAGACCCTGATCAGATGCCACTTTGTGGCATCTGATCTGGGTCTACACTGTTTGCTCAGGCATATTTGTTTGTCCTGATACTTAACCCTAAGTAATGGGACAGACAGGCCTGAGCAAACAGTGTAGACCCAGAAAAGACATAGCAAAATGCAGCATCTGATTAGGATCTACAGTGTTTGCCACTTATCCAGTAATTTTTAAACACAACAACATATTGTGGAACAAACCTTTTCCAATATAGGGATCAAACATGGTTTTGCATGCATTAAAATTCGCCAAGTCCGTGGGAGGTGTTGAAAACTGAGGCCAAAGGCCGCAGTTTTCAACACCTCCCAAGGGACCTGGTGAATGTTAATATATTGAAAAAACATGTTCGATTGCTTTTATTGCATAAAAACTGAAAATATTTGCAACATTTCGCATTATTTCTTGCGCCATTTTTCTTCACCTTTTCACCGATGTCCAACGAACACTATTTCCATGGACTATGCTCGTTCTAGGGCATGGTAGTACACATCTCATGAGGTCAGCAATTCTGTGGCCCTGGTACAAGCATAGCCGTGCATTAACAGCACGTGAATTGCCTTAATACACGGCTTTGCACCGATTAATGCACGGCTGTTAATAACCTGCAGCACTGCTTTTTATGCAATAATAATAGGATAAGCATGGTAAGGAGTTAGGGTGTCCGTATACTTAGGGTAAATATGGTTTTGCTTTTTAGAGCTGGAATGCCATCAAAAATCAACAAACATCAGCTTCCTTATTTTCCTTTAGAAATAGTTCAAATGAACTGTCAAGTCATATTTTCTACGAAGAAATCAGGAAAGTATCAATAATTTGTCATCTGTAATGTTAAGTTATAACGTCTTAGTTTGCATCTGCTGCAAACTGGGCAAATATTGGAACTGCCTATTCAGAAAGCCTAGACTTGTTTAGGTTTGATGATATTCCTGCAACCAAACAAAAAAAAATATTTCTTCATAAAACATGTTATTCATTAGAAGGAGTGCCTCAATGAAGAGGAGAAAACATGTTGTGGAGGAAAACATGTTGTGGAGGAAAACATGTTTCAGGTACTTCTTAGAGGCACTTCTAATGAGTATACAGTCAAACCTTGATGGCTTGAACACTGATGGCTCATTTACCATGGTTATTTCAAACTCGTTTTTGAGTCCCTACAAAATTCTTCCGATAGCTCAAGAAAACCAATATTTAAAGCAATTTTCTTATTTCATCGAGAAATTGTATGTTGTGTGTACTCATTAGAATTGCCTCATTGAGGCAATTCTAATGAGTACACTCAACATACAATAACTGTGTATTTGTTTGTGTTGAGGTTTTACGGCCCAGTCAACCCAGTGGGGTCATGTCGAGCGCGGTCAGTTTACCTAACCACACGTTTACTGGGCAGGCTTAGTCCTCTAAGCGGTTAACCAGTATTGTGCACATTCTTTCGCCAGAAACTGACAACTGCCCTTCTTGAATCAGCGGAAGGGAGAGAATGACCGTAGAAAATATTTCATGATCAATCTCCACGAAAGAATGTTGCCGACCTCGGCGGGGGTTGAACCCGCGACCTCCTGGTCTCCAGTCGGACGGCGCATCCAACTGAGCCACCGAGGCCGGCCAATAACTGTGTAGAAAATTGAAAAGATTTCCCTAAATTCTCCCTATATGCTTCCTAAACTGCAGCCATGATTAACCCTCAGAACCTCGAACTATCCATGTCTCGAACGAATTTCCATGGTCCCACAGATGTTCAAGCCATTGAGGTTCGACTGTATGCACAACATGTGTTTTTATCGAGAAATGAAGAAAATTATCAAAGAAGTTATCGTTTTTGTCTATTTTATTTTTTTTTTGTGTGTTTTTGTCCTGTTGAGTAAAATTTTTCAGCATTTTAAAATGTTTTTTCTTGTTTTCTAAGAAAATAGGCTTTGATATTTCAGGCAAATTAGGAGTCAACTGGCATGAAATGTCAAACTCTAGTTTCTGGGAAAAATAAGAAAAAAATATCATCAATTTGTATTCTGCTGAATCTGCCTAGACAAAGGTAAAGGTTAAGTTAAATTCTCGGACCTCAGTAAGTTACCTGAAAATGTAAATCCTTAAAGCACGACATCATGAAAACATGCTTATATAATTTTGACCCCCCCCCTTAAACCACTTTTATATAGTAAATCTGGGGTTTTCAGGGGTATATATTATTTTTCTTTTTTCTGCTCAAAACATAGGTTGTAGGTACTTGTTAGAACTGCCTCATTTGATAAAAGCAGCAGATAGCATTCTGAAGTATTTATACTTTTATTGCTCAAAGCATTCAAATAAGACTCAATATTTCATGTGAATTGTCTGCTAGACAGAAAACTCAAATCAAATATCAAGACTTATTTTCTCTGAAAAAAAAAAATATTTTTTAATGATGCTTTGCAGATTTTAACCCTTAAAGTGCCAATCAAAACTGTAGCACAACATTTTTAAATATTTTTTTTTTATATTTTTCAAAGAAAATATGTCTTGACATTTTCTGTGAATCATCTGCCAAGTAGACAATTCACGTGAAACATGCAGTTATTTTCTCTGAGAAAAAAAAAAAAAAAATATTTGTATGTCATCTGTTAAAATTTTGCTTGGAACTTCTGGGGTTAAATTAAATTATGGTTATCAGGAAGCTGATGATTAATGACATCATTTTGGGAACTTCTGATATAGAGACAGATAAAATTATATTTTCTTTTTAAAATATCAGATATGAAAATAACACTTTCTTCCAAACAAAATAAAAACAAAAAAACATGTCTGTCAATAGTGAAAAAGTGATAAATCCAAACTACTAAAAAACAAAACCTAAATCTAACTATTGTGTTGGTTTTAAAAGGGTTTCAGAAAGTATGTCTGTCCAGATATGGTACTGCATTCTTGTATGATTTTTTTCTAACAGAAAGATGGTTTGCTATTGCTCTATTTTTTCAGGAATTCATATTTAGAGGTGGTGAAATCAACTGACATCCATAATTCGGTTTATAAGAAAATTGCAATTGTATTTAACCCATTGTAGTCGGGATACCCGTAAAAGGGTACTTGGCAAACAGTGCAGACCCAGATCAGACGCTACAGAACATGGCATCTGATCTGGGTCTCCACTGTTTGTAAATAGTTTAGCCATTTTTCTCTAAGAATATGTAAATTTCATAGCCAGGTGTACCTAAAATTGAAATTGGACTCTTCCTATATATAGTGACTGGGAGAGTCTATTCCGTATACAATGGGTTAATGATAGCAATTTAAATCTCAAGGTCACAGAAGCAGTTGAATTTCATATTTTTGTTTGGTGGAAGCAAAACAATTTCATATTTTTGTTTGGTGGAGGCAAAATAATTTCATATTTTTGTTTGGTGGAAGCAGAAAAATTTCATATTTTTGTTTGGTGGAAGCAGAATAATTTCATATTTTTGTTTGGTGGAAGCAAAATAATTTCATATTTTTGTTTGGTGGAAGCAGAAAAATTTCATATTTTTTGTTTGGTGGAAGCAGAATAACTTCATATTTTTGTTTGGTGGAAGCAGACGTATTTCATACTTTCTGTTTGGTGGAAGCAAAATAATTTCATATTTTTGTTTGGTGGAAGCAAAATAATTTCATATTTCTGTTTGGTGGAAGCAGAAAAATTTCATATATTTTGTTTGGTGGAAGCAGAAAAATTTCATATTTTTTGTTTGGTAGAAGCAGACGTATTTCATACTTTCTGTTTGGTGGGAGCAAAATAATTTCATATTTTTGTTTGGTGGAAGCAGAAAAATTTCATATTTTTTGTTTGGCAGAAGCAGAATAATTTCATATTTTTGTTTGGCAGAAGCAGAATAATTTCATATTTTTGTTTGGCGGAAGCAGACATATTTCATACTTTTTGTTTGGTGGAAGCAGAATAATTTTATATATTTGTTTGGAGAAAGCAGAATAATTTCATATATGAGCAGAGGACTAAGTGTTATGAAGGAGCATATAGTGATAATTCTGGGATAATTATTAAAACATTTGTTGTGGGTACTCATTTGAAGTGAGGCACTTCAAATAAGTACTCACAATATACGTTTTTTTGGAGAACTGGAGAAAATTATCAAATATTCCTCATTAAGTTCTCTGTAGAGATATACTCAAGTGACATTCAGTGATTTCTGACTTACGTACTGTATTAATATCAAATACTGGGACCCCTAACTCCTTACCTTACTTATCTTAAAATGTGTCCATTTTAGCCCATTTATGCAGAGTAGACTCTTCTACCTTCAATATACAAACTTGTCCATTTCTAAAATAAGGGGTGCCTGATTAGTTTTTACTGCTACCATGTTTTATAGAAATTCCTGTATTTCATACAAACAGTGTAGACCCTGACCAGATGCCACATTCTGCAGGATCTGATCTGGGTCTACATTGTTTGCCAAATGTCCCTTTAAGGGACACAAGGTTTGAAGAGCAGGTTTAACGAAGTGTCTACCCATGAGGGCCATTTGCATCTTATAGGGCGTTAGGCATAAATGGGTTTTATCTTATGATGTGTCTAAAGAACTGCTGAGTGGCAAACAGTGCAGACCCAGATCAGATGCTGATCTGGGTCTACACTGTTTGCTCAGGCATATTTGTTTGTCCTGATACTTAACCCTAAGTAATGGGACAGACAGGCCTGAGCAAACAGTGTAGACCCAGAACAGACATAGCAAAATGCAGCATCTGATCAGGATCTACAGTGTTTGCCACTTATCCAGTAATTTTTAAACACAACAACATATTGTGGAACAAACCTTTTCCAATATAGGGATCAAACATGGTTTTGCACGCATTAAAATTCGCCAAGTCCGTGGGAGGTGTTGAAAACCGCGGCCGAAGGCCGCGGTTTTCAACACCTCCCAAGGGACCTGGTGAATGTTAATTCATTGAAAAAACATGTTCGATTGCTTTTATTGCATAAAAACTGAAAACATTTGCTACATTTCGCGTTATTTCTTGCACTATTTTCTTTCACCTTTTCACCAATGTCGAACGAACACTATTTCCATGGATTATGCTCGTTCTAGGGCAGGGCAGTACACATCTCATGAGGTCAGCAATTCTGTGGCCCTGGTACAAGCATAGCCATGCATTAATAGCACGTGAATTGCCTTAATACACGGCTTAGCACCGATTAATGCACGGCTGTTAATAACCTGCGGCACTGCTTTTTATGCAATAATAATAGGATAAGCATGGTAAGGAGTTAGGGTGTCCATATACTTAGGGTAAATATGGTTTTGCTTTTTAGAACTGGAATGCCATCAAAAATCAACAAACATCAGCTTCCTGAAATCATAAGTCAATATCATTTGGAAGGGATACACTTTCAGGGGAGGCAACTCTGCAAAAATAGTTTCAAGAAAATAAGGTCATAGCTGCAGATAAGAGGGGGTATCCACATAATATTTTTCTTATTTCTAGACAAAAACATGTTATGGGTACTCATTAGAAGCACCTTGCTGAGGCGCTTCTAATGAGTACCCACAACATATGTTTTTCCATGGAGAAATAAGAAAGATATCAGCATTTTTCGGATGAAAACAGCACCTTATCTGTTGCTATGTAAGGTGTGACATTTCATGCAAACTCTCTTCAGAAACAGTTTGCATGAAGCGTCAAAGCTTATTTGCTGGGAATAATAATAAAAAAAAAAAAACTATATTACCAATTTGTCATTAGCTGAATTTACCCAGACAGTGGTTAATGGTTAAACCAAATAGTAAAGCTGAAACTGCCTAAAACATTTATGATTTCACAGTAATCTGGAGAAGTAGGATATGTTTAGACATCAACATACACATGCATGGCCATTGATCAATGTCCCTCCTCACCAATAATAATAATAATAGTATGGTAAATATCCTAAAATTTCAAATATTTTATTCTTTACTATTTTGGCCTAAATTTTGGTTTTATGCAGCTGTTTCTTAAAATACTTAGAGTGGAATGGCAAATAGTGCAGTCTGATCTGGGTCTGTACTGTTTGCATGATTATGTCATTTTGTCAGACACTTTGATGTTTGAAATTTTATGACATTTACCGTAATAATAATTCATATTTCATAACATAACTTCCAACATTTCAGCCACTATAGGCCTTTTACAAGGAATTGCAATGGGAAAAAAGGCCTAGCAACCAAAATGTTGAATGCCCATAAGTCATGTTGTCAAATAAATTTGTTTTGTTCTTTTTTTTTGTGTTGAGGTTTTATGGCCCAGTCAACCCAATGGGTCATGTCGAGTGAGATCAGTTTGCCTAACCACACTTACTGGGCAGGCTTAGTCCTCTAAGCAATTGACCAGTTTTGTGCATATTCGTTCGTCAAATAAATTTGTAAACTAAATATTTAGTAATAATAATAATGATTATAATAATTAGAGCCCTCTCAGGACAGTGTTAATAAGATCAGGCTCAGACATTAGAAGATATAAATTAACAACTTTAACCAAAATCTTTACAAAATAACTTTTTCAAGGTCACATCATGTAGGACGGGATGGTACAGCATAAAATTTCAGACTAGTATCTAACATCAGGGCAAGTATGAACTAGTTCTATCAGAGGTTCAGGAGATATAGCAGTTTAACCCATTGTAGTCTGGAGACCCCTAAAAGGGCAAATGGCAAACACTGCAGACCCTGATCAGATGCAGCAGAATGTGGCATCCAATCAGGATCTTTATTGTTTGCAAACAGTATAGCCATTTTTCTATAGGAATATCTAAATCTCATAGCCAGACGTACCTAAAGTTGAAAATAATCTCTTCCAATATATAGTGTACGAGAGTCTATTCAGTCTACAATGGGTTGAAAACTTTAACCAAAACTAAAGCCCATACCAACATAGTATGCGATGTCATGGTGACTCCTATAACTCTACCTTACTTAAGTAAAACAGTGGTCCAAGGTCCATGATTTACTCACCTGACTGAAACAACCATGACAGATTCACCTTAGTTAGCAACTTTGATGTTATTATATTTACCTTAACTATTCAGACAGGAATGCCTAGACAAAAAAGTTTCATTACAAAAACACTCCTATTCAAATATATTGAGAATTTTATCACCAAAAAATGTAAGTTTTCAGATGAAAAATTCTATTAGTTTTCATATTTCTGCTCAAAACATAGATTGTGGGTACTTGTTAGAACTGCCTTGGTGAGGCAGTTCTAACGAGAACCCACAATCTACATTTTTGAGCAGAAATAAGAAAATTAATGTATACCCCTGTAAACCCCAGTTTTACTGTATAAGAGTGGTGTTTAAGGGGATCAAAACTATATAGGTGTGTTTTCGTGATTTGTTTGTGTTGCGGTTTTATGGCCCAGTCAACCCAATGGGGTCATGTCGAGCGCAGTCAGTTTACCTAACCACACGTTTACTGGGCAGGCTTAGTCCTCTGAGTGGTTAACCAGTATTGTGCACATTCTTTCGCCAGAAACTGACAACTGCCCTTCTTGAATCAGTGGAAGGGAGAGAATGAGGGAAGAAAATATTTCATGATCAATCTCCACGACAGAATGTTGCCGACCTCGGCGGGGATTGAACCCACGACCTCCTGGTCTCCAGTCAGACGGCGCATCCAACTAAGCCACCGAGGCCCGTGTTTTCGTGATGAGACCTAGAACAGACACCACAGAATGCAGCATTTGACCAGGATCTACACTGTTGCCACTCATCATTGTTCAAATTTTAGGACTTGTATAACATTATTTAGTGTGAATACAGTAAAAAAAATTAGTCCAGTTCAAACATAGCCTACTGGGAAAATTTTTAAACAGACAACACTTTGAAATATTTTTTTTTATTCTTCTCAGAAAACAGGCTTTGTTGTTTCATGCAAATCATCTTCTAAGGAGACTATTGCATAAAATGTCTTAAATCTATTTCTGGGCAAAATAAGATATCATTAATTTGCCATCTGCTGAATTTGTCAGAGTAGTAAAGTATCTGGATATCTTAACCTTTGTCCTGCTGAACCTGGATATACCCTGCCTTTGAAAACAGTGTAGATCCAGATCAGCTGGCTTCTGAAGAAGCCAACTGATCTGGATCTGCACTGTTTGCCATTATGTGAATTTATAACAACAATCAGGATCAAGTAATCTAACTGGCTGAAATTAGAAGTGTGCCTGGCATCTTAATTTATTCAGCAGGACAAGGGTTAATTTACTCCTTGCCATACTTGTTCTCATATTTGAACAAGTCCATTTCAAAACTGCTGGATGAGTGGCAAGCAGTGTAGAACCTGATCACTCACCTCTTCTTATGGCATCTGATCTGGGTCTTCAATGCTTGCTCAGCCCTGTCTGCCTAAATATACAATTAAGGTAAAATACAGGAGTCATGACATTCATCTTGGAAGACATACACTTTCAGACAAAGCAACTCTGTCAGACTTATTATTGTCCCCTTTTGAAAAGGGTTCACTCTAAAAGAAAAAAATTTACTCTCAAGCAAATCCTTTCCTTTTAGAGTAGACCCATTTTCAGACATCACGAAAACATGCCTATATAATTTTGACCCCATCAACCCCACTTTAAAGTAAAACTGGGGTTTACAGAGGTATACATTAATTTTCTCATTTTGCTGAAATATATAGATTGTAGGTACTTGTTAGAGCTGCCTCGGCAATATTAAATTTTCAATATATTTGAATAGGCATGTTTTTGTAATGAGAGCCTCACGTAAGATGTCTCCCTTTTTAATACCAAGTGTAACCAGTTCCTTTATTTTTTTTTCTATTTTCTTTTGAGTTGAGGTTTCACAGCCCAATCAACCTATTTAGGTCATTTCAAGTGAGCTTAGTTAATGTACTCACACTGTTCCTGGGCAGCCTTAGTCCTTTAAGCAGTTAACTAGAACGTGTTACATACTTTTGTCAGCAACTGGCAACTACCCTTCTTGAATCTGCTGAAATAGGAGAATATGGCCATAGAAATTGTTTAATGATCAATATCCTGGAAAGTTATGTGGCCAAGCTGGGGTTTAAATTTGCTTACCCTGATTTTGCAGTCAGACATGCTACGACTGCGCTATGGAGCCCGCCCCTCTTAAGTTTGATCAGCCACTCAAATTTGGAAAAGACTGGTATGTAGAGTTATTGTTTTACTTCAACAAAAAAACATATGTTGTGGGTACTCATTAGAGCTGATACCTCGGAGACATTGTTAAGAGGTACCATGTTTTCGTGGAGAACTAAGAAAAATATCAAAATGCTTTATCCACAAACAGCCATGGACCTTGGGAACACAGCTCAAGATAATTATATATGGCCCTTTTTCAACTGAAAACAGGCCCTTTTTCAACTGAAAACAGAGAACTTAATTGTTAAGGAGGAGCATTACGAAAACATGCCTATTCAAATATATTGAAAATTTCACCACCAAAAAATGAAAATTTTCAGATAAAAAAATCAGATATTTTTCATATTTCTGCTTAAAACATACATTGTGGGTACTCGATAGAACTGCCTCGAGAAATAAGAAAAATAATGTATACCCCTGCAAACTCCAGTTTTACTATATAAAAGTGGGGTTTAAGGGTTGTCAAAATTATATACCGGTAGGTGTGTTTTCGTTATGATATGGTGATAATTCTTGGATAATTTTCTCCAGTTCTCCATAAACATACATGTTGTGTGAATTCATTTGAAATACCTCATCAATAACATATGCTGTAAGTACTCATTTGAAGTGCCTATTGAGGCACTTCAAAATGAGTATCCATATCATAGCTCCAGAAAAGGCACTTTTTTTTTTGGTCGAAAAGTACTGATATTTTTGTTATTTCTCCATGTAACCATAATTATGTTGTGACACTCATTAGAATCTAAGTGAGGCCCCTCTGGTGCCTCTAATGAGTCCCCAAAACACGTTTTAGTAGAGAAATAAGAAAATTATTATGCCGATACCCTCTTTTATCTTGAGTAATGAATACAATGTTTTCACTGAGAAAATTATCCTAGAATTATCATCAAATACTCCTCCTAAACAAGTCCTCTATGAAAAAAATTGGTATTTTTCTTATTTCTCCATGAAAACTTTTTTTAATGGTACTCATTTTATATGCCTCAAAAAGGTGCTAATATTGAGTATTTGTTTGAGCTGGAGTTTGATGGCCCAGTCAACACTGTTAACCCTTGTCATGCTGAACCCGGATATACCATACCTTTGCAAACAGTGTAGATCCAGATCACTTGGCTTCTGAAGAAGCCAACTGATCCAGATCTGCACTGTTTGCCATTAAGTATGTGAATTTATATGAACAATCTAGACCAAGTTATCTGATTGGCTGAAAGAAATGGGTGTGGCATCTTAATTTATTCAGCAGGTCAAGGGTTAAGGTCGAGCCAGTCAATTAACCTACTCACACTTTTCCTGGGCAGGCTTAGTTCTCAAAGTTGTCAATCACTCCTTGTGCACCTACCTTCACCACTAACTGATAATTACACTTCCTGAATCATCAGAAAGGGTAAAATGATCATAGAAATGATTTTATGATCGGTCTCAGCTAAAGTTATATGGTTAAGGCTGGGATTTGAGCTTGTGATCATGGATCTGCTGCACTCAGACTCACTGCCAACTGTGCTATGGAGTCCAGGGCTCATATTTTGTGGAGAAATGAAAAAAAAACATTTATAGGATACCCTCTTATCTGGAGCTATGTAGATAAAATGCTTTTCAAAAAGTATGGATATTTTCTTTTATTTCTTCATGATTGATTGAGTTGAGGTTTTATTGCCCAGTCAACCCATAAGGGTTATGTTGAGCACAGTAAGTTTACTTAACCACACTTTTCTTGGACAGTCCTCTAAGCTGATAACCATTACTTGTGCATATTCTTTCATCACGAACTGACAGCTGCCCTTCTTGAATGAGTGGAAGGAAGAGAATGACCATAGAAAATATTTCATGATCCATCTCCACGAAAGAATGTTGCCGGACCTGGCTGGGTTTGAACCTGTGACCTGAACACCAGTTAGATGTGCATACGACTGACACCAAGTAGATGTGCATACAACTGACATCAGTCAGACGTGCATCCGAATGATCTATTGAGGCTGGCTATTTCTTCATGAAAATATGTTTTTACTGAATATTAGATACAGCTCAGTGAAGAAATTCTAATGAATTATTATAATATGATGTTTTAACCTATTGTATACTGAATAGACTCTCCCACACTATACAGTGGAAGAGTCCAATTTCAATTTTAGGTACATCCGGCTTTGAGATTTACATATTCCTAGAGAAAAATGGCTAAACTATTTGCAAACAGTGGAGACCCTGATCAGATGCCGCATTCTGCGGCATCTGATGTGGGTCTGCACTGTTTGCCAATTACCCGTTTATGGGTCTCCCAACTAAAATGGGTTAACTGCTGGGTTAAGAATGACAGGGGAAAACATTTTGAAATACTTTACTTAAAAAGTAATTTTTTCAGAAAGCAGACTTTTACATGTCAAAACCTATTTTCTGAGAAAAATAATAAAAATATTGTCAATTTGTTCTCTACTGAATCTGCCCAGGGAATCTGTCTGTGTTTTAACTACTGTGTCAAAATTTCAGCTGACAACATTTTAAAATATGTTTCTTATTCTTCCCAAAAAACAGATTTTGACATTTCATGCAAATTGTCTCCTGAGGAGGCAACTTGTATGAAATGTCTAGGTCTATTTCCTTAGAAAAATAAGAAAAATATCATTTGTTTGTTGTCTGCTGAATCTGCCCAGAGAGTGGTAAAGGTTAATGGAGAACTAAGACTAGAAATGTGTCAATACCATACAGATGCCATTCTCACCGGAAACATGCATTTTGCAAAAAACAAAATTAATAAAGGGCTGTAACTGTCATAATAATGGCAGATTCACCCTAAATTGAACTTGACCTATATTTTATGATTATATACCTGTATTTAAAATATGAATCCAATATACTAATCTTTTCAAAAGATCTCAAATGGAAACCAGTTTTCGTACATACAGACAGGAAGATAAAGTTAGGGCCACAACACCTCTAAATAATTGATGGATTTTACCCTAAATCAAGTCTAACAAATATTTTATGATTATATATCTGTGTATAAAATATGAATCCATTACACTAATCTTTTCAAAAGCTATCTACAGAAACCATTTTCTGAACATACGAATGGACAGGACATATGTATGGACCAGACATACAGACAGACAGCAGTGATAATATATACCCCTCATTGAAAATGGCAGGGACATAAAAATATTTACCTATAGATATTCCTCCTAGTGTTATGGATCCTACCTGTATTTTCTTGAATTACATCTGGGATAATGAAAACCTGCAAATATAAAGAAAGAGAGGTTACCATAACAACCCTAAGCATTGGTTTGGAGCTTAACTGCCCAGTCAACACTATTAAGGTCATGTTGAGCAAGTCAGTTTACCTTACCACACTTTTCCTAGGCAGGCTTAGTCATCTAAGTGGTTAACCAGTACTTGTGCACATGCTTTTGCCAAAAATTGAAGCATTGAAAAATACAAGCCAGAGTAAACAGTGTAGACACAGATCAGAAAGCAACTTCTGATCAGGGTCTACACTGTTCCCTACTCATCAATCAATTTTCAGGCACATCAGCAGGGACTAAAATGGATTTGTTTAAATGTTGGGACAAGTGTTGTAATGAGTTGAGGTAGCCGAACTTGTTTTGCCATGTCGACATAGCTACAGATAAGAGGAAGTATCCACATAATATTGTTCTTATTTCTCGACGAATACATAATTATGTTGTGGGTACTCATTAGAAGTGCCCCGATGAGGCACTTCTAATGAGTACCCACAACATATGTTTTTATTGAGAAATAAGAAAGATATCAGCATTTTTCGGATGAAAAAAGTGCCTTATCTGTTGCTATGTGTCGAGCGCAGTTAGTTTACCCAACCACACTTTTACTGGGCAGGCTTATAGTCCTCTAAGCGGTTAACCTGTATTGTGGACATTCTTTCACCAGAAACTGACAACTGCCCTTCTTGAATCAGCAGAAGGGAGAGAATGACCATGGAAATATTTCATGACCAATCTCCTCAAAAGACTGTTGTCGACCCGATGAGGATGAACCTGCAATCTCCTGATCACCAGTCTGACGCGCATTCAACTGAGCCTCCGATGCTGGCTTGAGGTGTCCAAATATAAAGGAAATTTCTATTTTGAAACAGTGCAAGTATTTCCTCCAACAAGGATATCACAATCCTAAAAATTTCCATACCTGGTAGACAAAATTAATGACCCTAAAATTTGTTTGAGTTGGGAGTTTTATGGCCCAGTCAACACAGCTAATGTCATGTAAAGCCAGTCAGATAACCTACTCACACTTTTCTTAGGTGTTAAACCAGTACTTATGTACATACTTTTGCAAGTAACTGAAAAACCGTCCTTCTTGAATCAGTAGACGGGGGAGAATGACCATAGGAAAGTTACGTAGCCAAACTGGGATTCAAACCTGTAACCCCTGAATCTGCAGTCTGATGTGCTTCTGACTGCACTATGGATCTAAACTGGCTCATTAGGAAAACACGCCTATTCAAATATATTGAAAATTTCACCACCAAAAACTGAATGTTTTCAGATAAAAATTCTGATATTTTTCATATTTCTGCTCAAAACATAGATTGTGGGCACTCTTTAGAATTGCCTCAGCGAGGCGGTTCTAATGAGTACCCACAATCTATGTTTTTGAGCAGAAATAAGAAAAAACATGTATACCCCTGTAAACCCCAGTTTTACTATATAAAAGTGGGGTTTAAGGGGGTCAAAATTATATAGGTATGTTTTCGTGATGAGATCCTAATGTACAGCCATCTTTTTTTCTCCAAAAAATATTTAGCAAACCAAAGCAAATAAAAAAAGAAACGCTAAAAGGCTGCGCCATAAAAGTTATTTAGAAAGCAGTAGTAGAGATTGGAACTTTAACCATTACCACTTCTGTGCTACTTCAGCAGACTTCTTTCTTAGCCCTTAAAGTGCCAGCACAATTTGTAGCAGGTGACATTCTAAAGTTTTATTTTTTATTTTTCAGGGAAACAAGTCTTGATATTTCATGTGAATCGTCTTTTGCAGACGATTCACATGAAATATCAAGACTTGTTTTCGTCTGAAAATAAAAAAAAAAAAAAAAAAAAAAAAAAAAAAATCAAAATTGTCGTCTGCTTTAGTTGTGTTTGTTGCTTTAAAGGTTATTTTTCCAAGAAAACAGGCTTTGAGTATTCAGTCAGAGATACAGTCATTTCTCTCTCCTTAGGAGACAATTTGCATGAAAACATCAAAACTTATTATCTGGGAAAAATTAGAAAATATTAATTCAGTTTGTCATCTGTTGAATTAGCCAAGAGATGACGCTTATATTTTGGTGATTTACGTCCCTTTCAATCCTATCCAAATTATATCAAGATGATGGACGAATGATAATGAAAGGCTCCGTGCAATGTAGTGCCCTACAGTCATAAGCTGCATTCTGCCTCCAATGGGATTTGAATTGGGAACCTCAAGATCCAAAGTCAGGGGCACTAACCACTCGGCATCACCAAAATGTGCCTATTAACCCTTAAAGCGCCAAGAAAAACTGCATCTGAAAATGTTGTCTGTTTATGTCGTCTGCTAAATATTCTTGCAAACTTTTCAAACCTGTTTTTGCATACAGGCAAACAGTGTGGACCCTGATCAGACTGCTCCTAAAGGAGCAGTCTGATCTGGGTCCATTCTGTTTGCAGAAATGACTTTTAAAGTAACCGGCAGAAGACAAAGCAGACGACAATAGTTGTGACTGGCACTTTAAGGGTTAAAAAATACGAAAAATTTTACAACCAAAAAAAAATGAAATTTTTCGGATAAAAAATTCTGATATTTTTCATACTTCTGTACAAAACAGATTGTGGGTACGTCATTAGAACTGCCTCGATGATGCAGTTGTATCAGGTACCTACAATCTAGGTTTTCATAAAGTTCATCTTTATTTATTCCCAGAACCCTGGATTCTTAAAAATAAGTGTTGCAATCCTACTATATATATTCAGGGATCAACTGTATTGTGTTTGATGCTAAAGCTGCCTGGTGACTTTATTATTTTTGGACAAATCGAAATGAAGGATGATGAGATGTACACAATTAAGAGTAGTAATAGTTTGGGAGTCCATTATATCCTTTTCTTTTGACCATTCCAAAATCTGCTGTATCATTTTCTATAAGGTATTGTCCAAGTCCTTTACATCAGTAAAAACTATCCACCTAAGTCTGTAGCATCCATCTAAGCCTGTGGCATCCATCCTTCCTGAGGTGCTTCTAATGAGTACCCTCAATGAACAATGGGGGAGGGTGAATAAGAAAAATATTTATGTGATACATCCTCATGTCTATGAAAATGGTCAAAAGAAAAGCAATTTTTCCAGTCATACCTTCCTTGGTCAGTTTTTTTCTATCAGCTGTACATAGTCAGAACTCACAGATGAGAAGTAACCTACAAATACACAGAAACCTTGATACAAAAAATCTGTTATGAAGGAGCATGATAATTCAGTTACAAATGACTTCTGAAAGACAGAATTTTTTACCTAAGTACACATTAACCTCTTTATAATATGGTTCATTATAACACAGTTTTGGATACAGCACGCTTCAAAGAAGGATTCAAAAATGTATAGATTATATAGAAAAATGACCATACCGGTAAATGGTCATTTTTCTATATAAATCTATACATTTTTGTTTGGATATAACATCATTGTATAACTAACATGGTTTATGCTTTGGACCCCAACAATAGTGTTATAAAGAGGTTTTGGTATATCAATGCTCCTATGTTACAGATTTTTTGTATCAAATAAACACTATTCATCATTTTTTTTTTTTTTTTTTTTCTTTTTAACATTTACCATTCTCTCAGCAAATCCAGCAGATGACAAATAGATAATATTTTTCTAATTTTATCCAGACAAACAGGATTTGACATTTCATGCAAAGTGTCTCCACTCGAGACAACCTGCATGAAATATCAAATCCTGCTTAATATTCGAGAAAAATAAGAAAAAAATTATTAACTGCTATTCGGCTATATAAATTTCAAAAATGAATTTATTGTGGGCTTATCAGAACATAGTTTTGTTAAATAGACCCATGTCAATTTAGACATACTAAAAGCTGTTCAGGGTTGTTTTTGTTTTGTTTTCTAAAAATATTCTGGGGTTGTAATAGCAAAAGTATTGTTCAGTGCTGGTTGTCAATAAAGTGTTTGAATTAGCCACCATTATAATTTGGAGGCAGAGTCTGTCCTTATACAGCAAGGCCTGGGATTTAACATGTCCATTGTAACCCTAGTGTATACCTTCATTTCCGATATCAATATACCGTGTTTGACCTAATTAACCCACATGCTCTTATATGCGCACAGTAAAGCAATTCAGTAGCCTTTAGATTACAGTCAGTGTACTTTTATTTACTTCTTTATAAAAACATCTGTTGTGGGAACTCATTTGAATTGCCTCGACAAGTTGAGGCAATTCAAATGAGTATCCACAACATATGTTTTTATAAAGAAAATCAGAAAATAATATTGCAAAAGCATCATTTAATACACTACTCATTAAGTCCTCTGCTGATCTTTCTTTAAAGAGTGCCCTTATTAGGTGGATATTTTACCACAAGTTTTCTGAGTATTTTTGAAAAATCTAAGTGCACTGTGTGGTAATTATGTCGAATACGGTATTTCAAAGTTTTTCTAACTGTTATACTGTACCCTCTGATAAATGCACACCTCCCTCTTTATGAAAGATAACAATTCTAACAAACTAAGAAGATAACAATTCTAATAAACACCTTAGTTAACGTATCATTAAAACTTTGATCATTAATTATGGCATATACGCTAATATTTTTGTTGAAAAAATGTGAGTAGCTTTTGCATTTGCAAAAGCTACCCACACTTTTTCAGAAAAAATAACTGTGAATTAGATATTGCACTTACTAGAACAGTTAACATATTGACCACTAAAGAACTCGTTAAGCTATCAATGCTTTGAACAACTGGGCCTTGGTCAATAATTAGAATTTTAAGGTATTTGGTGATAATGTTGGGATATGTTTTCTTATTTATCCATAAACCAAGGCACTTCTAATGAGTACCCACAACACAGTTTTTTATGGAGAAAATTATCCCAAAATTATCATCTAGTACTCCTGGATCTTAAGTCTTCTGCTCTAAATATTAACGCTTAGCACTCTGGGTAAAATTTTCAGTAGACGACATTTTGAAATATTTTTCTTATTTTTCCCAGAAAACAGGATTTGACATTTCATGCAAATTGTCTCCTAAGGAGACAATTTGCATGAAATGTCAAATCCTGTTTTCTGGGAAAAATAAGAAAAATAACATCATTTTGTCGTCTGCTGAAAATGCCCAGAGAGTGGTAAAGGTTAAACAGACATACCTAAGTAAACAGTGTATACACAGACCAGATGCTGCAGAATGCATGTCTTGTTATGTGGAGACAATTTGCATGAAATGTCAAAAAAGACAAGTGGCATGAAATGTTAAAACTTATTTTCTGGGAAAAATAAGAAAAATATCTCAAAATATTGTTTGTTGATTTTTTTTCCCAGCAAGCTAAGCATTAAGAAACACATTGTATTAGCCAAACCCCTTGTGTGATTAAGCTAATTTTCTGTCTGCTGGTAAATACTGGGCAGTACCATCTTATCCCTGGTGAAGGTCACAGACTTAGACCTTTCATAGTACACTTTTATGTCAAAAGTGTTTTAAAGATCTATATGTGCTGAATGCATTAATGGGTTTAGGTGACACTTGTTGTTGATATTAGATGCTGGTCAAAAATTTTGTTGAGCAAGATCAACCTCCAAGGTCATCAACTTTGAATATCCCCATGTTAATGTTTTCATATCAAATTACTTAGATTTTAAAGATCAAGAGCCCCTGAATGAAAAGATGAATTTAAATTGACAACTAAATCACCCAGTCAATGGCAGTCCATCGCAAAATCCCCATGCTCGGTGCTAATGTTGCTAATAGCTTGACAGAATCTTGCACACACTTACCACTTTGGGAAGTTGTAGCAAAACTGCATGGTTGAATTCTGCCCAGTGATTTAACAGAGATAGCAGATGGACAGATGGATAGACAGATGGTCAAACAGATGGATGGATAGACAGATATAAAAATAATGTTGCTCTTGCACACCTACCACATGGGGAATTCATGTAGCAAGTTAGGTTAAATTCCAGGAAGAGACAGCATAAAGGATGGATAGACAGACTGTACCATCATTTAAGCATAGGGATAATGAGTGATGTTAGCACCTGGTCCAATGTTAAGTTCAGCGTGAGGCTTAGAATTTTCATAGTAAAGTTTTATTTTAAAGTAATTTATGAAAGATAGATCTCCTAAGTGTCTGGAGGAAATTTCATTGATATTTGGATTGGTGCTAGATACTTGTCCAAAGATTTGTTAAGAGCAAGACACCTTTTCCCAGCAGTGACCCTAAGATCAAGTCACAAATGTTGAATTTTTCAAATGATGAACATGTGCTATTTCTGGTGAGCTTCCCTGTAAAGCAACAGATCTTGATATAATCACACTACCACTATATTTCTTACAAATGCAACTATAGACACTGAAAAGCATAATCAGATCTTACTTGCTCAAGTCTTCCACCAAACAAAGGTAAACTGCTGCTAATTATTGTCAGAGAGAATGATCTTAACCCTTAAAATGCCAAGAAAACCTGCATCTAAAAATGTTGTCTGTTTATGTTGTCTGCTGAATATTCTTGTAAACTTTTCAAACCTATTTACAGGCAAACAGTGTGGACCCAGATCAGACTGCTCCTAAAGGAGCAGTCTGATCTGGGTCCACACTGTTTGCACAACTGACTTTTAAAATCACGAGCAGATGACAAAGCAGATGACAACTGTTGTGATTGGCAGTTTAAGGGTTAATGTAGTTGTGAAGATGCAACATATTAAGAGTAACTGTGCGCTGTATTAACCCTTATCCTGCTGAATAAATGAAGATGCCACACCCATTTCTAATGTTCAGCCAATCAGATTACTTCATCTAGATTGTTGATATAAATTTGCATACTTAATGGCAAACAGTGCAGAGCCAGATCAGTTGGCATCTTCAGAAGCCAACTGACCTGGCTCTACACTGTTTGCAAAGGCAGGACATATTTGGGTTCAGCAGGACTAGGGTTAAGAGTAGCATCGGGACCCAGGGTGAAGTTGGCTGGCTGTAAAAGTAATTTCAACCCCACAGTGGTTTATTCTACTGACTATTCTAAGGCAGTAGTCCCGGTGTTAGTCTTACTCTTTGTTGGTTTGTGGTTTAATCTATGAGACGACTTGTTTTAAGCCTTGCCTTGGATTATTTTGTTTTTGTATTTTTCAGTCCTTTTAGCATTGCAATTACCTCACTTGGGGAAGACAGCGCTAATATTAGTGTTTTTTGTATGTTTGTTCGATTTGCGCTTGTTTGGTTTTGTCTGTTTCTTCTTCCTCTTAATGTCTGGGAAGGGCTGAAGCCTGTGATTGTGGCACTCCCTGGACTTTTCTTTTACCTTTTTTTATAATGATAAGAACTTGTTAAACCCTCCACCATTATGTTGGATGCATGTGTTGATGAACTCTGGCAAGCACCATCAGGTCTTGTTTACTCAAGTCTTCCACCATACAAAAGTAAACTGCTGATAATTCATTGTCAGAGGGGAGGTTGTTAATGTAAGTTTTTAAGATGCAACTGTAATTAGATCATGTTATTAAACAATCCACCATTATGTTAGATGCAGATGTTTATTGCCACTGACAAGTACCATCTGGTCTTTTTAGTTACTCTTGTCTTCCACCAAACATGAATAAACTTTTGATAATTCTTGTCAGACTGAATGATGATAATGTAAGTGAAGATGCAACTATGATTAGATTTTGTTAAACCCATCACTGTTATGTTAGAAGCACATGTTAATCCTTATCCTGCTGAATAAATTAAGAGGCCATGCCCACTTCCAATTTTCAGCCAATCAGATTACTTGATCCTGATTGTTGATATAAATTCACATACTTCAAGGCAAACAGTGCAGATCCAGATCAGTTGGCTTCTTCAGAAGCCAACTAATCTGGATCTACACTGTTTGCAAAGGAAGGGTATATTCGGTTTCAGCAGGAGAAGAGTTAAATTAATTAATGGACACTGACAAGCACTATCAGATCTTATTTACTCAAGGCTTCCACCATACAAGAGTAAACTGCTGATATATTCTTCTCAGACTCAATGATGTTAACCCTTGTCCTGCTGAATAAATTAAGAAGCCACGCTCACTTAAAACTGTCAGCCAATCAGATTCCTTGAACCAGATTGTTGACATAAATTCACATACTAAATGGCAAACAGTGCAGATTCAGATCAGTTGGCTTCTTCAAAAGCCAACTGATCTGGATCTACAATGTTTGCAAAGGCAGGGTATATCCGGTTTCAGCAGGACAAGGGTTAATGTAAGTGAAGATGCAACTACATGATTAGATCTTGTTAAACCTACCACCATTATGTTAGCTGCACATGTTAATGGCTGCTGACAAGCAAAATCAGGTCAATCTTTGTTTACTCAAGCCTTCCACCAAACAAGAGTAAACTGCTGATAATTCTTGTCAGACTGAATGGTGTTAATGTAAGAAGATGCAATTATGATTAGATCTTAATAAAATCACAACCATTACATTAGCTGCACATGTTAATGGAAACTGACAAGCACCATCAGATCTTATTTACTCAAGTCTTCCACCAAACAAAAGTAAATAATAATACTGATAATTTTTGTCAGAGGGAACAATGTTAATGTCAATTGTAAAGATGCAACTATGACTAGAGCTTGTTAAATCACCACAATCAAGTTAGATACATGTGTTAATGGACACTGACAAGCACCATCAAATCTTATTTATTCAAGTCTTCCTCCAAACAAGAGTAAACTGCTGATTGTTCTTTCTTAGAGGGAATATTAATATGCTGCAAAGATGCAACTATAACTGACTTGTTGTCAGACAGAAAAGCTCCCCTGAAAACGGTGTCCATCAAATGAAGAGGAAAGCCAGTGACATGACCTCATGGCTACTGCTAGGGCTGGGCTTGCACTGAAGAAATCTTTGGACCTGTTTCTATCTTTAGTTCAAGTATGAACTACATCCATTTAGTCAGGAGATATTATAAAAACTTAAATATACAAAGTTAAGCTTTCACAAAAAGCTTGGTCTATGTTTCACACTCAATAAATGTTAAAGCCGATTTTAATAGTCTTGGAATCTTTACATGCAAATCATGACTATAAAATAGCTTAATTCCAAAATGCAAAAACCGAATTTGAGAGGTCAAAATGAGATCTACTCTGAATGAGAATGACCCTCACATTAACAAATAATTACAGCTAATTTCACATCAATTTTTTTCTTACCTTAACAACACTAAAATAAATAGAGGATATTCAAATGTTTGGAGTGAATATGACTTTTATTTCATCGAGTGAAGTGAAAAAATGTATATTTCATGAGTGCTGAAGGCACGAATGAAATATACATTTTTTCACTTCACGAGATGAAATAAAAGTCATATTCACGACAAACATTTGAATTTTCTTTTTATTATATACATCACTTTCGATAGAAGAGATGCAAATCTTGCATTTGCAAGGGAAAGTCTGACACGCAGTTTTGTCCCTTGGCGCCATGACGTTCATGTTGTGTTTTGTTTGGTGACGTTAGATATGACGTCAGAAACGCGCATTGGCGTGTAAAAATAAAATAAAAAGAAAATGTACTCTTTTTCAGTGAATACCATAAAAATTTTCATCTCGTGTAATGAAAACATTAATGTAAATAAGAAAAAAGTAGTTCCAGATCTTATATTTTTCACTGCTCTGAGGAGTGAAAATAAAAGTTTTATATTTTCACTAGTGAAAATATAAAACTTATATTTCACTAGTGAAAATATGCATTTTATTTCATTAATAATTCTCTATATTTCATTACTTTGTATATAATAAATAGTAAAAATGTAATAAGTAAGTAGTAATGAGAATTTCAAATTTTTGTCACGTTGTTCCAGGAATGCTATAAATTGGGCTAAATTTATAGCAGTATCAATGCATCAATCCACTTTAGAAATGAAATTGTTTATAGGGATCAAACATGGTTTTTCATGCATTAATATTCGCCAGGTCCCATGGGATGTGTTGAAAACTGAGGCCGAAGGCCGCAGTTTTCAACACCTCCCAAGGGACCTGGCAAATGTTAATGCATTGAAAAACCATGTTCGATCGCTATTATTGCATATAAATTGAAAACACTTGCTACATTTGCGTTATATCTTGCACTATTTTGTTTCGCCTTTTCACCGATGTCGCGCGAACACTATTTCCACATACTGTGCTTGTTCTAGGGCAGGGCAGTACACATCTCATGACGGCAGCAATTCTGTGGCCTGGTATGAACATATTGAAAGTTGCGTAGCCATGCATTAACAGCACGCGAATTTCCTTGTTAATACACGGCTTTTCGCCGGTTAATGCACGGCTATTAATAACTTGTGACACTGCTTTTTATGCAATAAAAACTATTAATGTATAACCTGTACCGTGCTGATATGGTAAGCTTCTAGAATATCTACATAAGTGCAAGGCACTGAAAAAGTGCATGCCAATGGAGAGCACTGTCTGTATATGCAGGTGTTCCAAAAATATTGTTCTATTCAGTGCTATATCTAGTCCCGAGTTTTACTTGTAAACAACACGCCTAAGGTCAATAATGTGTTTTGTATCCAAGACTGATTAACTTCCAACCAAACTGTATGTTATCTATGCGTTTAGACAAAAATCTTGAAATGAATGTTCTAGGTCTGTGACTTGACCTTAGGGTCATAGAACTGGTTGATGCTAATATCAAAGGGGGTTTTGGGCCAGTATATACCAATAATCTAAGTACCAATTTAAAAGATCTAGGTTTGCAGGAGATAATTATGATTCTTCAATAACTATAACCCGTTCAAGTCTAGCATCCCATAAAAGAGACACTGGCAAACAGTGTAGACCTAGATCAGATGCCAGAGAATATAACATCTGATCAGGGAACTACACTGTGTGCATTAACTACAGGAATTTCTTTAAAACAGTATTAACAAGAAGGCCAAGTTGGCCTGTATATCACAAAACTGAAGGCCATCTTGGATTTTTGATTGAAACCATTTTAGCTATTTTTGATATACAACTCACCTCGGTGCTTCCTACCAAGTTGCAAGTCAACTGGCTCAGGGGTGTAAGAGAAGTAGGCTTTTAAAGCAAATTGTTGGCGCAGCAAGACAGACAATGCACAGCAGACAACCGGCACTGACTGATCACAATAGCTCACCTTGAATACTTCATGCTAGCAAAACCTAACTAGACACCCTGCTATTAGAAATAGACCAGTCCAAAGAGCTGTGGTAGAAGGTTCCCTTGGCATAAATAGTTTAACCCATTGTAGTCGGGAGACCCATAAAAGGGTAACTGGCAAACAGTGCAGACCCAGATTAGACGCCGCAGAACGTGGGGTCTGATCAGGGTCTCCATTGTTTGCAAATAGTTTAGCCAGTTTTCTCTAGCAATATGTAAATCTCATAGCCGGACGTACCTAAAATTGAAATTGGCTTCTTTCCAATATATAGTGTGGAAAAGTCTATTCAGTATACATGTACAATGGGTTAACATATACAAAATGTAACCGTCCTACAACAGCCAGCCCTAGGATGGCACATTGACCATTGTAAAGAGGTGGCTGCTCTGAAGAGGTTAAATTTGTAGTACAACCACTGTCTTTAGGAACTCTGAAAAGTAGCTGTTGCATAGCTTCAGATAAGGCATGTTTTTCCAACTGAAAATTAATGATTTTTTTCTTAATTCTGAATGATAACTTTTGTGGTACTCATTAGAAGCGCAACATTAAGCACTTCTAATGAGTATCCACAACAGGTTTTCAAACAGAAATAAGAAAACATATTTTGTGGATACCCATGTTTATCTAGAGCTATGTGTTATACTGATGTGGCCATTGAACAGAGGTGGCTGTTATACTGAGGAGCTGTTGCTGAGAGGTGACCGTTCATAGAAGTTCTACTGTATTTAATGTATGCTTCAAAGATCTCAACAAATTTAGAGGGGTACAGTTTAATGCAAAGATTGCTGGTAAATAAATTTGCAGACATTTTTGAAATATTTTTGTTAATTTTTTTTTTCAGAAAATAGGATTAGACATTTTATACAAATTGTCTTATGAAATGTCAAATACCGTTTTCAGAGAAAAATAACAAAAAAAAAAAGAAAATCCCCAATTTGTTGTCTGTTGAAATGCCCATAGTATGCTGTATTAATACAAATGATGAGGAAATATAACAAGAATCCCGCTGAAGACCATGTCCCAACCCTCCGCACCCCACCTCCCCCCCCACTCTCACTACTAATCCGTGAACAATGAAATATATGTCAAGGTCAAATATGGATCTGCTGTTTGTTGTCTAAATGCAAGCTTATATCAGGTATCATCACTCTAGCCTTTATAGATCTTTGGAAATGAACATTAGGGTCAAAGTTAGGGTTGACGCAAATGTTGGCAGACTGAAAGACGGCTCCTAAAGGAGCATTCTTGGCAGGTTCTGCACAATTTGCCATTTAGTAAAGGATTTTGCAGCAGAAATGTCTATTTAACAATTTCGTTTTACAAATTGTAAAACCAGATATTGCTGGAGTCAGATAAACATTTCCTCTAATACCCGTTACTTGTGTGGGCCTTTTTCTAGTATAATTTAATGCTTAGCATGCGAGGCAAAAAGTACAGCAAATGACATTTTGAAATACTTTTATTTTCCCCAGAAAACAGGAGTTTTTATAAAACCTAGTAATGATAGAAACTAACCAGACACCCTGCTATTGGAAATAGACCATTCCAAAGAGTTGCAGTAGAATTCACCCAATATGAATGGGTTAACAAAGCATGACTTGCATACTAATGCTGACACTAGGATGACAATAACATCTATATCAGTACCCATAGTGCCAATAACAATTAACCCTAGTCGTGCTAAACCCGGATATGTGCTGCCCTCGCAAACAGTCTGCTGAACCCGGATATGTCCTGCCCTCACAAACAGTATAGATCCAGATCAGCTGGCTTCTGAAGAAGCCAACTGATCTGGATCTGCAATATTTGCCAATAAGTATGTGAATTTATATCAACAATCTGGATCAAGTAATCTGATTGGCTGAAAACTAGAAATGGGTGTGGCATCTTAATTGTTTCAGCAGGATAAAGGTTAACTGCAGCAGACAACATTTTGAATTTTTTTTTTTTTTTTTTTTTTTTTTTTTTTTTTTTTGGGGGGGGGGGGGGGGGGGGGGGGGGGAGAAAATAGGGTTTGACATTTTATGTGAAATGTCTGCCTAGCGGACAGGGCACATGAAGTGCCAAGTATTCTTTTCTCTGAAAAAAGCAATTTTGTGCTAGAATATGTTGTGTTTTTTGTGGGTTTTTTGTTGTTTTGTTTGCAACAATAATTATGTAAAATGTATTGAATGGGCTAAATCATAAAAATCATGATATTGTGTCTTGTGTACTCAATAATGCACGTCTTGCACACTGAAGCCTATTGCAAAATGAAGCCATGACATTGCTTAGCAAAATGCTATATAGTACAAAAATGGCTAAAATGTAGGTTTTTTGCTAGAGGTAGGGCTGTCCTTCTAGGAGATACCATGTTTCAGCTGTGCTCATACGACAGTAATGAGGCTAGATCAACACTAAAATGCTACAGGGAGCAGTATATCACTATGTTAGGCAGGGAGTGAGCATGTAAACTAGAGCTGGTGTTTGTAAAATACTATGCCCCCAACTGCCTGACTCTCACACTGCTTGACTCCAACACTGCTTACCCATGATGGTAACAACAGTACAAATATATGAGATTTCTATGTTATTTTATCAAAAGGAAATAACTCTAAAATAGGAGATAATTGGGATAAGAAAAAAATATGGGTCACCTATTTCTTCATAAGGAATCAAAATATGAAATTTCAAAACATTAGCATACATGGTTCTAAACTTATGCTATACACAATAAAGCAATGACAATAAATGGCCAGAAATTGTGAAGGGCCATAACTCCAACATTTCATTTAATTGGTTCAAAACTTAATCAGGTAATCTCCTCTTCAATCCCCATCAGTATACCAAACAAGAACTCCACCAAGCGGGGCATTATACGCCCGTGGCAAGTAAAAAGATGTAGCACAAAAACTGGCTTCTGTATAATTCAGTGCTCTGGATATAAACTGTAAGTGAAATTACAAAAAAAAAAAAAAAAAAAAAAAAAAAAAAAATTTCATTGGGGCATATCTCTGCTGATATTTGGTGAACTGTAACCTAAGCGACCAAGCTGGGCCATGAATTAAGGAAGAAGTGACTTGTCCCTCCTGGGAAAATAGGGAGAAGTTTGCTGCTTCTAGGTAGAAGTGCTTTCTGACGGAGGACACACCACAGAAGCATGTCTATATTATTAGCTCATATGAGCCTTTGGCTGATTTGTTTTTCCTACACTAGCTTCAATATCGGACCAAACAATAACAAAACAAAAATAAACAACCAAAAAAAAAAAAAAAAAAAAAAATGCTGCAAGAAATTTTTTTGTAAACCTTTAACTTGTTTAATGCTGATTTTATTTTTGTTCTTCAAGGGAGCCAAATCAGAAGTGTATTAAAAAAAAAAAAAAAATCCAAAAGAATTATGTATTCATAAAGATTTAATAATGGAAACCTTTCCTTGCAAATCTAATAAAAGAAGAAAAAAAAAATCAATATCTTGCCCATATGACCAAAACTTTAGTTATTTGCAAAAAACATCTATTATAAAATAAAATTTGAGCACTATTACCTCTAAACAATATGCTGTGAAAAGTTTACAAAAACTTTCAAAGGGGCATAGATCTGCAAATATTTGGTGCACTGTAACCTCGAAATAATATGTGCTGCTCCACATCATCATGTAACTATTTATGAAGTTTCAGCTTGATCGGATGTAAACTATAGAAGGATTTAGCCGGAAACAAAAAATTAATAGAAATTAATAGAAATTTTCAACTGGGTTTAACTCTGCTAATATTTGGTGGACTGTAACCTTGAAACAATATGCGCTACTCCACATCATGGTCTAACTACAAATAAAATTTCAGATTGATAGGATGTAAACTGTAGGAGGATTTAGCGGGAAATAAAAAGTTTACTGAAATTTACAAAGGGGCATAACTCTGCTAATATTTGGTGGACTGTAACCGCGAAACAATATGCGCTGCACCACATCATGGTCTAACTGTACATGAAGTTTCAGCTTGATTGGATGTAAACTGTAGGAGGATTTAGCCAGAAACGAAAAATTAATAGAAATTTTCAAAGGGGTACAACTCTGCTAATATTTGGTGGACTGTAACCTTTAAACAATATGCACTGCTCCACATCAAGGTCTAACTACAAATCACATTTCAGCTTGATGTAAACTGTAGGAGGAGTTAGCTGGAAACGAAAAGTCAACTGAAATTTTCAAAGGGGCATAACTCTGCTAATATTTGGTGGACTGCAACCTTGAAACAATATGCACTGCTCCACATCATGGTCTAACTATATATGAAGTTTCAACTTGATTGGATGTAAAATGTAGGAGGAGTTAACCGGAAATGAAAAGTTTACAGAACATTTGGTGGACTGTAACCTCGAAACAATATATGCTGTACCACATCATGGTCTAACTATATACCAAGTTTCAGCTTGATCGGATGTAAACTGTAGGAGGAGTTAGCCAGAAACGAAAAGTCTACTGAAATTTTCAAAGGGGCATAACTCTGCTAATATTTGGTGGACTGTAACCTCAAAATAATATGTGCTGCTCCTCATCATGGTCTAACTATATATGAAGTGTCAGCTTGATCGGATGTAAAATGTAGAAGGGGTTAACCGGAAATGAAAAGTTTACAGAAATTTTCTAAGGGCATAACTCTGCAAACATTTGGTGGATTGTAACCTCGAAATACTATGGGCTGCGCCACATCATGGTCTAACTATATACCAAGTTTCAGCTTGATTGGATGTAAACGGAAGAAGGAGTTAGCTGGAAACTAAAAACTTTACTGACAGGCGGATGGATGGACGGATAGACGCCATACCCAGTAATATAATACGTCCCGTTTTTCAAACAGGCATATAATATCATGGCTCTGGCTTAAATACTTTTTCAGATATCTTTTGAGATATCTTGCTGACAAGGTCAAAATGCCTACAACTACAAAGGGCCATAACTACGTCAATTTTTCATGGAATTCCCTAAAAAACAAATCAGATAATCTCCACATCATCCCCAATCAGCATATAATAGTTCAAGACCCTAGCTTAAGTACTTTTTGAGACATCTTGCTGACAAAGTCAAATGCGCAGAACTGCAATGGGCCGTAACTTTATCAATATTTTCACGGAATTCTCTCAAAATATAATCAGGTAATTTACACATCATTCTCACTCACTATATCAAATTACAAGAACCCAGCTTAAATACTTTTCGAGATATCTTGCTCACAAGATTTAATTCTGATTTTTTTCAAAGGGGCATAACTCTAAACAAACATGCTGGACAAGAAAAAAATTCAGGTCAGCTATTTTTGCATTGGGAACCCAAATATAAAATTTCAAAACACTAGCATGCAGGGTTCTTAAGATATGGCATGCGCAAAAAAGCTTGACAAACGGACAAACTAACAGATGGACAAACGAAGGCAAAATAATATGCTCCATCAATTTCAATTGAAACTGGGGGCATAATCAGGTCTTCTACTCATCACTACCAATCTATTCATCAAGTTTCAAGGCTCCAGCTTCAATAGTTTTTGGGATATTTTGCTGACAAGGGACAAATGCCCAAATTTACAAAAAGGCCTAACTCAATAAGTCTTTTTTCAAAATTTATTCAAAAGTTAATAAGGTTGTCTACTCATCATTAGAAATCAATTCACCAAATTTCATGGCTCTAGCTCTAACAGTTTTTGAGATATTTTGCTGACAAGGTAAAAATGCCCAAAATTACAAAGGGCCATAACTCATGAAGTTTTTTTAGAATTTCTTAAACAGTTAATCTGGTCATCTACTCATCACTACAAATCCATTTATTAAGTTTCAAGGCTCTAGCTCTAACAGTTTTTGAGGTATTTTGCTCACAAGGTAAAAATGCCCAAAATCACAAAAGACCATAACTCAAAAAGTTTTTTTCAAAAATTTCTTCAAAATTTAATAAGGCTGTCTACTCATCCCTACCAGTCTATTCATCAAGTTTCAAGGCTCTAGCTCCAACTGTTTTTGAGATATTTTGCTGACAAGGTAAAATGTCCAAAATTACAAAGGGCCATAAGTCATGAAGTATTTTTCAGAATTTCTTAAAATGTTAATCATTTCATCTATTCATCACTATAAATCTATTTAATAAGTTTCAAGGTGCTAGCTCTGTTTTGAGATATTTTGCCGACAAGGTAAAAATGCCCAAAATTACAAAGGACCATAATTCAAAAAGTATTTTCAAAATTTCTTCAAAAGTCAATCAGGTTGTCTACTCATCACTATCAGTCAATTCATCAAGTTTCAAGGCTCTAGCTCCAACGTTTTTTGAGACATTTTGCTTACAAGGTAAAATTGTCCAAAATTACAAAGGGGCATAACTCAAGAAGTATATTTCAAAATTTCTTTAAAAGTTAATCAGGTCACCTACTCATCACTACAAATCCATTTACTAAGTTTCAAGGCTCTAGCTCTAACAGTTTTTGAGATATTTTGCTGACACGGTAAAATGCCCAAAATTACAAAGGGGCATAACTCAAGATGTATATTTCAAAATTTCTTCAAAGGTTAATCTGATTGTCTACTCATCACTACCAGTCTATTCATCAAGTTTCAAGGCTCTAGCTTCAATAATTTTTGAGATATTTTGCTGACAAGGTAAAAATGCCCAAAATTACAATGGGACATAACTCATGAAGTATTTTTTAGAATTTCTTCAAAAGTTAATCAGGTCATCTACTCATCACTATAAATCCATTTACTAAGTTTCAAGGCTCTAGCTCTAACAGTTTTTGAGATATTTTGCTGACAAGGTAAGAATGCCCAAAATTACAAAGGGCCATAACTCAAGAAGTATTTTCAAAATTTCTTCAAAAGTTAATCAGGTTGTCTACTTATCACTACTTGTCTGTTCGTCAAGTTTCAAGGCTCTAGCTTCAGTAGTTTTTGAGATAAATATTTTGCTGACAAGACTGCATCCATATTTTTTCAAAGGGCTTTAACTCAGAAAGGGGGCATAATCCTGTCAAGAAAAAAAAAAAAAACGTGTCAGCTATTTTTTCATGAGGAATCCATATAAGAAATTTCAAACAGTAGCATTCACCATTCTAAAGTCATACTATGCATCAAAAAGTGTGACTAACGGATGGACGGACGAAAGGAAGGACAGACGGACAGACCGACAGACCGACTGACGGACAAACAACCCAGAAGCAATATGCCCCTTCAACTTCTTTGAAGTTGGGGGCATAAAAAGCAGTAAGACCACTTCCATCCTGCAACCACCTGTGTGGAAGATATCTATTATATTCAACAGACTATGGATATTTGTCAATCCCACTTTCCTGAATTAGATGTCAGATCACATCTCCACACTAATAAATCATGGGGTAATGCATGACCACAACACCCCACATCTGCCATAGCTCCAGATAAGGCACTTTTTTCAACCATAACTAAACTTGACCTAAAATCTGCATTAGGTCAGTTTACTATTAATAGTTTTCTTATTTCCCCACAAAAACATTTGTTGGGGGTATTCATTAGAAATGCCTAGAGCTAGAATCTGAGTTTTTTGAGTTGAGTTTTTTATAATTGCCCAGTCACCCATTCAGGTCATGATGAGCTGGTCAGTTTACCCAACCACACTTTCGCTGGGCAGGCTTAGCCCTCTAAGTGGTTTTCCAGTACTTGTGCACATTCTGTCACCAGAAACTAACATTTGCTCTTCTTGAAGCAGCAGAGGGAAGAAAATGACCATAGAAAATATTTCATGATCAATCTTCATAGAAGAATGTTGCTTGACCCAGCGGGGATCAAACCTGAGACTTCCTGATCACCATCTAACTGAATTACAGAGGCAGACCAGCTAGGATCTGAACTTACGTTTCTATTTCGTGTGTTTCAAACCTTCAAAGAGGATGGACAGAAGGATAAATAGACAGGACAGCAGAACCTTGGGATCAGAATAAAACAAGAGGGCCATGATGGCCCTGTAACGCTCACCTGAGCAACATAGCACTTTGAGAGCCTGATCTAGAACTGATCAAGGCAAACATTCTGATCAAAGTTCAAAATGATTATAACAAAGTTTTCTGCTGATTTGGCCCGGTGACCTAGTTTTTGATACCAACTGACCCAGTTTCGAACCTGACCTAGAACTCATCAAGACAAACATTTTGAGCAAGATTCATGATGACTGCTTGAAAAATGTGACCGCTAGAGTGATAAGATTTTACGCTGATTTGGCCAGGTGACCTAGTTTTTGACCCCAGGTGTTCCAGTTTCGAACTTGACCTAGAAATCATCAAGACAAACATTTTGAGCCAGATTCATGATGATTGTTTCAAAAATGTGACCGCTAGAGTGTTAACAAGGTTTTCTGCTGATTTGGCCCGGTGACCTAGTTTTTGAACCCAAGTGACCCAGTTTCAAACATATCCTAGAACTCATCAAGACAAACATTTTGAGCAAGATTCATGATAATTGCTTCAAAAATGTGACCGCTAGAGTGTTAACAAGGTTTTCTGCTGGTTTAGCCTGGTGACCTAGTTTTTGACACCACATGACCCAGTTTCGAACCTGACCTAGAAATCATCAAGACAAACATTTTGAGCAAGATTCATGATTATTGCTTTAAAAATGTGACCGCTAGAGTGTTAACAAGGTTTTCTGCTGATTTGGCCCAGTGACCTAGTTTTTGACTCCAAGTGACCCAGTTTCGAACTCGACCTATAAATCATCAAGACAAACATTTTGAGCAAGATTCATGATGATTGCTTCAAAAATGTGACCGCTAGAGTGTTAACAAGGTTTTCTGCTGATCTGGCCAGGTGACCTAGTTTTTTATCCCAAGTGACCTAGTTTTGAAGTTGACCTAGAAATCATCAAGACAAACATATTGAGCAAGATTCATGATGATTGCTTCAAAAATGTGACCGCTAGAGTGTTAACAAGGTTTTCTGCTGATCTGACCAGGTGACCTAGTTTTTTACCCCAGGTGACCCAGTTTCAAACTTGACCTAAAATTCATCAAGACAATCATAATGAGCAAGATTCATGATGATTGCTTCAAAAATGTGACTGCTAGAGTGTTAACAATGTTTTCTGCTGATCTGGCCCGGTGACCTAGTTTTTGACCCCAAGTGATCCAGTTTCAAACTTGACCTAGAAATCGTCAAGAAAAACATATTGAGCAAGATTCATGATGATTGCTTCAAAAATGTGACTGCTAGAGTGTTAACAAGGTTTTCAGCTGATCTGGCCAGGTGACCTAGTTTTTGACCCAAGGTGACCCAGTTTCAAACTTGACCTAGAAATCATCAAGACAAATATATTGAGCAAGATTCATGATGATTGCTTCAAAAATGTGACCGCTAGAGTGTTAACAGGGTTTTCTGCTGATCTGGCCCGGTGACCTAGTTTTTGACTCCAGGTGACCCAGTTTCAAACTTGACCTAGAATTAATAGAGGCAAACATTTTGAGCAAGTTTCATCAAGATTGGGTCAAAACTATGACCTGTAGAGTGTTAAGTTTTTCCTTTGATTTGACCTGGTGACCTAGTTTTTGACCCCAAGTAACCCAGTATCAAACTTGACCTAGATTTTATAGAGGCAAACATTCTGACCAAGTTTCATCAAGATTGGGTCAAAACTGTGACCTCTAGAGTGTTAACAAACTAATTGTTGACGACGAACGACGGACGACGGACGACGACGGACGACGACGGACGACGGACATAGGGTGATAACAATAGCTCACCCTGAGCTTTTGCTCAGGTGAGCTAAAAACTGATTACATATTACATGACTTTAGCATTCAAGAAGGTAAATAGCAAATTACTTCAGATCCCCCACACAGTTGTGTAGGAGAAAACAGAGCATGGGACAAAAATCAAAGCATTTAACCTTTTGACCCCTTGTTCAGGGCCAGAAATTAACATAATGCAGCAAAATGCCAAATTGTATAAAAACATCCTGGGGGTGAGCCCACCTACATAAATATAATGAACAAGCCAGACAAGATCCTCTACCGAAAACCAGTCTTAGTCATCTCCAACCAACCAATATGGAGACTCATTTTGAATGAGCTTAATCCTCTCATAAATAGGATGATGGCATACCTCAGTCTGGGAACGTTCACCATCATAAAGATAATCACAACCCTATGAGACCCCACTACAGAATTCTGGAAAAGAGCGTTCAACAACATAGATGACGTGCAGACCTATTTCAACATACCTTCAGATGAAACCTTCTAAAACCATGCAGACATCTTCAAGTCCAGTCTCAGCGAAGCTTGCCAGACCATAATTTCACCAGAAATGAATACTGACCAACAGAGATGCCAATGTTGTCCCCAAACACCTCACCAATCAAGAAACATTAACATTCCCCAAAACCAGGTACATCTTAACAGACAGCCATGGAAGACTCCCCATAATCACCAACGCCAATGCAACATGATATGACCACCCAGACCGGAAAACAGGATATGACCACCTAGCCAGGAAACAGCCAACTCCTAACACAAAAGATTGAACTAGTACCCCAACCAACACCAACCAAGACATAGAACAGGACAAGAGGCAAAACCAGCGGAGTTCATTCAACATCAATCGACAGGCAGACAGGGATGAAGAACTGGACCAACAGAACCAGAATGACTCCGTGCAGACCATAGAAAACTCACAGAAAGCTCGAGCCAAACATGCCGGACAACACCTTTGTAGACCCCAACCATCAACACATCATCATGACCGACTCCCAGGATGAAGACCCCGATACTTTGGCAGCAAGGAGACCACTAGGAACACTATGCAGAAGACTTGGCACTCCGCAGGCACACCTCCACCCTCTTAGTTACCGTAGGCTGCATCAGACCTTCATGCCACAGACAGACTCCATAGGTGACAGATTCAGCATCTTTGATCGCCTGTGAAATTCACTGTACTGAAATACTTAAAATATATGTGAATGGTGAAATGAAATTTGTTAAAATAAAAAAAAAAAAATATCCAAGAAAGATAACCTATGATTGTATGCAAAATCAACCGATGAGAGAACAAACACTCTCTCCAGCCCCCCCCCCCCTCCTCCCCCTCCCCCCCCCCTCACCCCCCGAAACAAAATATATGGGGCTAGTTGGTTAACCAATAACTTACAGCATATAAATCCATTCAAATCCATATAAAGTCAGTTGGTCACCTGAATCTATCACCAACATCAAGCCGCATACATGGGTTGGTGTTGGTGATAGGTGTTAGTGACCAACTGTCCAAGGTTTGAGGTCACAAGCTGAAAGATAACTAAAAACAATGCCTCAAGAAATCCCTCAAAACTCAAACCTTCAAACCCATAGTTACCTAAACAGCTGATAAACCAAAGCCACTGTGAGGACCTGAAAGAACACTCAAATACCTTAACACTTGACTAACTGAATACAATATCCATGAAACCCCTGAAAAACTGAAAACCTGGACCTCAAGAAACCTTTTGATGCCTAAACCTACTTACAAAACAAGAGGACCATGATGGTCCTATATCGCTCACCTGAGCAAACAGCTTTGCAAACTTACTGTAGAAGTTTCAGCCAAGTTCACTGCTCTAAGATTTTTGTATAAATTTTATAGCCCTACTCCCGAGCGGCTATGTTTTTTTCATGCATCATGACTGCTGGAACTGAATCTTGAAAGAAGGTCACCAAAGCAACAATTCTGCCAAGTTATATTGAAATTGGTCCAGTGGTTTCTGACAAAAAGATTTTTGAAGTGTTTTATATAGCTATATAGGGAAAATAAGCCCCACCCCCTAATGGCCATATTTTTTGACGAATCATGACAGCTTGAATAAACTTGGTAGAGTGCCACCAAAGGAACATTTCTGCAAGTTATACTGAAATCGGTTCAGTGTTTTCTGACAAGATTTCTAAAGTTTTCTATTTAGATATATAGGGAAAATAAGCCCCACCCCTAGCAGCCATGTTTTTTGCCGGTCATGATTGCTTGAACAATCTTGGCACAGGGTCACCAAAGCAACATTCCTGCCAAGTAATATTGAAATCGGTCAGGTGGTTTCTGAAAAGAAGAATTTTAAAATTTTCTATACAGATATATATGGAAAATAAGCCCCGCCCCTTGGCAGCCATGTGTTTTGACGTATCATGAGGGCTTGAACAATCTAGGTACAGGGTCACCAAAGCAACATTCCTGCCAAGTTACAATGAACTCGACCCAACGGTTTCTTACGAGAAGATTTTTAAAGTTTTCTTTATAGATATATAGGGAAAATATGCCCCGCCCCCCTAGCGGCCATGTTTTTTGACGAATCATGCTGGCTTGAACAATCTTGGTAGAGGGTCACCAAAGAAACATTCCTGCTAAGTTATATTGAAATTGGTCCATTGGTTTCTGACAAGAAAATTTTTAAACTTTTCTATATAGATATATAGGGAAAAATAAGCCCCACCCCTTGGCGGCCATGTTTTTTTATGAATCATGATAACTTAAACAATCTTGGTAGAGGGTCAACAAGGAAACATTTCTGTCAAGTTATAATGAAATCGGTCCAGTGGTTTCTGACAAGAAGATTTTTAAAGTTTTCTATTTAGATACAATGGGAAAATAAGCCCCGCCCCCTGGCGGCCATGTTTTTTGACAAATCCAAATGGCTTGAACAATCTTGGTAGCGGATCACCAAAGAAACATTCCTGCAAAATTATATTGAAATCGGTCCACTGGTTTCTGACAAGAAGATTTTTAAAGTTTTCTATATAGATATATAGGAGAAATAAGCCCCACTCCCTGGCAGCCATGTTTTTTGACGAATCCAAATGGCTTGAACAATCTTGGTAGAGGATCATCAAAGGAACATTTCTGCAAAATTATATTGTAATCAGTCGAGTGGTTTCTGACAAGAAGATTTTTTAAGTTTTCTATATAGATAAATAGGGAAAATAAGCCCCGCCCCCTGGCAGCCATGTTATTTGACAAATCCAAATGGCTTGAACAATCTTGGTAGAGGATTAGCAAAGGAACATTTCTGCAAAATTATATTGAAATCAGTCCAGTGGTTTCTGACAAGAAGATTTTTAAAGTTTTCTATATAGATATATAGGGAAAATAAGCCCCGCCCCCTGGTGGCCATGTTTTTTGACAAATCCAAATGGCTTGAACAATCTTGGTAGAAGATCATCAAAGAAACATTCCTGCAAAATTATACTGAAATCGGTCTAGTGGTTTCTGACAAGAAGATTTTTTAAAGTTTTCTATATAGATATATAGGGAAAATAAGCCCCGCTCCCTGGCGGCCATGTTTTTTGACGAATCCAAATGGCTTGAACAATCTTGGTAGAGGATCATCAAAGGAACATTTCTGCAAAATTATATTGAAATCGGTCCAGTGGTTTCTGACAAGAAGATTTTTTAAGTTTTTAGTTAAAAAATCTATTTTTAGCTCCTGTGACCTAGATATGCAATGGACCGGAACCATTTGAACAACTTTAAAAGAAGACCAACCAAGGATCATTCCTGTGAAGTTTGGTCAAAATCCAATCACTGGTTCAGGAGGAGATGTTGTTTAAAGATTGTGAACGGATGGACAGACGGACGACGACGACGGACGGTGAGTGATCACAATACCTCACCTTGAGCCTTCGGCTCAGGTGAGCTAACAACACTAACCTACCATATATGAAACAAGAGGCCCATGGGCCACAACGCGCTCACCTGAGTGAAACTGCCACTGCAGATATGTAGAGGGCATGCAACATTTTTCCAATACTGTCAAACATTGAAACTTATGTCAAGGCAATGGCTTAAACAGTTTTAGGGATATCTTGCTTACAAGGTTAAAATGCTAAAATTTTCAAAAGTGTAAAAAAGTTCAGACATTTTTCAGAAGTAATTTGGTTCATCTACTTATTCTGTCCTTTAAAGTTTTTCTTTTCTATTATAGCTCTGGCAACCATTTTGTTCAGCAGAGCAAAACCATTTTGTCAAAGGGGCATAAGAGGAACATTGATGTGAAATTATTTTGAAATCATGCCACTGGCCATGGAGATGTCGTTTAAAGGTTTTTCTATTTTTAGCTTTGGTGAACATTTCATTCAGCAGAGCACAAACATTTTTGCAATTTTGGTAAAGGGGGATGAGGGGAACATTTCTGTGAAATATCATATTGAAATCAAGCCACTGGCAAAGGAGGAGATGTTTACAGAATTTTCTATTTTTAGCTCTGGTGGCCATTTTGTTCAGCCAAGCAGAATTTTTTTCAGCAATTTTGGTACAGGGCAATAAGAGGAACACTTCTGTGAAATTACTTTAAAATCAGGACACTGGCTGCGGAGTCTTTTAAAGGTTTTTCTATTTTTAGCTTTGGCCATCAATTTGTTCAGCCAGGCGGAGCCATTTTAGTAATTTTGGTTGAGGATCATTGGTGGAACACTTCTGTGTAAATATTTTGAAATCAGGCCACTGGCCAAGGACGAGATGTCATTTGAAGATTTTCTAACTTTTAGCTCTAGCAACCATCTTGTTCAATGGAGCAGAACCATTGTGGCCATCTTTGATTTTCCATCAACACAATTTAAGCTTGTTTCGATCCGGAATCCATCCTGTTGCTAAAGAGCAAGTTTCAGCTCAATTTGAGAAGAGATGTCGAAAATTGATTTTCAAATAGGTGGCTGTGGTGGCCAGATTGGATTTTCTATTGGCTCATTTAGCTATTTTGTGTCTCATCAGCACCTAATGGTCATCATCAAGTTTTGATTCAACTAGATTATAGAGAAGATGTCCAAAATATGACCCAACGGGGCCATGTTGAGCGCGGACAGTTTACCTAACCATATGTTTACTGGACAGGCTTAGTCCTCTAAGTGGTTAACCAGTATTGTGCACATTCTTTTGCCAGAAACTGACAACTGCCCTTCTTGAATCAGCAGAAGAGAGAGAATTACCATAGAAAATATTTCATGATCAATCTCCATGGAAGAATGTTGCCGACCTCAGCGTGGTTTGAACCAACGACCTCCTGTGTTGGGGTTTAACGACCCCTCAACCCTTGTGGGTCATTTTGTTTTGTCTCCCAGAGAAAGAGAGAAAAGAGATAGAAGAGATAGTAGAAGAGATGAAAGAGAGGGACAAGGAAAAAAGAGGAACAGAAATGAAAGTGAAGAAACAGAAGAAATAAAAACATTTCCCCTACCCTTACCTGCAACAAGGATAGCAGGTCTTGCCCAACTGTAAGCCAATATTAGTTGGACGCCCCAGTGACTTAAGATACATGACACCTTCGCACCACCCGACCACCTCCAAGAAAAAGGATAAAGAAAGAGTTACCTGCCCTGATAAGGTTGTTTTCTGAAACACAACCTATGTGTGAATTGTGACTAGTTGTTCTATACATATTTGACAGAACACAACAATTCAAATGTTTGTGGTGGTGTTCTGAAGCTTTGTAGTTCTTTGTATAGTATTTGAGCTACATTGAACCATGATGTGCGTTAATGCTTGCATTTGTAGAGTCTTGTCCATGCATGCTTTTCCTGCTGTCTTATCATGAAGCATTTCTCTGTCCAATTTATACTCAATCCAGGGCATGTTGAGTATGAGCTTGGTATACTAATGATGGGAAACTTTCCCTACCCAAACAAGGTTCAAACCCATAACACCTGGCTTACAGACTGAGATCACTAACCACTAGGACACTCAGGCCAAAATGTTTAATGCAGAAAATTATGTTAATGTTGCCATATTCTGATTCAATGCAGATATTTAAATGAAACTTTGCAATGCTATAGTAGTATGTCACATATTAAAATGCCAGTTAACTCCCTCTTATTTGGTACCTTTCTATTTTTCTCAGTTTTCACAACTGAATGCTTTCCTTATGAAATAATGTTGTCCCAATTTACAAGCTTTTTTACCAAACTATTATATAAAAAAATACTCTCAAGCTCAGTTTCAAGATGAAATTTTTCTGGGCAGACTGCTGAAACATCACGAAAACATGCCTATATAATATTGACCCCCTTAAACCCCACTTTTATATACATGTAGTAAAACTGGGGTTTACAGGGGTAGACATTATTTTTCTTATTTCTGTTCAAAACAAAGATTGTGGGTACTCATTAGAACCGCCTCGCTGAGGCGGTTCTAACCAGTACCCACAATCTATGTTTTGAGCAGAAATATGAAAAATATCAGAGTTTTCCTTATCTGAAAAATTACAGTTTTTAGAGGTGAAATTTTCTATATATTTGAATGGGTGTGTTTTCGTAATATGGAGATATAAAGCCTTTTTTTTCAACCATCAAAAAGAAAACTAACCCACTTCACTGTTTTTGCTATTCCCCTAATGATATTACTTGGAACTAATGATTTTAAAGGCATTTCATTCTATGTAAAAATGCAGTTGGAACTGGCAGTTCCTCATCAATTTTTCCTTTTATTATTCTGCTGTTATGTTTAAGAAATTTTACTATCTATACATATGCACAAATGTTCTAGAATTGCTATTTTGCACTCACATTTTTAAATATACTTCATATATACACAGGGCATGTCTTAACTTACGGGCTGTTAGGCAGCGCCCGAGGTATGTGACATTTTGTGCACAGACACTTAAAATAGTGTAAAAATTCATTATTTTCAGTCTGTACAGATACTAAAAATAGTATTTGCAACAGGGATCCAGTATACCTCAAACAATAGCAATATTGATCGTAGCTAAACGAACAATTTTGTGTTGGTAATTACACCATAAGTATGTAATTTGTTGTAGTATATGCGCAATTTGCATATTTAATGTAGATTTAAGTGGAACTGAACTTGCCCATTGGCAAACCGTAAGATTTTTGATAAAAAAACGGAACATCAGAGCAGTACTCGTACTTACGAAAATGCATCAATAAAAAAATCGAGGCGGGTGTAAAAAATCGAGGCGGGCGATAATGAGAATCTAACAATTAATTTATTATGGCCTAATAAAGACTTCTTGAAAATTGAGGAGACAGAAACATGGATTCTCTATCAAGTTCACCACTCCAGCTGTTGATATTCATTCTGTTTAGATTCCATTAACTAAAAAGAAAGCAATTTAGGCGAATTGTAGATCTTATTTGGGTCATATAAGAGGATCTAAGGATTACATCTGTCTGTCCAACTGAACAATATGTTTCTGGATACTACATGACTGTATCAGCACTCCTTAGTAACAGATAAACATTTAAACAAATAAATTTACTACAAGCAACAAGACTAGTCAAGAAGATGGCATCAATGCAGAGATGAATTTTTGATTTAAAACAAAGATGTTATATACACAATATAAAAAGGATAAAAAAAGAGTTATCTGCCCCAAAATAGGCTGTTTTGTTAAACATAATCTATGTGTGAATTGCTTCTAGTTGTCCTATACATATATGACCAGAATACAACAATCCAAATGTTTGTGGCTGTGTTCTGGAGATTTAGAGTCCTTTGTGTAGTACAGTTAAAGTAGGCCATGATGTGTTTTAATGCTTGCATTTACACAGTCCTGTCCATGCAAGCTTTTTCTGCTGTCAGTGACCAAGCATTTCCCTGTCCAATTTATACTCAATCCAGGGCATACTGAATATGAGCTAGGTGTACTAATAATTGCACAGATGCTAAAAATATTTTAAAAAGCAGGGTTTTTTTTGTCTGCACCTGCTATGTCTTAACTTACGGGCTGTTAGGCCGCGCCAGAGGTATTTGACAGTCTGTGTGCAAACAATAAAAACAGTGTAAAAAATCATTTTTTCAGCCTGCACAGATACTAAAAATATTTTAAAAAGCAGGGTTTTTTTTGTCTGCACATGCCATGTCTTAACTTACGGGCTGTTAGGCCACGCCAGAGGTATTTGACAGTTTGTGTGCAAACAATAAAAACAGTGAAAAAAATCATTTTTTCAGCCTGCACAGATACTAAAAGTATTTTAAAAAGCAGGGTTTTTTTTGTCTGCACATGCCATGTCTTAACTTACGGGCTGTTAGGCCGCGCCAGAGGTATTTGACAGTTTGTGTGCAAACAATAAAAACAGTGTAAAAAATTTTTTCAGCCTGCACAGATACTAAAAATATTTTAAAAAGCAGGGTTTTTTTGTCTGCACATGCCATGTCTTAACTTACGGGCTGTTAGGCCGCGCCAGAGGTATTTGACAGTTTGTGTGCAAACAATAAAAACAGTGTAAAAAATGATTTTTTCAGCCTGCACAGATACTAAAAATATTTTAAAAAGCAGGGTTTTTTTTGTCTGCACATGCCATGTCTTAACTTACGGGCTGTTAGGCCACGCCAGAGGTATTTGACAGTTTGTGTTCAGACAATAAAAACAGTGTAAAAAAAATCATTTTTTCAGGCTGTACAGATACTAAAAATAGTTTAAAAAGCAGGATTTTTTTGGTCTGCACATGCCAAGTCTTTATAATAAGCCCAATCAATGATTAATGGTAAAACAATCATAAACAGAAGAAAAAAAAAACAGCCAGATTGTGTAAAAAATGTGCAAGATATCCGTAACCTCCTTCTATGTGGAAAGTGACCAGGTCCCTATGGAGGAAAAAATGGAAACAAAAAGCTTACAAGATACGTATGTATGACCAGAACACAACAATCCAAATGTTTGTGGCTGTTTTCTGGTGATTTATAGTCTTTTGTGTAGTACAGTTAAATTAGGCCATGATGTGGGTTTAATGCTTGCATTTACACAGTCCCGTCCATGCAAGTTTTTTCTGCTGTCAATGACCAAGCATTTCCCTGTCCAATTTATACTCAATCCAGGGCATACTGAATATAAGCTAGGTGTACTTATAATTGCACAGATGCTAAAAATATTTAAAAAAGCAGGGTTTTTTTTGTCTGCACATGCCATGTTTTAACTTACGGGCTGTTAGGCCGCGCCAGAGGTATTTGACAGTTTGTGTGCAAACAATAAAAACAGTGTAAAAAATGATTTTTTCAGCCTGCACAGATACTAAAAATATTTTAAAAAGCAGGGTTTTTTTTGTCTGCACATGCCATGTCTTAACTTACGGGCTGTTAGGCCGCGCCAGAGGTATTTGACAGTTTGTGTGCAAACAATAAAAACAGTGAAAAAAAATCATTTTTTCAGCCTGCACAGATACTAAAAGTATTTTAAAAAGCAGGGTTTTTTTTGTCTGCACATGCCATGTATTAACTTACGGGCTGTTAGGCCGCGCCAGAGGTATTTGACAGTTTGTGTGCAAACAACAAAAACAGTGTAAAAAATGATTTTTTCAGCCTGCATAGATACTAAAAATATTTTAAAAAGCAGGGTTTTTTTTGTCTGCACATGCCATGTCTTAACTTACGGGCTGTTAGGCCACGCCAGAGGTATTTGACAGTTTGTGTGCAGACAATAAAAACAGTGTAAAAAAATCATTTTTTCAGTCTGTACAGATACTAAAAATAGTTTAAAAAGCAGGGTTTTTTTTGGTCTGCACATGCCAAGTCTTTATAATAAGCCCAATCAATGATTAATGGTAAAACAATCAAACAGAAGAAAAAAAAAACAGCATGATTGTGTAAAAAATATGCAAGATATCCATAACCTCCTTCTATGTGGAAAGTGACCAGGTCCCTATGGAGGTAAAAATGGAAACAAAAAGCTTACAAGATACGTATGTATGACCAGAACACAACAATCCAAATGTTTGTGGCTGTTTTCTGGAGATTTATAGTCTTTTGTGTAGTACAGTTGAATTAGGCCATGATGTGGGTTTAATGCTTGCATTTACACAGTCCCGTCCATGCAAGTTTTTTCTGCTGTCAATGACCAAGCATTTCCCTGTCCAATTCATACTCAATCCAGGGCATACTGAGTATGAGCTAGGTGTACTAATAATTGGAAATATTCCCAACCCCAAAAAAGTTCAATCCCATGACACCTGTCTTACTGTTGAGATGACTAAACACTAGGACACCCAGCCCAAAATGTTTAAAGCATACCGTATGTCAACCTTGCCATTCTCTGAATCAACACAGGTATTTAAATGAAACTGCTAACACTGTAACAGTATGTCACATATTAAAATGGCAGTAAACACTTTCTTATTTGGTACTTTTCTATTTTTCACTATTTTCACAATTAAATACTTCATCTATGGAATGATTCTGTCTCATTTAAAAACTTTTCATTACCAAACTATTTATAAATAAATAAATAAAAATAATACCTTGGTTTGCTGTTAACAAGACATCTTCTGAAGCATAATTATTTCTGGACAGACTGCTAGATGGAGCTTTATTGACCACCAAAAGACAACTAACACACTTAACTGTTTTTACTATTCACCTTATGACATCTGTTAGAATGAAGAATATAAATTTTATGCATTTTATTGTAACTAAAAATGTAGTTGGGATAAATGAAACCTATTCAGATTTTGTATTTTTGTTTCAGTGGTTAAGTACCAGAAATTCTAGCCTCTATAAATATACATAAATATTTTTGAATTGCTATTCTGCACTCACATTTTCAAATAGAGAAAGCAGACTTCATGAGAAGGTTGAGGAGACTGAAACATAGATTCTCAATCAAGTTCACCACTCTAGCTGTTGATATTCATTCTGTTTAGTCTCCATCAACTAGTAAGAAGTAATTTGGGAGAATTGTGAATCTTATTTGGGTCATACCAGGGGATCTAAGAATTACATCTGTCTGTCCAAATGAACAATATGTATCTGGATACTACTTGTATCAGCACTCCTTAGTAACAGATAAATATCTAAACAAATTAATTCACTAGAAGAAACAACACTAGTCAAGAAGATGGCATCAATGCAGAGATGAATTTTTAATTTAAAACGAAGAGGTCTGATAATACAAAAAGGAAAGAAAGAGTTATCTGCCCTGGAAAAAAAGAGAAAAAAAAAAATGAAAAAAAGTAACTCAAATAACTGGAAATAAGACATCTTCTGATGCATATTTCTGGGCAGACTACTGGACGGAGATCAGAAGCCTTCTTTATTAACCAACAAAAGACAACAAACTCACTTAACTGTTTTTACTATTCCCCTTAAGACATCTGTTTGAATGAAGAGTGTTTATGGCATTTTCTGGTAACTATAAATGTAGTTGGGATCAGCAAAACCTCATCAGATTTTCCTTTTATGTTTCAGTGGTTATGTACAAGAAATTTAAGCAATCTCCACATATACATAAATATTTCATTACGAAAACATGCCTATTCAAATATACTGAAAATTTTACCACCAAAAAATGAAAATTTTCACCAAAAAAATATAGATTGTGGGTACTCGTTAGAACTGCCTCAGCAAGGCAGTTCTAATGAGTATCCACAATATGTTTTTGAGCAGTGAGGCAGTTCTAAGGAGTACCCATAATCTATGTTTTGAGCAGAAGTAAGGAAAATAATGTATACCCCTGTAAACCCCAGTTTTACTATACAAAAGTGGGGTTTAAGGGGGTCAAGATTATATAGGCGTGTTCTTGTGAAGTTAGAACTGCTATTCTGCACTCACATTTTCAAATAGAGATAGGATACTCTGAAATTGGTAATAAAGACTCCTTGAGAATGTTGAGGAGAAAAAAACATGGATTCTTCATCAAGTTAACCACTCTAGCTGTTTTTAATTTTAAAACATAGATGCTAGATAATACAAAAAGGATAAAAGAAAGAGTTATCTGCCCTGAAATAGGTTGTTTATGCAACATAAACTATGTGTGAATTGCATCTAGCTGTCCTATACATATATGACCAGAACACAACAATTCAAATATTTGTGGTGGTGTTCTGTCCCGTGGTGGTGTTCTGTCCCTTTATAGTACTTTGTGTAGTATTACAATACTATTGGGCCATTATGTGAGTTCATGCTTTCATTTGTGCAGTCACATCCATGCATGCTTTTTCTGTTGTCTATAATCAAGCATTTCCCGGTCCAATTTATACTCAATCCAGGGCATATTGAGTATGAGCTAGGTGTACTAATGAGGGGAAACATTCCCAACCCAAACAAGGTTCAAAACAATGACACCTGTCTTACAGGCTGAGATCACTAACCTCTCAGACACCCTGCCCAAATGTTTAATGCATATGTTAACCCTGCCATTCTCTGAATCAACACATTAAAATGGCAGTTAACTCCCTCTAATTTAGTACCTTTCTTATTTCTTTTTTTTTTTTACAATTAAATGCTTCATCTATGGAATAATGCTGTCTAATTTAGAAACGTTTTTTTACCATACAAAAAAAAAAGAACTAATTTTAACTCAGTTTGCTGGAAACAAGACATCTTTTGATGCATATTTCTAGGTAGATGGCTGACGAGAGATCAACAAAAAGACACCTTGCTAATTAAATTGCTTTTAATATTCTCCTTATGACATCAGTTAGAATGGAGACTTTTCAAGGTATTTTATTGCAAATAAAAATGTAGTTGGGATTGGCAAAACCTCATCAGATTTTCCTGTTATGTTTTTAGTGGTTATGAACATGGAGTTCTAGCATCTATACATATACACAAATATTCTAGAATTGCTTTTCTGCAATCACATTTTCAAACAGAGATAAAATGCTCTGAAATTAGTGATAAAGCTTTCTTATGGAGACAGAAACCTGGATTCTCAATCAAGTTAACCACTCTAGCTAGTTAATTAATTCTTTTTGTGTTCTATCTACTAGCAAGTATAACAGTATTTAGGGAGAGTGCAGATATTAGGGGTAATTCAGTATTCAGAATTCATTTAAGATAAGGTATTTCAAGAAGTTCACAAAATCGGTGAATAATAATAATTCCAAAGAAATCAGGGTTCTAGGTTAATCTACATATCCTTATATGGTCATAACCTTGAAAGTCATGAAGGTAGAGTATGAGCACAGTATCATAAAAAGTCATCCAATGGTCAGACGGGGTGTTAAGGTGATGAGGTATAAATACTGTCTGAGCATGTCACACGAGGAAGTCGGTTAGTTGAGAGTTTGATCTGAGAATAAAAGTTAATACCAAAGATTGAATGAAATAGAGAGAGGGTAAAAATATATATATCCTCCAACCTGGGATCATGTTAACTGTCAGTTAATTAAATGGAATAAATAAACAAGAGGCCCATGGACCACAACGCTCACTTAACTACCCCCAGGGGCTTAATTGGCAGGATTTATGTATAGGACCACTATACATTGCTACATACTGAATATATAAGCTGTGGGCCTCATGGTTTCAGAGAAGATGAGTTTTTTAAGTTTTTCCAATTATAAGTCTATGGGAGCTAATGACCCCACTGGATTGGCCAGTTTGGGCCCCAGGGGCTTGATTGACAGGACATGTAGGTGACCACTAAACATTGTTACATACTAAATATGTAAGCTGTGGGCCTCATGATTTCAGACAAGAAGCTGTCTATAAGTTTTTTTTCCATTATAAGTCTATGGGAGCTAATGACCCCCAGGGCGTGGCCAGTTTGGACCCAAGGGGCTTGACTAGCAGGATTTATGTAGGGGACCACGAAACATTGCTATATGCTAAATATATAAGCTGTGGGCCTCATGATTTCAGACAAGAAGATTTTTTAAGTATTTTTCCCCATTAAAGTCTGTGGGAGCTGAATAACTCACGGAAAGTAGCCTGTCTGGACCCCAGGGGCTTCATGGCAGGATTTATGTAGAGAACCACTAAACACTGCTATAAGCAAAATATATGAGCACTGGGCCTCATGGTTTCAGAGAAGATTTTTTAAGATTTTTCCCATTAAAAGTCTATAGGAGTTAATGACCCTCAGGGTGAGGCCAGTTTGGGCCCCAGGGGCTTAATTGGCAGGATTTATGTAGAGAACCACTAAACATTGCTATATACTAAATATGTAAGCTGTGGGCCTCATGGTTTCAGAGAAGAAGATTTTTTTAAGTTTTTCCCATTATTAGTCTATGGGAGCTAATGACCCCTGGGGCATGGCCAGTTTGTACCCCAGGGGCTTGATTGGCAGGATTTATGTAGGGAACCATTGACAAAGCCGAACCTCCAGTGTCTGCAGCAAAATGACAGGGCAATGATCAGACAGATCTGCAATGCCAGGCCGCAAGACATTGTCACCACCAGGTCAAATGAGCTACTTGTGCGGCTTGGCATTGAGGATCTGGACCTCATTCTAAAGGAGAGAAGACTTTGATGGTATGGACATGTGGAACGCTCCAGTGGTGCAATCAAGACAGCCTTTGACATACAGGTTGATGGAAAGCGTGGGCCTGGGAGGCCCAAAATGACATGGAAGCAGCTGACAGAGAGGGCTTGCAGAGAGTGGAAGTGCTTGTCTATCAACCCTCATGATAGACGTACCTGGAGATCTGGTGTGAGATCTGCCATGCGTGCAGCAAGCCAGCTATCTGGAAGGGGGCCCACTGGTGTGGATGTTGCCCCTGTACCTGCACGTTAATCAAAAATCTGATTATGATATGATATGATATGAACCACTAAACATTGCTACATACAAAATATATAAGCTGTGGGCCTCATCATAGGTTTCAGAGAAGATGTTTTAAGCTTTTCTCATCATAAGTCTGTGGGAGATAATGACCCCCAGGGTATGGCCAGTTTGGGCCCCAGTGGCTTGATTGGCAAGATTTACTTAGGGGACCAGTAAACATTGCTACATACTAAATATATAAGCTCTGGGGCTCACAGTTTCAAAGAAAAATTTTTTTTAAGTTTTTCACATTATAAGTCTATGGGAGCTAATGATCCCTGGGATGTGGCCAATTTGGATCCCAGGGGCATGATTTGCAGGATAAATGTAAGAGACAACATCATTTCATACTTAATCTATTAGCTCTAAGATTTTCGAAGGTTCTTTAGCTATATAGCTCTATATAAGCATATGACCACTGGGGTGTGGCCAATTTGGACCCCAGGGGCTCTATTGGCAGCATTTATGTAGGAGACCACCAAACATTGCTACATACTAAACATATAAGCTCTGGGCCCCATGCTTTCAGACAGAAGAAGATTTTTTTATGTTTTTCCCCATTATAAGTCTATAGGAGCTAATGACCCCCGAGGGGTGTGGACAGTTTGGGCCTCAGGGGCTTGAGTGGCAGGATTTATGTAGGGGACTACTAAATGTTTCAGAGGAGAAGTCGTTCAAAGGTGTGAATGGACGGACAGACAGATGGACAGAAGGATGACGGATGACGGACGACAGAAGGAGAGTGATCACAATAGCTCATCCTGAGCCTTTGGCTCAGATGAGCTAATAAAACTAAAATAAGCCACTAAGGCTCTCTTTTACTTCTCTGACAAAAACTGAACCTGAAGAAGCTGACAGCTAAACCCAGGACAACCTGAAATACTTGCCTTGAAAATCCTCTGTCAACCTTTATCCTTCTCTTGCTAAGCACGACATGCCCTGTTTTAGCAAACTGTGTAGATCCAGATCAGTTGGCTTCTGAAGAAGCCAGCTGATATGGATCTGCACTGTTTGTCATTAAATATGTAAATTTCTATCAAAAACCCAGATCAAGTAATCTGATTTACTGGAAATTAGAAGTGGGCATGGCATCTTAATTTATTCAGCATGACAAGGGTCAAAATAATTTCACACCCAAAGCTCAAACTGAAAGACCAAACTGGAAGAAATCCTCTGGCATTTAAACCTTGAAACCTCCAACACACAAAACTAAGGAACCTGAAGCAATATTCTGACACCGAAAACTCAGACAAACATAGAGAACTTGAAGAAACCCTCCGACACAAACTGTAAACCCACAAAAACAAAATAAAAGAGCCTGAAGAAAGCTTTTGATACCAAAACCTCTGACAAACAGACTGTACATAAAGAAATCTTCCATTATCTAAACCATAAAACCCTCTGACAAACAAAACACATGGGGTCTGAAGAAACACTTCAACATCTTTGACAAAAAGATTGACAGTTTGAGATCCTCTGACAATAAAACCTTAACCCTTGTCCTGCTGAATAAATTAAGATGCCACACCCATGTCTAATTTTCAGCCAATCAGATGATTTTATCTGGACTGTTGCTATAAATTCACATACTTAATGGCAAACAGTGCAGATCCAGATCAGTTGGCTTCTTCAGAAGCCAACTGATCTGGATCTACACTGTTTGCAAAGGCAAGGTATATCCGGGTTCAGCAGGACAAGGGTTAACAAACTCTGATACCTGAACTTCTGAAAATGTTCACCAGATCAATGATGAAACTCCTTTGATAAAACTGTGAGACTACACCAAAATACAATAAAATAACCTTAAAACCTTGAAACCATCTGAAAAGGACCTGAAAATACCTACTGATACCTGAACTCCTGGAAATGTGAAACAAATCCATGAAACTTCTTTGATACAAACAGAATGACAGCACCTAAACATAGTAAAATCAATAATAAGTAAACTTCTGACACCTAAACCTTGAAACCCTCTTACCAAGAACCTGAAGAAACCTTCCATCATCTTAACACCTAACAAAATGAAACAAAAGATCCAAGAAATGTTTTCACTAAAAACTGAAAGACTACTTCTTAAGAATTGCTCTGATATCTAGACTTAAAATTTGATTGAAATTCTACAGTCCAACAACAGTCCAGTCAACTATCTTAAATTCATGTCTAGCCAGTAAGTCCATCTACATACTTTTACTGGGCATGATTAGTCCTCTAAGCAGTTAACCAGTACTTTGTACACATACAGAACTGACAGCTGACCTTGAAAGCAGAGTTCGAGTTGTAATTGGAGGTTTACAGCACAGTCAAGTCAGTTTAGGACAAACATTACGAAAACACACCTATTCAAATAAACTGAAAATTTTACCACCAAAAAAATGAAAATTTTCAGATAAAAAATCTGATTTTTTTTTCATATTTCTGCTAAAAACATAGATTGTGGGTACTCGTTAGAACCGCCTTGATGAGGTGGTTCTAATGAGTACCCACGATCTATGTTTATGAGCAGAAGTAAGAAAATAATGTATACCCCTGTAAACCCCAGTTTTACTCTATAAAAGTGGGGTTTAAGGGGATCAAAATTATATAGGCGTGTTTTCGTGATGTAAACCTGGTCAGTTAACCTACTCACATTTACCCTGGCCAGGCTTAGTCCTCTAAGTCATTAACCAGGGCCCAGTTGTTCAAAGCTAACGATGTCGTTAGTTAACGATTTGTTAAAATTTACATCGAGTAATACACAAATATGCTGAAATTTTTTGCTGAAAAAATGTGAGTAGCTTTTGCAGTGCAAAAGCTACTCACATTTTTTCAGCAAAAAATATCAGTATATTGTGTATTGAATCCGCTAAAACAGTTAACGAAATGACCCTTAACGAGCTCGTTAAGTTAACGATGCTTTGAACAACAGGGCCCAGTACTTGTGCACATAGCTCCGCCAGTAACTGACAACTGTTCTTCTTAAATCAGTGGAAGGGGAGGAGTGTAGAAATGATTTCCTGATCAATCTCCACAAAAGTGATGTAGCCGAGCCTAATTCCATCTTGTGAGCCCTGGATCTGCTGTCAGATATATTCTGACTGCTATGGAGCCCAGCTGAATTAGCAGAAGGGGAGAATAACCACAGAATTTATTTTATAATGAACTCCCATGCTGTGTGGCCAAGCTGGAATATGAACTTACAACCAGGCATGCTATGGACTGCTCTACAGATCCCAGTGCCTAAACCTTGAAACTTGTTTCATTTAAGTCCATGATAAACAGTCTTGTCAACTGTCATGTCAAGCTATCTCCAATAGACACTGCCACTGAATCTGTGGGACTTTTATCCGAACAAACTCAATTCCTGCATAAGGTTACTAGCAACTCTTCTATAGACGAAAACATGTCTATATACTTTTTACCCCCTTAAACCCCACTTTTATATAGTAAAACTGGAGTTTACAGGGGTATACATTATTTCTGTTATTTTTGCTCAAAAACATAGATTGTGGGTACTCGTTATAACCGCCACACCGAGGCAGTTCTAACGAATACCCACAATCTATGTTTTGAGCAGAAACATGAAAAATATCACAGTTTTTATCTGAAAATTTTCAGTTTTTGGAGGTGAAATTTTCTGTATATTTGAAATAGGCATGTTTTCGTAATGATAAGTTGCTGTGCTCTACTACTAGTAGTAGACATCGTACAGTCTAAACCCAATATCTGTACTCATAAATCAAATTTGTTCAGCCCAGGCCATATACCTCAAGAAATATACCTTAAGATATTTTTTCTGTAATGCAGGTCAGTGTTCAGTATAAAGGTTGCAGTGACCTTAATTTGTCAAACACACCTTCTTCACTAGATAAGCCTGCCAGATGGTGGACATGCATTATCCTGCTAGAAAAGGTTGAAGTTTGGGTGCTGGCACAGAAAAAAAAGAATTAGAGGTTTGAGTACCTCGTCAATGTATGTCTTGGTCATTAGACTGCCATCAATCACTACCAGAGTAATTCTGTAGTGTCATGTGATATCAGCTCACACCATAAACCCACCTCTGCCCCAACAATATACTTGACAAACTTTGCATATTGCAAAGGGTTTCCTCCATCAGACGCAATGCTCACATTATCTATCCACTTTGTTTTTTTTTTTCTTTTTTTTTTTTAAATTTAAATTTTGATTTGATTATTACCTACATACAATTTACCTGGGCAAACTCTGTCCTCATCAGTACTTTGTGCACACACTTTCACCTGTAACTGACAACTGCCCTTCTTGAATCAGTGGAAGGGGGAGACTGACTGAAGAAATGATTTCATGATCAACCTCTGCAAAAAACTGAGCTGGGATTTTAACTTGCGGAACCTGGATTTGCAGTCAGATGTGTTACTGAGTGTGCTATGGAGCCCATCCACCCTATTTAAGTAAATTCAAGACCCATTGGTGAACATGACTGCCCTCCACTGATTGTGCATCAGCTGGAGATGTTGACACCATCTAACACTATTACAATGACATTAGATCATCAAAATATTGCATTGGCATGGGCTTCTATTCACATAGACATCATCCAACTGTTGGACTACTTATTCTTGGGGCATGTCAACATGGTGTCTCTTATGCTGCTTTTTAGGCATGCTGAAATTATATACCCTTGTAAACAATTAGGGGATAACTGCATTCAAATTTGTCATTTGGGGAGGAAAATCGGCGGTTTTATGGTCGCAAATTACGTTTTACGGCTCTGCTGACGCATCGCGTCACCGTAAAACGAAATTTCCGACCGTAAAACCGCCGATTTACCTCCCCAAATGACAAATTTGATGCAGTTATCCCCATTCTAATGCATTTATTCATTCTTTCTATTGAAATAATGTACTATTTGCACAAAACGACAAGTGCTGTGAGCTGCGCAAAACCAAATGCCAGCCAATGAGAAGCGACGTTACGTGATGACGTCGGATTTGCAACAGTATATCGCAGAATATACCATCGCAAATTTTTGACGTTATCCAATCAGACGTCGCGTTACATACGCAAGTGCATTAGAATTATCCATCAATGCAGCTTGCAGCATTTTGGCACTGATCTAGCCTCATTACTGTCATATGAAGTTTCATGCTATCTCCCACTAGACAAATTTTGTTTGTGTTGAGGTTTTACAGCCCAGTCAACCCAATGGGGTCATGTCGAGCGTGGTCAGTTTACCTAACCACACGTTTACTGGACAGGCTTAGGCCTCTAAGCGGTTAACCTGTATTGTGCACTTTCTTTCACCAGAAACTGACAACTGCCCTTCTTGAATCAGTGAAGGGAGAGAATGACTGTAGAAAATATTGCATGATCAATCTCCACGAAAGAATGTTGCCGACCTCGGTGGGGTTGAACCCGCGACCTCCTGGTCTCCAGTCTGACAGCGCATCCAACTGAGCCACCGAGGCCGGCCCCACTAGACAAATCAGTCACAGCTGCAGATAAGGTGTTTTCTTGTTTTTATTTATTTATTTTTTTCAGCCAAAAAATACTGATCTTTCTTATTTCTCCATGAAAGCATACATTGTGGTATTAATTAGTATGGGCTCACTGAGATGCTTCTAATGAGTACTCACAACATACATGTATGCTGTAATGCAGAAATAAGAAAAGTATTATGTGGATACCCCTTCTTATCTGGAGCTATACAAGCCTTCCTCTATCATGCCTACAACTTGCTTACATTCATCTCACATGGGTTCACCCACTTTTGCTGTGGTTTCTTTTCTGTATGGCATTTTGCTAAGCAACGCTATGGCTTTTACAAATGTATACATATTACTGATTACAGAAGACAACCATGGTATCCATGATTTTTGTGATTTAGTCCATGAAACACATTTTGCATGTTGTTGCTGAAAAATTACTAAATTTCTGTAGACCAAACTTGGTAATGTGCAAAATTCAGACCAAAAGTTGTCCTAAAATTTGCATTGGACCACCTAACTACAGTTTACTCTAGTTATCTCGAACTTGCTTATCTCGAATAACAGCTTATCTGGAAGTGATAATCTGGTCCCTGCTTAAACATGAAAATCTAGCTAACAAAGGGGTAACAAAATACTTTGGAAAAGAGGAGAAATTGCTCCAAAGGAGCAATTTCTCCTCTTTTCCACAATATTTTCAATATATCTCTAGCTCCAGGAGTCAAATAATAAATACATTTATTAAATGTTGCTGTTTGATTCATTTTTTCCTAAATTCTGCAAATCTGATATGTCGATGTATGGATATCTCAAAGTATTTAAGAGACTCCCTTGGAATTTGAGATAACGAAAGTCGACAGTACATGTTCATGACCGACAACCCTAACCTCTCTTTTCACAAGGTGCACAATTCACTAGCATTGTACTGTTTAATCATTAGCAGAGCCTAACCCTTAAAATGCTAAGAAAACCAGCATCTGAAAATGCCATCTGTTTATGTCGTCTGCTGAATATTCTTGTGAACTTTTCAAACCTATTTTACACATACAGACAAACAGTGCGGACCCTGATTAGGAGCAGTCTGATCTGGGTACATACTGTTTGCAAAAATGACTTTTAAAGTCACAAGCAGAATGATGATAAAGCAGACGACAATTGTTGTAATTGGCAATTTAAGGGCTAATATTGAAAGAGCATTACATCCGGCCCCAATATCACAAAATGTCTCCAGTATCCAGCTGAACCTCTTGCTAGAACTATAAACCCATCAAAAAACACCCCGATTCAAATATAAAGAAAATTTTACCTTCAAAAACGGAAAATTTTCAGATAAAAAACTCTTGATATTTTTCATATTTCTGCTCAAAACATAGATTGTTGGCACTCGTTAGAACTGCCTTGGTAAGGCAGTTCTATTGAGTATCAACAATCTATGGTTTTGTGCAGAAATAAGAAAAATAATGTATACCCCTGTAAACTCCAGTTTTACTATATAAAAGTGGGGTTATTGGGGGTCAAAATTATATAGGCATTTACAGAAGTAAACACTTTTCATGCTGGGTAAAAGTTACAGCAGCAGACATTTTGAAATATTTTTCTTTTTCTTCCCAGATTGATTGATTGGAGCCTTTAACCAATAAAGCACTAATCATAACTGCAGCATCAAACAAAATTACAAAATTTTTGTCATACATTTTCAAGAATATAGGGTCTGACATTTCTTGTAAACTGTCTCTTTAAAAAACCTGCATCTGAAAATATTGTCTGTTTATGTGGTCTGCTGAATATTCTTGCAAACTTTTCAAACCTATTTTTGCATACAGGCAAACAGTGTGGACCCAGATCAGACTGCTCCTAAGGAGCAGTCTGATCTGGGTCCACACTGTTTGCAAAAATGATTTTTGAAATCACAAGCAGATGACAAAGCAGACGACAATTGTTATGATTGACAATTAAGGTTTAGCATTCTGGGTAAAATTTACAGCAGACAACAATCTGAAATATTTCTTCCTAGTTTTCACTGAGACAATCTGCATGAAATGTCAAAGCCTATTTACCATATTTTCTGGGAAAATAAGAAAAAATGTTGTTAATTTGTTGCCTGTTGAACTTGACCTGAGAATTAATGGTAAAGGTTAAAATTAATTTAATTTTACAAGCTGTATCAAAAAAACCTATCCGACACTGTGTTCTGTGGCATCTGATCTGGGTCTACACTGATAAGTATAGGCGGCCCTCTCCCAAAACCTAGGGTTAATACTGTAGCCAATTTTTTAAATGGCAAAACTATTAACTCTTAGCACTAAGGGTTAATATTTCAGCAGACAACATTTTGAAATATTTTTTGTATGTTTCCTCAAAATCAGGACGACATTTAATGCAAACTGTCTCCACAATTTGCATGAAATGTCAAATCCTGTTTACTAAGAAAAATAAGAAAAAATATCTCCAGTTTGTTGTCTTCTGAATTTGTCCAGAGTGTGGTAAAGGTTAACCCTAGTCCTGCTGAACCCTGATATGTCCTGCCTTTGCAAACAGTGTAGATCCAGATCAGATGGCTTCTGGATCTGCACTGTTTGCCATTAAGTATTTGAATTTATATCAACAATCCGGATCAAGTAATCTTGAAAATCAGAAATGGGGGTGGCATCTAAATTTATTCAGCAGGACAAGGGTTAATGTGTGTACATGCCAATGAGAGATAGCAGCAGTATTTCTATTATCTCCCTTGACAAGTAAAGTCCAAGGTAGATCAAATACTAACCAGGTCCTTCTAATTGGAATCCTCTGCTTTTATCTTAGGTCATCAGTGGAATTAAACAAATTCTTAACTTTACATTTCTCCATATCCACATGGAAGATTAATTAATATTATATATTTCATTGCACAGAAAATATTTCTTCTAAATATTTTGGATGCTGTATTGGCATATGACCTTGTTAAAATTAGATTTATTGAGGAAAAGGAAGTTTTGTTTGTGTTGAGGTTTTACGGCCCAGTCAACCCAATGGGGTCATGTCGAGCGCGGTCAGTTTACCTAACCACACGTTTACTGGGCAGGCTTAGTCCTCTAAGTGGTTCACCAGTACTGTGCACATTCTTTCGCCAGAAACTGACAACTGCCCTTCTTGAATCAGCAGAAGGGAGAGAATGACCGTAGAAAATATTTCATGATCAATCTCCACGAAAGAATGTTGCCGACCTCGGCGGGGGTTGAACCCGCGACCTCCTGGTCTCCAGTCGGACGGCGCATCCAACTGAGCCACCGAGGCCGGCTGGAAAAGGAAGTGATACTTAATGGAAACACTAATGATAAAAGCAGAGGAATCTAATTAATTGGACCTGGTTATTTACAGAAAGTAATCAAGGGAGTTAACTGACTGCTTTCTCCTATTCCATCATAGCTCTAGATAAGAGGGAGTATCTGGTAAATATTTTTCTTATTTCTCCATAAAAAAATGAATGTTGTAGGTACTCATTAACCCTTAAGATGCCAAACACAACAATTGTCATCTGCTTTGTCTTCTGCCAAATACTTAAAAAGTCATTGTTGGAAACAGTGTGGACCCAGATCAGACGGCTCCTCTAGCAGCAGTTTGATCTGGTTCCACGCTGTTTGCCTACATGCAAAAAATATGTTTGAAAAGTTTGCAAGAAGATATTTAGACAACAGAAACAGAGGACATTTTCAGATGCAGGTTTTCTTGGCGTTTTAAGGGTTAAAAGTGCTTCAGTAAGGCCAGTAATGAGTACCCTCAACATATGTTTTCATGTAGAAATAAGAAAATATCAATATTTTTTGGTTGAAAAAAAAAAAAAAAAAGAATGCCCTTTCAGGAGCTATGTTACATGTTCTAATAAAATATAACTCTTAGGCCAGATAAAGTGGAACTAAGCCATCTAAAAAAGAAATATTTACAATTTCTACATCAAAATCATCCATCCTTCTTGTCATACAATTTTTAACCCTTAAAGCGCCAAGAAAAACTGCATCATTCTGAAAATGTCGTCTGTTTATGTCGTCTGCTGAATATTCTTGCAAACTTTTCAAAACTATTTTTTGCATACCAGCAAACAGTGTGGACCCAGATCAGTCTGATCTGGGTCCATACTGTTTGCAGAAATGACTTTTAAAATCACAAGTAGAAGACAAAGCAGACGACAATTGTTGTGATTGGCGCTTTAAGGGTTAAGAAATTATTCCATTAGCTTCTTTAACAAGAAAAATGCCTAACAGATGTATGGACGGGTTTTTCAAAAAGGCTAACCAAAAGGTAAACCTTGGACAATGACCAATGCCCGCCCACCTGGACATCCCTTATTTAAAGGATAGATTTTTGAAAAACCTGTCCAGTAAAAATGTAAGTCCAAAATTAGACTGTTGTAAGAACATGTTGGTAAACAGAAGTTCCTTTGATAAATTTAATGCTTAGCACTCTGAGTAAAATGTTTTGGCAGAGGAAATATTGAAATATTTTCTTATTTTTCCTTGAAAAAAGATTTGGACATTTCATGCAAATTGTCTCCAATGGATGGAGACAATTTGCATGAAATGTCAAATACTGATTTCTGGAATTTGTTGTGGCAAGTTAATAATACCTTTGGATATTTTATACATCAACATTTGGATATTGTAAGTTTTTTGCCTGGTCATCCAAACCAATTGTGGACACATAACAAGTTCCACAGCAAAATCATACTATAATACAATACAATACAATACAATAATTTATTTACATGTACATGTTTGATTGTGTTGGGGTTTAACGACACGTCAACCCTTGTGGGTCATTTTGTGTCGTCTCCCAGAGAAAGGGAGAAAATTGATAGAAGAGATAGTAGAAGAGATTAAAGAGAGGGACAGGGAAGAAAGGAACAGGAATGAAAGAGAAGAAACAGAAGAAATAAAAATATTCCCCATCTACCCTTACCTGCTACAAGGATAGCAGGCCTTGCCCAACTGTAAGCCAATATCAGTTGGACGCTCCGGTGACGTAAGATACACGACACCTTCGCACCACCCGACCACCCCATACATGTACATGTCACCTTATGTACAAACCAAGTATAAAACATAACTAGAGCAAGTGCCCAGAGGGTCACAAATACCCCCAGCCAGCGCCATTTCTTTATTATAAAATATTTTAAAGTTAATGACAATGATATAAGGCAAGATATAGTTTACAATGTCAGTCTCTGAGTGACACTTATCTATCATCCAAAGTACAACTTTCCTGGAGTAAATAGTCTTCAAGACATGAAGCAAATTTGCTTGGCCATAAAATGTAGGTCACTGACCTACACATACTTTAGAAATTAATTTGATGGTCACATTGATGCATTATACCAATTATGATGTTAATCCATTAAATAATCTAAAAGATATTAAGCAAAATCACTAGACCATGAAATTTAGGTCATACTGATTTATATTTACTTTAAGGTGGAAGTTTGGGTCACACTGTGTCATTATGTAAATATGACATTTAGGTATCAAACAGTAGGACAATATAAGACAAAATCACAGGGCTATGAAATATAGGTCACATAATCCCAAAATATGATAGTAATACATCAAATTGTCTTCAAGATGTTAACATAAAATCACTGGACCATGAAATATAGGTCACAGTGACATACATTTACTTTTAGGTCAACTGCTGGATCATACTAATTCATAATGTTCATACATCAATTAACATTCAAGATATGCGGCAAAATTACTAGACCATGAAATATAGGGCAAGGTGACCTACATTTGTTATGCTGCCAATTATGGTGTCACACAGAACCAATATTCCAAGTATCACATTAATCCATGAAATAGTCTTCAATATAAGGCAAAATCACTGGAGCATGAAAATATGATCACAATGACCTTAACTTTATTACACTGAATGTTGATGTGATAAACATGTCTGATGCCCATCCTTCTTTAAGAAGTTGTTTGTATAAACAAACTGCAACATACTACTTTATTGAGGCATTAATTCATGAAAGAGGCATTAATTCATGAAATAGGCTTCAAAATATAAGTCAATCAAAATCACTGAAGCATGAAAATAAGGTCACAATGACCTTGACCTTATTACACTGAATGTTGGTGTGATAAACATGCCTGATGCCCATCTTTTTTAATAAGAGGTTGTTTGTATAAATAAGCTGCTATATACTACTTTATTGGGGGTGTCCTAGATTTTGACCTCTAGGGTCCATAGATGTAGAATAAAAGAGAACTCTCCCAGGTACCCCCATACCAAATATGAAAAGTTTTTGATCAGTGGCTACAGAGTTATAAGTAATTAAAAAAAACTTCAAAGTAAAACTTGGTTATAGAATGAGATGGACGGATGGAAGAATGGATGGACAGATGAACTGACTAACGGAACTGACGAAAACTATATACCCCTTTGGCATACTTTGTATGCTGGGGGTATAACAAGCAAAAGACAAAAACTTCATGTAAAACTTTGACTTAAACATCACACTATTTTCTAAGTCCATGACCTTGATCTTGGGCCAGCAGCATCAGCAGATTGATGTCAGCTATTCTGCAATCATCAAGTAGTAACACTAACCACACATCAACGTCCTAAAATGTGAGCTTTCAAAAATATAGGCAAAAGGAAAAAACTTCGGGCAAACCTTTGACATAAACATCACACTATTTTCTAAGTCCGTGACCTTGACCTTGGGTCAGCAGCATCAGCAGAATGATGTCAGCTATTCTGTAATCATCTAGTAGTAACACTAACCACACATCAACATCCTACAGTGTAAGCTTTCAAAAATATATGCAAAAGGAAAAAACTTCACGTAAAACTTTGATGCAAAATGTTAACATTCGTGCAGATGCACACACGGATAAACAGACAAACGGACGAACGGACAAATAATTGAATGGATGGAAAGACGAAAACTATATACCCCTCTACATACTTCGTATGCCGGGGGTATAAATATATGATACATGTTTAAAAGGTACACAAGCTACTCTAAGGGTTATGAGTCCTGGGCCCAGTTGTTCAAAGCTAACGATGTCCTTAGTTAACGATTCGTTAAAATTTTAATCGAGTGATACGCAAATATGCTGAAATTTTTTGCTGAAAAAATGTGAGTAGCTTTTGCAGTGCAAAAGCTACTCACATTTTTTCAGCAAAAAATATCAGAATATTGTATATTGAATCTGCTAAAACAGTTAACGAAATGACCCTTTACCAGCTCGTTAAACTAACGACGCTTTGAACAACTGGGCCCTGATTGAGATCATATACACATAAATACACAATTATGTATATAAAAAGAGTATCTCCAGCTATCTAAAATGTCTTTGCAGTTTTGAGAATAGTCCTTATCATATTATGCGAGGTTAAATAAGAAAACAAGTTTCTCATCATAATTAAAAGAATAAAACTCATTTTCAAGTTCAAATGCTTGACTGTACATTTCATGCTGCAGATCTTCACAGAAAGGACAATTAAGCAGCGCATGCTGCTCTGATTCTACTAAAATGCGACAATTAAAACAAGTTCGATGGTTAACTGCTAGATTTTCATATCTACCTGTTTCCAGTCCAAGGGGAGAAACTCCTGTTCTAAATTTCGCGAGGGAACTATGCCAAGAATACGGCATTAACTCTTTCACATAATGTTCCATTTCAAAGTTACTTTTAAATTTCCTGTAAGTCCGTAACTTGTTTTGACCATTTACTTATCTAGCCTGTTCCCTATCGAGTTCATTCTTCCTTTTATCTCTTTCTTGTTCATCTGTCATTACTGACAATGACCAATCCTAATCAACTGTGTGATGTGTTATTATTTGTGTGTTCTAAGATCGCTGATGAGACCAATCTTAGCTCTAAATTGCCTGTTGCAGATAGAACAAGAGAGGTCTGAGGAAGAATGTTCTGTTGGTGATAACTTAGCTCTTGCTTTCCACTATGCACGTTTCTGCTTGGCTTCGCTGATTCTTTTTGCTTCGTATTCACCAGCTCCCCTTTTTATGAGGCCTCGCCACTTTGTACGATGTTGTGCAATCTGTTCCCATGACTAAGTTGGTATGTTGAAGTCTTTAAGGGAGGCTTTGAGGGTGTCCTTGTATCGCTTCCTCTGACCACCACGGGAGCATTTTCCTACTCGAAGTTCTCCATAGAGGATTTTCTTTGGCAAATGTTCATCAGGCATTCTGGTAACATGGCCTGTCCATCTTAACTGTGCCAATTTCAGAAGAGTATGTATACTCTGCATCCCTGCCCTTTTCAGGGCTTCTGTGTCTGGAATCCTGTCTTGCCACTTGATCTTTAGAAGTTTTCTAAGACAGCTTGTATGGAAGTGGTTCAGTCTTTTGGCATGCTGTTGGTAAAATGTCCAAGTTTTGCATGCATATAATAGTGTTGGCAGCACTACCAATCAATACACTTTCAGCTTTGTGTCAAGTCTGAGTCCACTTCGGTCCCAAATACTTCCACGTAGCCGGCCAAATGCTGCACTAGCTTTGCAATTCTAGCACTGACTTCATCATCAATGTGCACAACTCTAGACAATGTGCTTCCAAGGTAGGTGAACTTGTCTACCACTTGCAGTCGTTGACCTTTCACGGTGATGGTAGGCTCCTTGTAAGGCTTTCCAGGTGCTGGCTGATATACTACCTCAGTCTTTTTGATGCTGATTGTGAGATCATAGCTGTCACATGAATCAGATACTTGATCCACACCTTTTTGCATTTTCTCTTCTGTTGGAGCACCCTTTGCCATGTCATCAGCAAAGAGGAACTCGTCTAGCACCTCTGTCTGCACCTTAGATTTAGCTTGCAACCTTCTTAGGTTGAAAAGTTTCCCATCAAAGCGATACCTAATCGGTATACCATTGTCACCAATTATCTATATAAAAACAGAAGTATCCTTTTCACATGTAGAGATTATGTGTCTTAAGTTATAATTATTTCCATTTAGGAAATGACCACAATTTATTAAATCCAAATGGTTATGAAATCTAAACTGTCAGTTTCTAGTTCTCGTCTTTTTTTGATTCTGCCCAATGGTACACTTTATAGTTTATTCCGGTTTATGTCCATGGCCTTAAAACAACCCCATCGGCAAATCACACAGTTCCATTGACGTACCTCAGGGGGTAGCCAGTCCATATCTCCTTCCACCGCCACATTAGGGGAAAATTTACCAACCCCGAGAAAAAACCTGCAAGCACGATGCTGTACAGTGTTTATGCAAGAATACTCCCGGGTACCCCAAACTGATGCTCCCTAACTGATGACAGAATTTACAGTAGAGTCATATAGTCTAGTGAAAGCTTTAAATGGAAAACCTCTGTATTAAAGCTTTAGATTTTGCTATGAGTAAACCTAAAGCTCTGCTTGCAGACTGTGCTACCACTCTGGCCATAATATTAAAGTCTAAATGTTCACTTAATATCAAACAAACGTACTTGTATTGATGTGTAAAATCCAAGTGAATATCTCCACAGGAAAATACAAGGTTAGAATGTTGGGAAGTAGGTCTTCCAAAATGTATGATTTTAGATTTATCCTTGTTAATTTTCAAACAGTTTCTTTCACACCAGACAGCAAGACAATTTAGAAGTGACGTTAACTCCTCCACATAATTCGTGTCCAAAATCACATCATCAGCATACATCAATACACACACTTTCTCATCGTCTATTTCTACTCTGACATTTAACTATTTCATTTCCTGAATTAAGTCATTTACATATAAACTGAACAATAATGGAGAGAGCAAACAGCCCTGTTTCAAGCCACATTTAAAGTCAAAAAAGTTGGTTGATATGCCGTTAATACCTACACAACTTTTTACAGTAGTGTATAAAGAAATAATAGCGTTATACAAATGGCCACACCTCTGGCCACAAATACCAGACTGTTTCAAGTTTTCCCATAAAATATGTCGTGGGATAGAATCATATGCTTTTGAAAAGTCAATAAAAGCAACATAAATATCTTTTTTCAAAGCCTTTTGTGTCTCAGTTAATGACATTACAGTTGATAGGTGATCCAATGTAGTTCTAGACTTTCTGAAACCATTTTGTTCATCACATAACAGATTATTATCATCTACCCATGTCAGTTTAAAATGCTGCAATAAAGCTTGTAACATGCAGGCGCCAAGCTGATGCCTCTGTAATTTAGTGGATTTCGCAAATCGTCCACAGAAGACTGGTATTGGTGTGGTAACGGAATCGTTCCATTCATCGGGAATAAAGCCTGTATCAAAACATACAGAAAAAAAGTCTATGGAGGATGCCAATAGCAAAGTCAGTTTTCAATACCTCCATGGGAATTTCATCTAGCCGGCACTTTTTCCTGTCTTAGCATGGGAAATTGCCCTTTTCATTTCGTTATTAGAAATGTCCAAATTAAGGTCAAAATTTAAACATGGTTGATTGTCATTTATGTGGAATGTCTGACATCACATTCACAGAGTTATGCAAGTCATTAAAGCTATTTTTCCATGTTTCTAGTACAGTTTGTCTATCTTGAAGCACTCGCCCTTCAACCTCCACTTCAAATGGATATTTTTCCGTCTTTCATTTCCAACACTGATTTTTACGATGGTTTTCCAAAATTCCTGAGAATTATTGCTATCCAAATGTTCAATATAGGTTTGCATTTGAGACCAGTAGTATCTTTTTGAGTGCTGTACGAGTTTTATCAAAGTGCTTACTTAACCCTAGATACATTGATTTTAGTTCATTTTTTCTGTTCCCAGTTTCATTTTGCCAGTTTTCTCAGCCAAGCACATATTATTCCATAGATGAGACCATTTGTCTGTCCACCAGGATTTTTTAAAATGACGCCTTTTATTTGACGTTGCACTATCTTGTAATCTTACACGTCTTGCAAGATTATAATCCGGATGCCAACAGTGAAGGCAAAGAAAAACATATTAACAAGAGAGCCTCATCAATACCATTATAATACTGTTGAGCAGTAATATCCACTTACCTGAGCTCATGTAAAGTGTCTTTTCAGCACATCACAAAAACATGCCTATATAATTTTGACCCCCTTCAACCCCACTTTTATATAGTAAACCTGGGGTTTACAGGGGTATACATTATTTTTCTTCTTTCTGCTCAAAAACATAGATTGTGGGTACTAGTTAGTACCACCTCGGCTAGGCAGTTCTAATGAGTACCCACAATCTATATTTTGAGCAGAAATATAAAAAATATCAGGAATTGTTATCTAAAAATTTTCATTTTTGGTGGTAAAATTTTCAGTATATTTGAATAGGCATGTTTTCGTAATGTAGACCAAATTTTCTTAACCCTTAAAGCGCCAAGAAAAACTGCATCTGAAAATGTCGTCTGTTTATGTCGTCTGCTGAATATTCTTGCAAACTTTTCAAACCTATTTTTGCATACAAGCAAACAGTGTGGACCTAGATCAGACTGCCTAAAGTCTGTTCTGGGTCCACACTGTTTGCAAAAATGACTTTTAAAATCACAAGCAGATGACAAAGCAGACGACAATAGTTGTGACTGGAGCTTTAAGGGTTAAGAACTGTGATCAGAAGATTGCCTGTATAATGTTCCTGGGTCTCCACCCAGCACTGTTATTGATTTTGCACCAAAAGCAATTAACTTAAAATTATGATAATACTGATAAAATAAAGAGAACTTCACTGAAGTTTATGTCGCTCCTGGATACTAAAATGTGAAAACAAGCACCAGAAGAGTGAGAGTTGTCATCCTTGTTTAGCTGAGCAAGATAAAACAAACATTTAAGTGAAAATAACAGACTGGACACTAGGGTGAATGTGAGAACATGGACAAACAAGCAGAAGGAAACTGCAGCTGGTGTTTGTGCCGCATGGTGGCCATAGAATGTCTCCTTGTCACCATTGTGCAGATTATACTTCATTTCCTCTGGGATCATTGGGCCCATTGTGGTATCTTTGAAGATGTAGTTCTGCTCATGTATACACTAGACGGCGTGAGCAGTGTTGAAAGCTTCATTATTGCTTATGAAGAGTCTCAATATTGATTAATTGTGTTGGGGGTTTAACGATACATCAACCCTTGAAGGACATTTTGTGTTGTCTTGCACAGAAAGGGAGAAAAGATATAGAAGAGATAGTAGAGGAGATGAAAGAGAAGGACAGGGAAGAAAGAGGAACATGAAGGAAAGTGAAGAAACAGAAGAAATAAAAAAAACATTCCCATTCTACCCTTACCTGCAACAAGGATAGCAGGCCTTGCCCAACTGCAAGCCAATATCAGTTGGACGCCCCGGTGACGCAAGATACACGACACCTTCGCCACATCTGACCACCCCCGAAGAGTCTCAATAAAACCAAGACTCTCATTTTCTAATCTGTAATGTGTTCTTTGTTTCCAAAGGCAATCTTTTTCACATTTATTGCACATCTAAGTTACCTATGCTAACACATTTGTGACAAGAAATATGGTAATGATGCATGAGTGTACAACAGCATGGCTATGTACATAATATATATGTGTTTGGAACTTAAGCATTTCACAGATAATAACAAGAGCACTGCCAGGTGGGGCAAAATATGCCTGTTTACCATTTTACAAGGATACCCCATCTATATAGCTGGACAAAGGTGTAAAATATGTTAACTTTTACAAATGTATGCTTGTTATGTTGCCATTGTTACCAATTATGGCAAAATCAGTCAAATGGAAGTAACCTCAAAAACTGAGAAAGGAAGAACAGATGTAGGTGACAGATTGCCTGAACCTCATATACACTGCTATAAAGTTTCATCAAGATAGTCCATATGGTTACTTAGTTACAGCATGCATATAGATAGTGTGGAAAAACTAATCAAAGGGAAATAACTCAGAAACTGAGAAAGAGAGAGCAATCTTTTTTGTATGCGACACATTGTCTTGACCTCATACACAATGCTATAAAATTTCATTAAGATATTTCATAATACGGTTACCTTGTTATGGCATGCATAAGGATAGTGTGAAAAGAAAATAATCAAATTAACATTACCTTGCAAGCTTTTATACTGTAACACTTAAATAATGTATTTATTGATTCTTCAGACCTTTGTTATGCAACTGGCCATGTGTACTCATGGTCCAGTTGCAATAGCTCTAAAGCCTGATTTTGGATGCTGACTTAGCTATGTCATCTCTGTGTGATCCCAAAAGTGGTTTGCAGTTGATAAAATATCGATCAAACTTCAACTTCCCATCCTTGAAGGTAAGTCTCGTTTAATCTTCCCATTATGCCTGGTCATCCTAACCAAAGTGGACACATCACAAGTTCCACAGCAAACTGTTGACTGGATGCCAACAGTGAAGGCTCAGAGAAGCATAACAGGTAATTCAGAAGACTCATGCTGTACTACCACTGTTGGTCAGTAAATAATACTTGCCCTAGTGGATATATTGTGTCATGATCATCAACCAAACATAAAGCAGCATAAACATCCACCTATGGACACCTTTGGACTTTGATCCATTTATATACATTTGCTCCATAAAAGCGTTAAACTGTAATACCCTGCCATTATTGTGTCATGGGCAGATAACTCTGTCAAACATTGACAAAAATAGCCCATAAGCAATCCCAAATCAGATTTGTCAATGTATATATACCAAGTTTGGTTAAAATCCCTTGATATTTTCTCAAGTTATTGTCCAGAAAATGAAAATATGGATGTGTCTTGGGCAGATAACTCTGTCAAAAGACAAAATTGGCCAATTAGCAATCCCAAACCAGACTGGGTGTGTCTCGGGCTATTAACTCCATCAAAATTTGACAAAATTTGCCCATTAGCAATCCCAAACCAGATCTCCACAATATCAATACACACGCCAAGTTTGGTGAAAATCCATTGATGTTTACTCAATTATCATCCGGAAATGAAAATATGGGCATGTCTCAGGGAGATAACTCCGTAAAAAATTGATGAAATTGCCCATAAGCAATCCCAAACCAGATTTCCATAATATCAATACACATATCAAGTTTGAAGAAACATGAAACCATAATAACCTGCCACTATTGTGTGGCGGGTACCAAAAGTGGCATCACTGTTGCCAATGAATCTAACGTTACAGACATGAAAAAATCCTGCACAAAAGAAAAATAAAGCATTTTAGATATATGCTTTGTGGTAACATCTACTCTAGGTCAGGGCCCAGTCATTCAAAGGATCATTAGCTTAATGAGCTCGTTAGTGGTCAAAATGTTAACTGTTTTAGTAAGTACAATACCACTTAAGTCGCAGGTATTTTTGCTGAAAAAAATGTGAGCAGCTTTTGCATTAGCAAAAGCTTTTGCAAATGCAACTCAAATTTTTTCAGCAAAATATGTAGTTTTTAAAAGTAAAACATATTTTAACAATCAATACTTAACCTTTAGATAATGTGCTATATTCTATTCTGCCCATACCTTCCACAGAAAAGACGACAGAAACGTCGTCCCATACAGTCTTAATCCAAATGTCCCTTAGGCAGTCACCTGTGTGACGTAACTCCCGCTCTTTGGGTCTCATGTCAGTTTCTTTGATGTAGATCCCTAAAGGTATAGAGCTGAGCGGGGACAGGGAGGAGGGATTATCTTATCTATAGGTTAATTATTGATTGTTAAAATATGTTTTACTTTTAAAAACTTCATTTTAACTGCACAATACATAAACCTATAGATAATGTGCTAGAATTCGCAGATTAGGTGGGAAGGAGCTCCCAATTCTAACACAATAAATTAAAATCCTACTCCTTTTGGATTAAGGCTGAGGAAACTCCTAGAACAAGCCCAGTCTTGGTAAAATCCCTAGAATAGGCTTATTCCACATATATAAGATATTAATTACCTTATTATATGCACTGTAATGTTTTGGAGGCTGTAAAACTTTCCAGGCATCCAGGGCACTCTTGACTTGGCCCCCCACCACTTTTTGGGCCGCCACAATTGGTCCCAAATCTTGTAGATTGTGTAGTTGTTGAGACATATCCCTTAAATAGAACTTAGCAAAAGTAGAGGATTGGTTCCATACTTCTGCTTTAAGTATCTCATTGAGCGGAACCTTATCGAAAAAGGCCCAAGAGGAAGATAGAGCCCTAACTTCATGGGCTTTGATTTTTAAGAAGGGAAAGTCTTTACGGGTGAGTTTCCTATAGGCAAGCCTAATAGAATAAGATATCCATCTCGAGACAGAGGATTTAGAAATATCTTGATTGCCTTTAATAGGTAGAAAAAGTCTAGTTCTATTTCGACGGTAAGATTTAGTCGTTTTAGGATAGAATTTTAAGACTCTAATCGGGCATAAAAGTCTATCCGGGTGTTCCCTGTTAGATATACGGGCTAAATTAGGGATCATGTTAGGGTCTGGGCAAATGGATGGAAGTTGATTCTTAGCCAGAAACCCAGGTTGGACCATGAGAGATACAGATCCGTCAGACTGATTAAACCTTAAATGCTCTGTATACATTGCCAAGGCGTGAATTTCGCTACACCTCTTGGCAGTAGCTAGGGCTAGGAGAAAAACTGTCTTAAGCGTAACATGGAGTTTAGAGGCTTTATGTAAGGGTTCATATGGGGCTTTCTGTAGACAGATTAAGACCCAAGATAAATCCCGTTTAGGAGTAAGAGATCTTTGTATAGGGTGTTGTAATTCAAAAGATCTTATTAATTCCGACAAGACAGGGTTAGATCCGATTCTATTACCAGTCTTAAATTTGAGAGTATTAGCAATCAAAGACCTATAACTTTAATAGTACTAATTTGATACTTTTTCTCAGAGAAAAGGTAAATTAGGAAATCAGCTATTACAGTAATAGGGGCCTAGATCAGATTAACCTTCTTTCTATGACGGTATAAATGATCCATTCCGCGTCATATACTTTCTGAGCTGATGTTCGTCTTGATTTGGAGACAAAATCTGCAATGTTTTTCGAAAATTTTTTATCTCTAATTGATTATTTGATAACTCCCATGCATGAAGATTGAGAGCTGGGAGGTTCTGATGTTGGAGTTTTCTCTGACTTAATAAGTTTGGAACAAGAGGAAGATGAACTGGAGCTGAGATAAGTAGTTGTAGGACCTCTGAGAACCAAGCTTGTTGTGGCCAAAGAGGGGCTATCAGAACTATTCTGCACTGAGATTGGCGAATCTTGTTCAAGACAGAAGGAATCAGTATTGTTGGGGGAAAGGATTAAGCATGAATATGATTCCAGTTCATGGAAAAAGCAAAGGCCTGATTGTCCAGAACTGGTAATACATACAGTGGTAGTTTGTGATTGAAATGAGTCGCAAACAGATCCAGATTGGGATTACTGAACTTTTGGAAAATTGAATTCGCTATCAATTGATCCAATGCCCACTCTGTTTTGACTACTTTGTCTATTCTTGATAACTTGCCTGCCAAAACATTGAATCTGCCTGGGATATGACAAATCCTGACGACAATTTGACGTTTCAGGCACCATAGGAGAATTTTCCATACCTGTACGCATAGGTCCAGAGAATGCGTTCCCCCTTGCTTGTTGATATATGAGACCACTGTTGTGTTGTCGGTGGATATCATGACACAAGAATGGTGAATATATTTCAAGGTTTTTATCAGTGCAAAACGAATGGCCATTATTTCCAACATGTTAATATGGAGTCAGGATTGGTCTTCCGACCAGCGACCATGAAAGGTTAGACTCATCGGTTCTAGATGAGCTCCCAACCCAAAATGACTGGCATCCATGTAAAGGTAAATTTGGGGGTCTGGAGGGTGAATGGGCATTCCCTGAACAAATCAATTGGAATTCATCCACCATTTTAAATGAAATCTGATCATCCTGGTGATTGTAATTTGATGATCTAGAGGAATTTTGTGAGTATGAACGAATAATGCTTCAACGGATGGATGGACAGACAAAAAGATTGCTTGCTGATAGCTATATCCACTCAACCTTTCAATTAGGGGATAATAAAATTTAACAAAAGGTCTTGATGATATGGCTATATAAACTTAAAAGCAAAAACTTTTACTTTTAAATGAAACTTCTAGGTTCGTGACCTTGACCTCTGTCACACCCGGGGTGGGGATCATGCGGAGTAAGACTCTAGGCCAATATATAGCAAGATGTCAAATATAAATGAAATTCCACAAGGGTCTTGATGATACAGCTATATAAACTTAAACACAAAAATTTTGACATTTTTATGAAAATTGGAAGTCCGTGACCTTGACCCAAGGGTCACCCCCAGGGTGGGGATGAAGCCAATAAATACTTTAGAGCTATATCTACCATCATGCCAAATATGAATGAAATCCATCAAAGGGTCTTCAAAATATGAGGTCTTATAAACTTTAACGTAAAAACTTTGACCCTAAGACAAAAATAAAGTATGAACGAATAATGCTTCAACGGATGGACGGACAGACCAACAGATATCCGCTGGACCTTTCAGTTAGGGAATACTGAAATTTAACAAAAGTTTATGATGATATGGCTACATAAACTTAAACGCAAAATTTTTTTACTATTATATGAAAATTCTAAATTCGTGACCTTGACCTCAGTCACACCCTGAGTGGGGATCATGCGAAGTAGGACTAGGCCGATATCTAGCAATGTGTTAAATATAAATGAAATTCCTAAAGGGTCTTGATGATATAGCTATATAAACTTAAACACAAAAAACCTTGACTTTTTTATGAAAATTCTAAGTCTGTGACCTTGACACCAAGGTCATCCCCGGGGTGGGGATGGTGCTGATAAAAACTTCAGACCTATATCTACCATCATGCCACATAGGAATGAAATCCATCAAAGGGTCTTCAAAATATGAGGTCTTATAAACTTTAATGCAAAAACTTTGACCCTGACTTTTTCATGAATATTTGAAGTCCGTGACCTTGACCCCAAGGTCACCCGTGGGGTAGGGATGGTACTGATAAAAACTTTAGACCTATATCTACAATCGTGCCAAATATGAATGAAATCCATCAAAAGGTCTTCAAAATATGAGGTCTTATAAACTTTAAGGCAAAAACTTTGACCCTGACTTTTTTATGAAAATTCTAAGTCCGTGACCTTGACCCAAAGGTCACTCCCGGGGTGGGGATGGTGCTGATAAAAACTTTAGACCTATATCTACCATCATGCTAAATATGAATGAAATCCATCAAAGGGTCTTTAAAATATGAGGTCTTATAAACTTTAACGCAAAAACTTTGACCCTGTGACGGAAAGACGAACGAACGCATGAATGAACGTACGAACGAACGTACGTACGAACGAACGGACGAACGGAAAAGCGAAAACTATATACCCCCACATACTTCGTATGTCTGGGGTATAATTAAATTTCAACCGGAGGAAAAGGAAGAAAAAGAATTTTTTCACCCGGAGAAAAAATCCATGTTTACTTTCTTTGTTCCACAGAAAAGAAACTGACACGTGACCCAAAGAGCGGGAGTGACGTCACACAGGTGACTGCCTAAGGGAAATTTGGATAAAGACTGTATGGGACGATGTTTTTGTCATTTTTTCTGTGGAAGGTATGGGCAGAATAGAATATAGGACATTATCTATAGGTTAATGTATTGTGCAGTTAAAATGAAGTGTGAAACCGGGTCTCCTATGAAGTCAAGCACCGCAGTCACCCTTCCAGGTACTAACCGCTATCTCTGTTGCTTAACTCCGTACAAAAACCAATCACTTTACCTGCAGTGTCCCCATAAAAGCAGCTTCCACAGCGAGGCTGCAGAAGTGATATATATATACTTATCCGTTACAAATATAAGTGTATATACCATATTTAGTGATCATTTTAACAATATGTTAACTAATGACATAGTTAGTTTTGAACAACTGGGCCCAGATGTATTATGGAGGCAAATCAAGCAGATCCATAAGAGTGAAATGACAGAAAACTACAGACAGATAACAGCCACAAAGACATCACTCCCAAAAACTGAAACAATGGATTCCACAACCAGAGGCTGCATTGAGGATTAGGATAAGGAACAATATTACATCTGAGCCCTCTTATGTTCCCATCACTCTAGGTGTAGCACTTTATTTATAAAGGCTATATAAAGAAATTCCACTCAACAAAAGTCTGACTTACAGGCCATGCAGCACTGAAATAGCATGGAATTCATCCAGAAACCTTTACAATTTAGGAACCTATGGAAGACCCTCCACATTACACCATCCCCCCACCATCAGCCTATCTTTATCCAGTAGTATACTTTAATATTAAACCATCATGTGAACCATTCTGTTGCTAGTCAGTGTATGGAACTTTCAACATTGAACAGAATAACATTTAATGTTATATGTCATTATAGTCCTGGTAAACTGTTTGCTGTTCCTCGAAAACCTCCCTGAACTCAATTTCCTATTTTCATTTTCAAAATTAACATCACTTAGCAACAACTTCCACTACCAATTGAAGACGTACGTTGCATGATGAACCTATTCTGCTGAGTGTCACCAGTTTGAACAAATAATATTTTTTGTCTTGAAGGTCAGTGTATGACCGGAAATGTGTGAATCATAATGAAATGTTAACAAGATCTGCTGTTGGTTGTTAATTCTGGTTCTTACACCCCTGCCCACACCCACCCTGACTTGATTAAGAAATATAAAAATGTTTAAATACGGTATTAAAAGTAAAAAAAAAAAAAAAAAAAAACTCAAAATGGTATAGTAAAAGTTTTCAGTTCTGAAGGGGTGGAATTTGAATATTTATGTCCTCTGGATGCATTCTTTTTTGAAATCAGTATTGAAATTCTCATTGCTTTTCCACCTTCAACAAACACTTGTGTAAAGCTATTCTAACTGTGTTAATCTTATGCTTCTTGCATGATGAATGTGGCTATTCTTTCTTTCTCCTTTCTTTCCTTCTTTATTATTATGTTTGGTTATGCAAATGGTACAATACCTGATTCACTATTTAGGGCTCCTGAGTTTGTTATATGACCAGTGTTGATAAAGGACCTCAAGCACTCTTGAAAAAATATGGGGAAGGGGGATAATTCTAATAGAAAGAATTCATTTCCTTTCAGCAGTCTCTTGCCACAAAAATGGCATTACAAAAGCTTTTGAGAGGATAAATATGTACTGAAAGACTGATCTCTTGAAAATATATTCATATACTTTACCAATAATTCTGGATCCACTTAAGTAAAGTGTTTTGTACTTTGGGATATATATATATATGCAGAGCAGTGAATATGTGACTGATTAATTTACAGGGAAAATGAATACTTTTCTACTATCTAGATAAACCCTCTTTAAAAACCTATGAAAAAAAAAAAAACAACTCCTCTCCAACCATCGCCACCCCTCCACTCACCAACCACCCCCAATCCGCACCCCCACCCCCCCCCCCCCCCCTCCAACCACACAAAAAAAAAATCCATGATACAGTTACTTCCCACTTCCCTTAGAACATTTTAAGCTATATTAGTACATTAGAAGAGTGTCTGCAGTTTCATAAAAGGGACTTTAACCAGCAGGTCCAGATCAGACAGCAAAGCACTTTATCTGATCAGGACCTACACTGTTTGCACCTAATGTAGGCATTTCTGACAAAAAGAGAAGAAATAGATTAGACACCCTAAAATAAAAAATAAACCTGCACAGTGTGTATTGTCAGGTATTCTTTTATGCATTTATGGGTTAACCCAGTTACATCGAGTGGATTCTCCTACCTACCACAACTCTTTGTTTGGACCAGTCTGTTTCCAAAAGCAGAGTGTCTGGTTGGTGTTTTTTTTTACTATGTTTTATAGAAAATTCTGTATTTAATGCAGACAGTGTAGACCCTGATCAGAAGCTGCACTGTGCAACATCTGATCTGGGTCTGCACTGTATGTCAGTTACCCTGACTTAAATAGGTTAATGTCAGTGCGGATGAATGTTAGTCTTATTTCATTGCACAAATGTGTCTACCAGGTGTCATGCATTCATTTTGAACATGGGGGTGGTCAGGTGGTGCGAAGGTGCTGTGTATCTTACATCACTGGGGCGTCCAACTGATATTGGCTTACAGTTGGGCAAGGCCTGCTATCCTTGTAGTGGGTAAGGGTAGAGGGGGAATGTTTTTATTTCTTCTGTTTCTTCACTTTCATTCTTCTTCACTTTCATTCCTGTTCCTCTTTCTTCCCTGTCCCTCTCTTTCATCTCCTCTACTCTCTCTTCTATCTCTTTTCTCCCTTTCTCTGGGAGATGACACAAAATGACCCTCAAGGGTTGACGTGTCGTTAAACCCCAACACAATCAAAATCATTTTGAACATAATATTAGTGACAGTTTCAAAGTCATGGGAATGCTGTTAAACAGAATTTATGAATAGACAGCCTTTTTGACAAAAACAGGCAATGTCTTTTGTTAGCTCACCTGAGCACAAAGTGCTCAAGGTGAGGTATTGTGGTCAGTCACTGTCCATCGTCTGTCGTGGGTCATGCATCGTGCGTCATGTGGCATCAACAATTGCTCTAAAAACCTACTCCTCCTATACCCCTGGGCCAATTGACTCAAAACTTGGTAGGAAGCATTCATGTTACTTGTATATCAAAAATAGCGAAAACCTTTTTGATCAGAAATCCAAGATGGAAGCCACAGCTGCAATGATTAAAATGTATTTTTCTTTCTTCACCAAAACCAAAATGCTAACTGACTTGAAACTTGGTAGGAAGCATCCGGGTGACTTGTAGATAAAAAATAGTTAAAATTGTTTCGAATGGAAATCCAAAATGGCAGAAGTAGTCGCCATCTTAAAAATCTGTTTTCTGCTTCTTTTCCTGAACAGAGAGACCAATTGACTTGAAACTTGGTAAGAAGCATTGGGGTGACTTGTAGATCAAAAATAGATAAAATCACTCCAATCAGCAATCCAAGATAATTGCCATGGTGGTATAGATGAGTCTTCTGAATGGCATGCTATTCTTATCTGGGCCTTCACAACCATATAAAAGTATTGTTTAAGAATAAAAAGCAGGCTATTTAAAATTAATATTACCTTCTAACCTTTTATACTGTAACACATAATGTATGTACCTGTATTATGCCTGGTCATCCCAACCAAAGTGGACACATCACAAGTTCCATAGCAAAATGTTGAAGATACTAACAGTGAAGGCTCAAAGAGGCATATCATGGAATTCAGAAGACTCATCTGTACCACCACTGTTGATCAGTAAATAATACATGCCCTAGTGGATATTGCGTCGTAACAGGATATGACCAAAATTTCTTTAGACCTGTGGTCTGTGAGTTTCCTAAGCAAACATTAAATTTTCTCTTTTCAAAAGTACCTTAAAAGTGATATTTAATGATGAAAATCAGCCTATTCAAAATTAGTATTACCTTGCAACCTTATTAAAAAGTAATGTTTAATAATAAAATGCAGACCATTTAAAATTAATATTACCTTGCAGCCTTTTATAATCTAACATTTAAATTATGTATATATAATGCCTGGTCATAGCAACCAAAGTGGACACATCAAAATGTCCATAGAAGAATGTTACCTGGATGCCAACAGTGAAGGTCCATATAAGCAAACACATAATTCAGAAGACCCATCTATACCACCACTGTTGGCCAGTAAATGATACTTGCAAATGGGGATGTAATGTTTCTTAACAGGATATGACCAAAATCCTTTAGACCTGTGGCTCAGAGTTTCCTAAGCAAGCTTGAAATTTCCTCTTTTCAAAATTACCTTAATTAAAAGTGATATTTAATGATGAAAATCATCCTATTTTAACTAGTATTACCTTGTAATCTTACGAAAGAAAAGTTGCAGAATGAAAAGCATTCTATTTAAAATAAATATCACCTTGCAACCTTCTATACTCTAACATTTAAATAACATATATTATGCCTGGTCATCCCAGCCGAAGTGGACACATCATAAGTTCCACAGCAAAATGTTAAATGGATGCCAAAAGAGAAGGTACAGATAAGCATAACATTTCATTCAGAAGACGAATCATTTCCAACATTGTTGGTCAGTAAATAATACTTGCCCTAATGGAAGTAAAGAGTCTAAATAGGATAATGACCCAAATTTCTTTAGACCAGAGTTTCCTAAGCAAACACGGAATGTTTCCTTTTCAAAAATACCTTAAAAGTGATATTTAATGATGAAAATCATCCTATTTCAGCTAGTGTTACCTTGCAACCTTACAAAAGTATTGTTTAAGAATGATATATTATGCCTGGTCATCCCAACCAAAGTGGACACATCACAAGTTCCACAGCAAATGTAAACTGGATGCCAAAAATGAAGGCCCAGATAAGTATTTCAAAAATACCTTATAAGTGATATTTAATGATAAAAATCATCCTATTTAAACTAGTATTACATCACAACCTTACAAAAGAAAAGTTGCAGAATGAAAAGCTTTCTATTTAAAAAATAATATCACCTTGCAACTTTCTATACTCTATCATTTAAATAACATATATATTATGCCTGGTCATCCCAACAAAAGTGGACACATCACAAGTTCCACAGCAAAATGTTAATTGGATGCCAACAGTGATGGCCCAAATAAACAGATCATGTCATTCAGAAACTCATCTGTACCAGCACTGTTGGTCAGAAAATACTACTTGCCTTAGTAGATGTGAAGTGTCTAAACAGGATATGACCCAAAATTCTTTAGACCTGTGGTCTTAGAGTTTCTTAAGCAAACATGAAATGTTTTCTTACCAAAAATACCTTAAAAGTGATATTTTATGATGGAAATCATCCTATTTAAGCTATTGTTACCTTGCAACCTTACAAAAGTATTGGTTAAGAATGATATATTAAGCCTGGTTACCCAAACAAAGTGGACACATCACAAGTTCCACAGCAAAATGTTAACTGGATGCCAAAAGTGAAGGCCCAGATAAGCATAACATCATTCAGAAGACCTATCTGTACCACCATTTTTGGACCAAAATTTCTTTAGACAAGAGTCTCCTGAGCAAACACGAAATGTTTCCTTTTCAAAAATACCTTAAAAGTGATATTTAATGATGAAAATCATCCTATTTAAGCTAGTGTTACTTTGCAACCGTACAAAAGTATTGTTTAAGAATGATATATTATGCCTGGTCATCCCAACCAAAGTGGACACAACACAAGTTCCACAGCAAATGTAAACTGGATGCCAAAAGTGAAGGCCCAGATAAGCATAACATGTCATTCAGAAGACCCATCTGTACCACTATTTTTGGTCAGTAAATAATACTTGCCCTAGTGGATGTAAAGTGTCTTAACAGGATATTGACCAAAAATTCTTTAGACCTGTAGTCTGTGAGTTTCCTAAGCAAACATGAAATTTTCCCTTTTCAAAAGTACCTTGTAAGTGATATTTATGATAAAATCATCCTGGTTAGCTAGTATTATCTCACATCCTTACAAAAAGTAATGTTACAGAATGAAAAGCAGTCTTTTTAAAGTTAATTTTACCATCCAACCTACTTAACTCTAACATTTAAATAACATATATATTATGCCTGGTCATCCCAACCAAAATGGACAGATCACAAGTTTCACAGCAAAATGATAAATGGATGCCAACAGTGAAGGCCCAAATAAACAGAACATGCCATTCAGAAGAATTATCTGTACCAGCACTGTTGGTCAGAAAATACTACTTGCCTTAGTAGATGTGAAGTGTCTTAACAGAATATGACCCACAATTCTTTAGACCTGTGGACTGAGAGTTTCCTAAGCAAACATGAAAAGTTTTCTTTCAAAAATACCTGAAAAGTGATATTTTATGATGGAAATCATCCATTTTAAGCTATTTTTACATTACAACAATACAAAAGTATTGATTAAGAATGATTTATTATGCCTGGTCATCCCAACCAAAGTAGACACATCACAGCAAATGTAAACTGTATGCCAAAAGTGAAGGCCCAGATAAGCATAACATGTCATTCAGAAGACCCATCTGTACCACCATTTTTGGTCAGTAAATAATACTTGCCCTAGTGGATGTAAAGTGTCTTAACAGGATATTGACTAAAAATTCTTTAGACCTGTAGTCTGAGAGTTTCCTAAGCAAACATGAAAATTTCCCTTTTCAAAAGTACCTTATATGTGATATTTATGACAAAAAAAACATCCTATTCAAACTAGTATTATCTTACAACTTTACAAAAAGTACATTTACAGAATGAAAAGCAGTCTATTTAATGTCAATATTACCTTTCAACTTTCTTTACTCTAACATTTATATAACATATATATTATGCCTGGTCATCCCAACCAAAGTGGAGACATCACAAGTTCCGCAGCAAAATGTTAATTGGATGCCAACAGTGATGGCCAAAATAAAGAGAAAATGTCATTCAAAAGACCCATCTGTTCCACCTCTGTTGGTCAGTAAATAATACTTGCCCTTGTGGATGTAAAGTGTCTTAACAGGATACTAGCTGACAAAAAAATTTTTTTTAATCCTGTGGTCTGAGAGTTTCCTAAGCAAACATGAAATTTTCCCTTTTCAAAAGTACTTTATGAGTGATATTTATGATAAAATCATCCCGTTTAAACTAGTATTATCTCACATCCTTACAAAAAGTAATGTTACAGAATAAAAAGCACTCTATTTAAAGTTAATTTTACCATCCAACCTACTTAACTCTAACATTTAAATAACATATATATTATGCCTGGTCATCCCAACCAAAGTGGACATATCACAAGTTCCACAGCAAAGTGTTAAATGGATGCCAACAGTGAAGGCCCAAATAAACAGAACATGCCATTCAGAAGAATTATCTGTACCAGCACTGTTGGTCAGAAAATACTACTTGCCTTAGTAGATGTGAAGTGTCTTAACAGGATATGCCCCAAAATTCTTTAGACCTGTGGTCTGAGAGTTCCCCAAGCAAACATAGAATGTTTTCTTTCCAAAAATACCTGAAAAGTGATATTTTATGATGGAAATCAACCTTTTTGAGCTATTGTTACCTTGCAACCGTACAAAAGAATTGGTTAAGAATGATATATTATACCTGGTCATCCCAACCAAAGTGGACACATCACAAGTTCCACAGCAAATGTAAACTGGATGCCAAAAGTGAAGGCCCAGATAAGCATAACATGTCATTCAGAAGACCCATCTGTACCACCATTTTTGGTCAGTAAATAATACTTGCCCTAGTGGATGTAAAGTGTCTTAACAGGATATTGACCAAACATTCTTTAGACCTGTAGTCTGAGAGTTTCCTAAGCAAACATGAAATTTTCCCTTTTCAAAAGTACCTTATAAGTGATATTTATGACAACACAGCATCCTATTCAAACTAGTATTATCTTATAACTTTACAAAAAGTAAATTTACAGAATGAAAAGCAGTCTATTTAATGTTAAAAATCCCTTCTTTACTCTAACATTTATATAACATATATATTAAGCCTGGTCATCCCAACCAAAGTGGACACATCACAAGTTCCACAGCAAAATGTTAATTGGATGCCAACAGTGATGGCCAAACTAAAGAGAAAATGTCATTCAGAAGACCCATCTGTTCCACCACTGTTAGTCAGTAAATAATACTTGCCCTTATGGATGTAAAGTGTCTTAACAGGATATTGACCAAAATTTTTTAAACCTGTGGTCTGAGAGTTTCATAAGCAAACATGAAATTTTCCCTTTTCAAAAGTACCTTATAAGTGATATTTATGATAAAATCATCCTGGTTAGCTAGTATTATCTCACATCCTTACAAAAAGTAATGTTACAGAATAAAAAGCAGTCTATTTAAAGTTAATTTTACAATCCAACCTACTTAACTCTAACATTTAAATAACATATATATTATGCCTGGTCATCCCAACCAAAGTGGACATATCACAAGTTCCACAGCAAAATGTTAAATGGATGCCAACAATGAAGGCCCAAATAAACAGAACATGCCATTCAGAAGAATTATCTGTACCAGCACTGTTGGTCAGAAAATACTACTTGCCTTAGTAGATGTGAAGTGTCTTAACAGGATATGACCCAAAATTCTTTAGACCTGTGGTCTGAGAGTTTCCCAAGCAAACATGAAATGTGTTTTTTTTGTTTTTTTGTTTGTTTTTTTTTCAAAATACCTGAAAAGTGATATTTTATGATGGAAATCAACCTTTTTGAGCTATTGCTACCTTGCAACAGTACAAAAGAATTGGTTAAGAATGATATATTATGCCTGGTCATCTCAACCAAAGTGGACACATCACAAGTTCCACAGCAAATGTAAACTGGATGCCAAAAGTGAAGGCCCAGATAAGCATAACATGTCATTCAGAAGACCCATCTGTACCACCATTTTTGGTCAGTAAATAATACTTGCCCTAGTGGATGTAAAGAGTCTTAACAGGATACTGACCAAAAATTCTTTAGACCTGTAGTCTGAGAGTTTCCTAAGCAAACATGAAATTTTCCCTTTTCAAAAGTACCTTATAAGTGATATTTATGATAAAATCATACTGTTTAAACTAGTATTATCTCACATCCTTACAAAACGTAATGTTACAGAATAAAAAGCAGTCTATTTAAAGTTAATTTTACCATCCAACCTACTTTACTCTAACATTTAAATAACATATATATTATGCCTGGTCATCCCAACCAAACTGGACATATCACAAGTTCCACAGCAAAATGTTAAATGGATGCCAACAGTGAAGGCCCAAATAAACAGAACATGCCATTCAGAAGAATTATCTGTACCAGCACTGTTGGTCAGAAAATACTACTTGCCTTAGTAGATGTGAAGTGTCTTAACAGGATATGACCCAAAATTCTTTAGACTGTGGTCTGAGTGTTTCCTAAGCAAACATGAAATGTTTTGTTTTTTTCCAAAAATACCTGAAAAGTGATATTTTATGATGGAAATCAACCTTTTTGAGTTATTGTTACCTTGCAACCGTACAAAAGAATTGGTTAAGAATGATATATTATGCCTGGTCATCTCAACCAAAGTGGACACATCACAAGTTCCACAGCAAATGTAAACTGGATGCCAAAAGTGAAGGCCCAGATAAGCATAACATGTCATTCAGAAGACCCATCTGTACCACCATTTTTGGTCAGTAAATAATACTTGCCCTAGTGGATGTAAAGTGTCTTAACAGGATATTGTCCAAAAATTCTTTAGACCTGTAGTCTGAGAGTTTCCTAAGCAAACATGAAATTTTCCCTTTTCAAAAGTCCCTTATAAGTGATATTTATGATAAAATCATCCTGTTTAAACTTGTATTATCTCACATCCTTACAAAAAGTAATGTTACAGAATAAAAAGCAGTCTATTTAAAGTTAATTTTACCATCCAACCTACTTTACTCTAACATTTAAATAACATATATATTATGCCTGGTCATCCCAACCAAACTGGACATATCACAAGTTCCACAGCAAAATGTTAAATGGATGCCAACAGTGAAGGCCCAAATAAACAGAACATGCCATTCAGAAGAATTATCTGTACCAGCACTGTTGGTCAGAAAATACTACTTGCCTTAGTAGATGTGAAGTGTCTTAACAGGATATGACCCAAAATTCTTTAGACCTGTGGTCTGAGAGTTTCCTAAGCAAACATGAAATGTTTTCTTTCCAAAAATACCTGAAAAGTGATATTTTATGATGGAAATCAAACTTTTTGAGCTATTGTTACCTTGCAACCGTACAAAAGAATTGGTTAAGAATGATATATTATGCCTGGTCATCCCAACCAAAACGGACACATCACAAGTTCCACAGCAAATGTAAACTGGATGCCAAAAGTGAAGGCCCAGATAGGCATAACATGTCATTCAGAAGACCCATCTGTACCACCATTTTTGGTCAGTAAATAGTACTTGCCCTAGTGGATGTAAAGTGTCTTAACAGGATATTGACTAAAAATTCTTTAGACCTGTAGTCTGAGAGTTTCCTAAGCAAACATGAAATTTTCCCTTTTCAAAAGTACCTTTTAAGTGATATTTATGATAAAATCATCCTGCTTAAACTAGCATTATCTCACATCCTTACAAAAAGTAATGTTACAGAATAAAAAGCAGTCTATTTAAAGTTAATTTTACCATCCAACCTACATAACTCTAACATTTAAATAACATATATATTATGCCTGGTCATCCCAACCAAAGTGGACATATCACAAGTTCCACAGCAAAATGTTAAATGGATTCCAACAGTGAAGGCCCAAATAAACAGAACATGCCATTCAGAAGAATTATCTGTACCAGCACTGTTGGTCAGAAAATACTACTTGCCTTAGTAGATGAAAAGTGTCTTAACAGGATATGACCCAAAATTCTTTAGACCTGTGGTCTGAGTCTTCTAGGCAAACATGAAATGTTTTCTTTCCAAAAATACCTGAAAAGTGATATTTTATGATGGAAATCAACCTTTTTGAGCTATTGTTACCTTGCAACCGTACAAAAGAATTGGTTAAGAATGATATATTATGCCTGGACATCCCAACCAAAGTGGACACATCACAAGTTCCACAGCAAATGTAAACTGGATGCCAAAAGTGAAGGCCCAGATAAGCATAACATGTCATTCAGAAGACCCATCTGTACCACCATTTTTGGTCAGTAAAAAATACTTGCCCTAGTGGATGTAAAGTGTCTTAACGGGATATTGACCAAAAATTCTTTAGACCTGTAGTCTGAGAGTTTCCTAAGCAAACATGAAATTTTCCCTTTTCAAAAGTACCTTATAAGTGATATTTATGACAAAAAACCATCCTATTCAAACTAGTATTATCTTACACCTTTACAAAAAGTAATTTTACAGAATGAAAAGCAGTCTATTTAATGTCAATATTACCTTTCAACTTTCTTTACTCTAACATTTATATAACATATATATTATGCCTGGTCATCCCAACCAAAGTGGACACATCACAAGTTCCACAGCAAAATGTTAATTGGATGCCAACAGTGTTGGCCAAAATAAAGAGAAGATGTCATTCAAAAGACCCATCTGTTCCACCACTGTTGGTCAGTAAATGATACTTGCCCTTGTGGATGTAAAGTGTCTTAACAGGATACTGACCAAAAATTCTTTAGACCTGTAGACTGAGAGTTTCCTAAGCAAACACAAAATTTTCCCTTTCCAAAAGTACCTTATAAGTGATATATATGATAAAATCATCCTGTTTAAACTAGTATTATCTCACATCCTTACAAAAAGTAATGTTACAGAATAAAAGGCATTCTATTTAAAGTTTATTTTTCCATCCAACCTACTTAACTCTAACATTTAAATAACATATATATTATGCCTGGTCATCCCAACCAAAGTGGACATATCACAAGTTCCACAGCAAAATGTTAAATGGATGCCAACAGTGAAGGCCCAAATAAACAGAACATGCCATTCAGAAGAATTATCTGTACCAGCACTGTTGGTCAGAAAATACTACTTGCCTTTGTAAATGTGAAAAGTCTTAACAGGATATGACCCAAAATTCTTCAGACTGGTCTGAGAGTTTCCTAAGCAAACATGAAATGTTTTTTTTTTCCAAAAATACCTGAAAAGTGATATTTTATGATGGAAATCAACCTTTTTGAGCTATTGTTACCTTGCAACCGTACAAAAAAATTGGTTAAGAATGATATATTATGTCTGGTCATCCCAACCAAAGTGGACACATCACAAGTTCCACAGCAAATGTAAACTGGATGCCAAAAGTGAAGGCCCAGATAAGCATAACATGTCATTCAGAAGACCCATCTGTACCACCATTTTTGGTCAGTAAATAATACTTGCCCTAGTGGATGTAAAATGTCTTAACAGGATATTGACCAAAATTTCTTTAGACCTGTAGTCTGAGAGTTTCCTAAGCAAACATGAAATTTTCCCTTTTCAAAAGTACCTTATAAGTGATATTTATGATAAAATCATCCTGTTTAAACTAGTATTATCTCACATCCTTACAAAAAGTAATGTTACAGAATAAAAAGCAGTCTATTTAAAGTTAATTTTACCATCCAACCTACTTAACTCTAACATTTAAATAACATATATATTATGCCTGGTCATCCCAACCAAAGTGGACATATCACAATTTCCACAGCAAAATGTTAAATGGATGCCAACAGTGAAGGCCCAAATAAACAGAACATGCCATTCAGAAGAATTATCTGTACCAGCACTGTTGGTCAGAAAATACTACTTCCCTTAGTAGATGTGAAGTGTCTTAACAGGATATGACCCAAAATTCTTCAGACCTGTGGTCTGAGAGTTTCCTAAGCAAACATGAAATGTTTTCTTTCCAAAAATACCTGAAAAGTGATATTTTATGATGGAAATCAACCTTTTTGAGCTATTGTTACCTTGCAACCGTACAAAAGAATTGGTTAAGAATGATATATTACGCCTGGTCATCCCAACCAAAGTGGACACATCACAAGTTCCACAACAAATGTAAACTGGATGCCAAAAGTGAAGGCCCAGATAAGCATAACATGTCATTCAGAAGACCCATCTGTACCACCATTTTTGGTCAGTAAATAATACTTGCCCTAGTGGATGTAAAGTGTCTTAACAGGATATTGACCAAAAATTCTTTAGACCTGTAGTCTGAGAGTTTCCTAAGCAAACATGAAATTTTCCCTTTTCAAAAGTACCTTATAAGTGATATATATGACAAAAAACCATGCTATTCAAACTAGTATTATCTTACAACTTTACAAAAAGTAAATTTACAGAATGAAAAGCAGTCTATTTAATGTCAATATTACCTTTCAGCTTTCTTTACTCTAACATTTATATAACATATATATTATGCCTGGTCATCCCAACCAAAGTGGACACATCACAAGTTCCACAGCAATATGTCAATTGGATGCCAACAGTGATGGCCAAAATAAAGAGAAAATGTCATTCAAAAGACCCATCTGTTCCACCACTGTTGGTCAGTAAATAATACTTTCCCTTGTGGATGTAAAGTGTCTTAACAGGATATTGACCAAAAATTCTTTAGACCTGTAGTCTGAGAGTTTCCTAAGCAAACATGAAATTTTCCCTTTTCAAAAGTACCTTATAAGTGATATATATGACAAAAAACCATGCTATTCAAACTAGTATTATCTTACAACTTTACAAAAAGTAAATTTACAGAATGAAAAGCAGTCTATTTAATGTCAATATTACCTTTCAGCTTTCTTTACTCTAACATTTATATAACATATATATTATGCCTGGTCATCCCAACCAAAGTGGACACATCACAAGTTCCACAGCAATATGTCAATTGGATGCCAACAGTGATGGCCAAAATAAAGAGAAAATGTCATTCAAAAGACCCATCTGTTCCACCACTGTTGGTCAGTAAATAATACTTTCCCTTGTGGATGTAAAGTGTCTTAACAGGATATTGACCAAAAATTCTTTAGACCTGTAGTCTGAGAGTTTCCTAAGCAAACATGAAATTTTCCCTTTTCAAAAGTACCTTATAAGTGATATTTATGATAAAATCATCCTGGTTAGCTAGTATTATCTCACATCCTTACAAAAAGTAATGTTACAGAATAAAAAGCAGTATATTTAAAGTTAATTTTACCATCCAACCTACTTAACTCTAACATTTAAATAACATATATATTATGCCTGGTCATCCCAACCAAAGTGGACATATCACAAGTTCCACAGCAAAATGTTAAATGGATGCCAACAGTGAAGGCCCAAATAAACAGAACATGCCATTCAGAAGAATTATCTGTACCAGCACTGTTGGTCAGAAAATACTACTTGCCTTTGTAAATGTGAAGTGTCTTAACAGGATATGACCCAAAATTCTTCAGACTGGTCTGAGAGTTTCCTAAGCAAACATGAAATGTTTTTTTTTTCCAAAAATACCTGAAAAGTGATATTTTATGATGGAAATCAACCTTTTTGAGCTATTGTTACCTTGCAACCGTACAAAAAAATTGGTTAAGAATGATATATTATGTCTGGTCATCCCAACCAAAGTGGACACATCACAAGTTCCACAGCAAATGTAAACTGGATGCCAAAAGTGAAGGCCCAGATAAGCATAACATGTCATTCAGAAGACCCATCTGTACCACCATTTTTGGTCAGTAAATAATACTTGCCCTAGTGGATGTAAATGTCTTAACAGGATATTGACCAAAAATTCTTTAGACCTGTAGTCTGAGAGTTTCCTAAGCAAACATGACATTTTCCCTTTTCAAAAGTACCTTATAAGTGATATTTATGATAAAATCATCCTGTTTAAACTAGTATTATCTCACATCCTTACAAAAAGTAATGTTACAGAATAAAAAGCAGTCTATTTAAAGTTAATTTTACCATCCAACCTACTTAACTCTAACATTTAAATAACATATATATTATGCCTGGTCATCCCAACCAAAGTGGACATATCACAATCTCCACAGCAATATGTAAAATGGATGCCAACAGTGAAGGCCCAAATAAACAGAACATGCCATTCAGAAGAATTATCTGTACCAGCACTGTTGGTCAGAAAATACTACTTGCCTTAGTAGATGTGAAGTGTCTTACCAGGATATGACCCAAAATTCTTTAGACCTGTGGTCTGAGAGTTTCCTAAGCAAACATGAAATGTTTTCTTTCCAAAAATACCTGAAAAGTGATATTTTATGATGGAAATCAACCATTTTGAGCTATTGCTACCTTGCAACCGTACCAAAGAATTGGTTAAGAATGATATTTTATGTCTGGTCATCCCAACCAAAGTGGACACATCACAAGTTCCACAGCAAATGTAAACTGGATGCCAAAAGTGAAGGCCCAGATAAGCATAACATGTCATTCAGAAGACCCATCTGTACCACCATTTTTGGTCAGTAAATAATACTTGCCCTAGTGGATGTAAAGTGTCTTAACAGGATATTGATCAAAAATCCTTTAGACCTGTAGTCTGAGAGTTTCCTAAGCAAACATGAAATTTTCCCTTTTCAAAAGTACCGTATAAGTGATATTTATGACAAAAAACCATCCTATTCAAACTAGTATTACCTTACAACTTTACAAAAAGTAAATTTACAGAATGAAAAGCAGTCTATTTAATGTCAATATTACCTTTCAACTTTCTTTACTCTAACATCTATATAACATATTTATTATGCCTGGTCATCCCAACCCAAGTGGACACATCACAAGTTCCACAGCAAAATGTTAATTGGATGCCAACAGTGATGGCGAAAATAAAGAGAAAATGTCATTCAAAAGACCCATCTGTTCCACCACTGTTGGTCAGTAAATAATACTTGCACTTGTGGATGTAAAGTTTCTTAACAGGATACTGACCAAAATTTTTTTAAACCTGTGGTCTGAGAATTTCCTAAGCAAACATGAAATTTTCCCATTTAAAAAGTACCTTATAAGTGATATTTATGATAAAATCATCCTGTTTAAACTAGTATTATCTCACATCTTTACAAAAAGTAATGTTACAGAATAAAAAGCACTCTATTTAAAGTTAATTTTACCATCCAACCTACTTAACTCTAACATTTAAATAACATATATATTATGCCTGGTCATCCCAACCAAAGTGGACATATCACAAGTTCCACAGCAAAATGTTAAATGGATGCCAACAGTGAAGGCCCAAATAAACAGAACATGCCATTCAGAGGAATTATCTGTACCAGCACTGTTGGTCAGAAAATACTACTTGCCTTAGTAGATGTGAAGTGTCTTAACAGGATATGACCCAAAATTCTTTAGACCTGTGGTCTGAGAGTTTCCCAAGCAAACATGAAATGTTTTTTTGTTTCCAAAAATACCTGAAAAGTGATATTTTATGATGGAAATCAACCTTTTTGAGCTATTGTTACCTTGCAACCGTATAAAAGAATTGGTTAATAATGATATATTATGCCTGGTCATCCCAACCAAAGCGGACACATCACAAGTTCCACAGCAAATGTTAACTGGATGCCAAAAGTGAAGGCCCAGATAAGCATAACATGTCATTCAGAAGACCCATCTGTACCACCATTTTTGGTCAGTAAATAATACTTGCCCTAGTGGATGTAAAGTGTCTTAACAGGATATTGACTAAAAATTCTTTAGACCTGTAGTCTGAGAGTTTCCTAAGCAAACATGAAATTTTCCCTTTTCAAAAGTACCTTATAAGTGATATTTATGACAAAATCATCCTGTTTAAACTAGTACTATCTCACATCCTTACAAAAAGTAATGTTACAGAATAAAAAGCAGTCTATTTAAAGTTAATTTTACCATCCAACCTACTTAATTCTAACATTTAAATAACATATATATTATGCCTGGTCATCCCAACCAAAGTGGACATATCACAATTTCCACAGCAATATGTAAAATGGATGCCAACAGTGAAGGCCCAAATAAACAGAACATGCCATTCAGAAGAATTATCTGTACCAGCACTGTTGGTCAGAAAATACTACTTGCCTTAGTAGATGTGAAGTGTCTTAACAGGATATGACCCAAAATTCTTTAGACCTGTGATCTGAGAGATTCCTAAGCAAACATGAAATAGTTTTTTTTTTTCCAAAGATACCTGAAAAGTGATATTTTATGATGGAAATCAACCTTTTTTGAGCTATTGTTACCTTGCAACCGTACAAAAGAATTGGTTAAGAATGATGTCTTATGCCTGGTCATCCCAACCAAAGTGGACACATCACAAGTTCCACAGCAAATGTAAACTGGATGCCAAAAGTGAAGGCCCAGATAAGCATAACATGTCATTCAGAAGACCCATCTGTACCACCATTTTTGGTCAGTAAATAATACTATCCCTAGTGGATGTAAAGTGTCTTAACAGGATATTGACCAAAAATTCTTTAGACCTGTAGTCTGAGAGTTTCCTAAGCAAACAAGAAATTTTCCCTTTTCAAAAGTACCTGATAAGTGACATTTATGACAACACACCATCCTGTTTAAACTAGTATTATCTCACACCCTTACAAAAAGTAATGTTACAGAATGAAAAGCAGTCTATTTAATGTTAAAAATCCCTTCTTTACTCTAACATTTATATAACATATATATTATGCCTGGTCATCCCAACCAAAATGGCCACACATCAAAAGTTCCACAGCAAAATGTTAATTGGATGCCAACAGCGATGGCCAAAATAAAGAGAAAATGTCATTCAGAAGACCCATCTGTTCCACCACTGTTAGTCACTAAATAATACTTGCCCTTGTGGATGTAAAGTGTCTTAACAGGATATTGACCAATTTTTTTTTAAACCTGTGGTCTGAGTGTTTCCAAAGCAAACATGAAATTTTCCCTTTTCAAAAGTACCTTATAAGTGATAGTTATGATAAAATCATCCTGTTTATACTAATATTATCTCACATCCTTACAAAAAGTAATGTTACAGAATAAAAAGCAGTCTATTTAAAGTTAATTTTACCATCCAACCTACTTAACTCTAACATGTAATTAACATATATATTATGCCTGGTCATCCCAACCAAAGTGGACATATCACAATTTCCACAGCAAAATGTTAAATGGATGCCAACAGTGAAGGCCCATATAAACAGAACATGCCATTCAGAAGAATTATCTGTACCAGCACTGTTGGTCAGAAAACACCACTTGCCTCAGTAGATGTGAAGTGTCTTAACAGGATATGACCCAAAATTCTTTAGACCTGTGGTCTGAGAGTTTCCTAAGCAAACATGAAATGTTTTCTTTCCAAAAATACCTGAAAAGTGATATTTTATGATGAAATCAACCTTTTTGAGCTATTGTTACCTTGCAACCGTACAAAAGAATTTGTTAAGAATGATATATTATGTCTGGTCATCCCAACCAAAGTGGACACATCACAAGTTCCACAGCAAATGTAAACTGGATGCCAAAAGTGAAGGCCCAGACAGGCATAACATGTCATTCAGAAGACCCATCTGTACCACCATTTTTGGTCAGTAAATAATACTTGCCCTAGTGGATGTAAAGTGTCTTAACAGGATATTGACCAAAAATTCTTTAGACCTGTAGTCTGAGAGTTTCCTAAGAAAACATGAAATTTTCCCTTTTCAAAAGTACCTTATAAGTGATATTTATGACAAAAAACCATCCTATTCAAACTAGTATTATCTTACAACTTTACAAAAAGTAAATTTACAGAATGAAAAGCAGTCTATTTAATGTCAATATTACCTTTCAACTTTCTTTACTCTAACATTTATATAACATATATATTATGCCTGGTCATCCCAACCCAAGTGGACACATCACAAGTTCAACAGCAAACTGTTAAGTGGATGCCAACAGTGATGGCCAAAATAAAGAGAAAATGTCATTCAAAAGACCTATCTGTTCCACCACTGTTGGTCAGTAAATTATACTTGCCCTTGTGGATGTAAAGTGTCTTAACAGGATACTGACCAAAATTTTTTTAAACCTGTGGTCTGAGAGATTCCTAAGCAAACATGAAATTTTCCCTTTTCAAAAGTACCTTATAAGTGATATTTATAATAAAATCATCCTGGTTAGCAAGTGTTATCTCACATCCTTACAAAAAGTAATGTTACAGGATAAAAAGCAGTCTATTTAAAGTTAATTTTACCATCCAACCTACTTAACTCTAACATTTAAATAACATATATATTATGCCTGGTCATCCCAACCAAAGTGGACATATCACATTTTCCACAGCAAAATGTTAAATGGATGCCAACAGTGAAGGCCCAAATAAACAGAACATGCCATTCAGAAGAATTATCTGTACCAGCACTGTTGGTCAGAAAATACTACTTGCCTTAGTAGATGTGAAGTGTCTTACCAGGATATGACCCAAAATTCTTTAGACCTGTGGTCTGAGAGTTTCCCAAGCAAACATGAAATGTTTTATTTTTCAAAACATACCTGAAAAGTGATATTTTATGATGGAAATCAACCTTTTTCAGCTATTGTTACCTTGCAACCATACAAAAGAATTGGTTAAGAATGATATATTATGCCTGGTCATCCCAACCAAAGTAGACACATCACAAGTTCCACAGGAAATTTAAACTGCATGCCAAAAGTGAAGGCCCAGATAAGCATAACATGTCATTCAGAAGACCCATCTGTACCACCATTTTTGGTCAGTAAATAATACTTGCCCTGGTGGATGTAAAGTGTCATAACAGGATATTGACTAAAAGTTCTTTAGACCTGTAGTCTGAGAGTTTCCTAAGCAAACATAAAATTTTCCCTTTTCAAAAGTACCTTTTAAGTGATATTTATGATAAAATCATCCTGTTTAAACTAGCATTATCTCACATCCTTACAAAAAGTAATGTTACAGAATAAAAAGCAGTCTATTTAAAGTTAATTTTACTATCCAACCTACTTAACTCTAACATTTAAATAACATATATATTATGCCTGGTCATCCCAACCAAAGTGGACATATCACATTTTCCACAGCAAAATGTTAAATGGATGCCAACAGTGAAGGCCCAAATAAACAGAACATGCCATTCAGAAGAATTATCTGTACCAGCACTGTTGGTCAGAAAATACTACTTGCCTTAGTAGATGTGAAGTGTCTTACCAGGATATGACCCAAAATTCTTTAGACCTGTGGTCTGAGAGTTTCCCAAGCAAACATGAAATGTTTTATTTTTCAAAACATACCTGAAAAGTGATATTTTATGATGGAAATCAACCTTTTTCAGCTATTGTTACCTTGCAACCATACAAAAGAATTGGTTAAGAATGATATATTATGCCTGGTCATCCCAACCAAAGTAGACACATCACAAGTTCCACAGGAAATTTAAACTGTATGCCAAAAGTGAAGGCCCAGATAAGCATAACATGTCATTCAGAAGACCCATCTGTACCACCATTTTTGGTCAGTAAATAATACTTGCCCTGGTGGATGTAAAGTGTCATAACAGGATATTGACTAAAAGTTCTTTAGACCTGTAGTCTGAGAGTTTCCTAAGCAAACATAAAATTTTCCCTTTTCAAAAGTACCTTTTAAGTGATATTTATGATAAAATCATCCTGTTTAAACTAGCATTATCTCACATCCTTACAAAAAGTAATGTTACAGAATAAAAAGCAGTCTATTTAAAGTTAATTTTACTATCCAACCTACTTAACTCTAACATTTAAATAACATATATATTATGCCTGGTCATCCCAACCAAAGTGGACATATCACAAGTTCCACAGCAAAATGTTAAATGGATGCCAACAGTGAAGGCCCAAATAAACAGAACATGCCATTCAGAAGAATTACCTGTACCAGCACTGTTGGTCAGAAAACACCACATGCCTTAGTAGATGTGAAGTGTCTTAACAGGATATGACCCAAAATTCTTTAGACCTGTGGTCTGTGAGTTTCCTAAGCAAACATGAAATGTTTTCTTTCCAAAAATACCTGGAAAGTGATATTTTATGATGGAAATCAACCTTTTTGAGCTATTGTTACCTTGCAACCGTACACAAGAATTGGTTAAGAATGATATATTCTGTCTGGTCATCCAAACCAAAGTGGACACATCACAAGTTCCACAGCAAATGTAAACTGGATGCCAAAAGTGAAGGCCCAGATAAGCATAACATGTCATTCAGAAGACCCATCTGTACCACCATTTTTGGTCAGTAATTAATACTTGCCCTAGTGGATGTAAAGTGTCTTAACAGGATATTGACCAAAAATTCTTTAGACCTGTAGTCTGAGAGTTTCCTAAGCAAACATGAAATTTTCCCTTTTCAAAAGTACCTTATAAGTGATATTTATGATAAAATCATCCTGTTTGAACTAGTATTATCTCACATCCTTACAAAAAGTAATGTTACAGAATAAAAAGCAGTCTATTTAAAGTTAATTTTACCATCCAACCTACTTGACTCTAACATTTAAATAACATATATATTATGCCTGGTCATCCCAACCACAGTGGACATATCACAAGTTCCACAGCAAAATGTTAAATGGATGCCAACAGTGAAGGCCCAAATAAACAGAACATGCCATTCAGAAGAATTATCTGTACCAGCACTGTTGGTCAGAAAATACTACTTGCCTTAGTAGATGTGAAGTGTCTTAACAGGATATGCCCCAAAATTCTTTAGACCTGTGGTCTGAGAGTTCCCCAAGCAAACATAGAATGTTTTCTTTCCAAAAATACCTGAAAAGTGATATTTTATGATGGAAATCAACCTTTTTGAGCTATTGTTACCTTGCAACCGTACAAAAGAATTGGTTAAGAATGATATATTATACCTGGTCATCCCAACCAAAGTGGACACATCACAAGTTCCACAGCAAATGTAAACTGGATGCCAAAAGTGAAGGCCCAGATAAGCATAACATGTCATTCAGAAGACCCATCTGTACCACCATTTTTGGTCAGTAAATAATACTTGCCCTAGTGGATGTAAAGTGTCTTAACAGGATATTGACCAAACATTCTTTAGACCTGTAGTCTGAGAGTTTCCTAAGCAAACATGAAATTTTCCCTTTTCAAAAGTACCTTATAAGTGATATTTATGACAACACAGCATCCTATTCAAACTAGTATTATCTTACAACTTTACAAAAAGTAAATTTACAGAATGAAAAGCAGTCTATTTAATGTTAAAAATCCCTTCTTTACTCTAACATTTATATAACATATATATTAAGCCTGGTCATCCCAACCAAAGTGGACACATCACAAGTTCCACAGCAAAATGTTAATTGGATGCCAACAGTGATGGCCAAACTAAAGAGAAAATGTCATTCAGAAGACCCATCTGTTCCACCACTGTTAGTCAGTAAATAATACTTGCCCTTATGGATGTAAAGTGTCTTAACAGGATATTGACCAAAATTTTTTTAAACCTGTGGTCTGAGAGTTTCATAAGCAAACATGAAATTTTCCCTTTTCAAAAGTACCTTATAAGTGATATTTATGATAAAATCATCCTGGTTAGCTAGTATTATCTCACATCCTTACAAAAAGTAATGTTACAGAATAAAAAGCAGTCTATTTAAAGTTAATTTTACAATCCAACCTACTTAACTCTAACATTTAAATAACATATATATTATGCCTGGTCATCCCAACCAAAGTGGACATATCACAAGTTCCACAGCAAAATGTTAAATGGATGCCAACAATGAAGGCCCAAATAAACAGAACATGCCATTCAGAAGAATTATCTGTACCAGCACTGTTGGTCAGAAAATACTACTTGCCTTAGTAGATGTGAAGTGTCTTAACAGGATATGACCCAAAATTCTTTAGACCTGTGGTCTGAGAGTTTCCCAAGCAAACATGAAATGTGTTTTTTTTTTGTTTTTTTGTTTTTTTTTTTTTTTTCAAAATACCTGAAAAGTGATATTTTATGATGGAAATCAACCTTTTTGAGCTATTGCTACCTTGCAACAGTACAAAAGAATTGGTTAAGAATGATATATTATGCCTGGTCATCTCAACCAAAGTGGACACATCACAAGTTCCACAGCAAATGTAAACTGGATGCCAAAAGTGAAGGCCCAGATAAGCATAACATGTCATTCAGAAGACCCATCTGTACCACCATTTTTGGTCAGTAAATAATACTTGCCCTAGTGGATGTAAAGAGTCTTAACAGGATACTGACCAAAAATTCTTTAGACCTGTAGTCTGAGAGTTTCCTAAGCAAACATGAAATTTTCCCTTTTCAAAAGTACCTTATAAGTGATATTTATGATAAAATCATCCTGCTTAAACTAGCATTATCTCACATCCTTACAAAAAGTAATGTTACAGAATAAAAAGCAGTCTATTTAAAGTTAATTTTACCATCCAACCTACATAACTCTAACATTTAGATAACATATATATTATGCCTGGTCATCCCAACCAAAGTGGACATATCACAAGTTCCACAGCAAAATGTTAAATGGATTCCAACAGTGAAGGCCCAAATAAACAGAACATGCCATTCAGAAGAATTATCTGTACCAGCACTGTTGGTCAGAAAATACTACTTGCCTTAGTAGATGAAAAGTGTCTTAACAGCATATGACCCAAAATTATTTAGACCTGTGGTCTGAGTCTTCTAGGCAAACATGAAATGTTTTCTTTCCAAAAATACCTGAAAAGTGATATTTTATGATGGAAATCAACCTTTTTGAGCTATTGTTACCTTGCAACCGTACAAAAGAATTGGTTAAGAATGATATATTATGCCTGGACATCCCAACCAAAGTGGACACATCACAAGTTCCACAGCAAATGTAAACTGGATGCCAAAAGTGAAGGCCCAGATAAGCATAACATGTCATTCAGAAGACCCATCTGTACCACCATTTTTGGTCAGTAAAAAATACTTGCCCTAGTGGATGTAAAGTGTCTTAACGGGATATTGACCAAAAATTCTTTAGACCTGTAGTCTGAGAGTTTCCTAAGCAAACATGAAATTTTCCCTTTTCAAAAGTACCTTATAAGTGATATTTATGACAAAAAACCATCCTATTCAAACTAGTATTATCTTACACCTTTACAAAAAGTAATTTTACAGAATGAAAAGCAGTCTATTTAATGTCAATATTACCTTTCAACTTTCTTTACTCTAACATTTATATAACATATATATTATGCCTGGTCATCCCAACCAAAGTGGACACATCACAAGTTCCACAGCAAAATGTTAATTGGATGCCAACAGTGTTGGCCAAAATAAAGAGAAGATGTCATTCAAAAGACCCATCTGTTCCACCACTGTTGGTCAGTAAATGATACTTGCCCTTGTGGATGTAAAGTGTCTTAACAGGATACTGACCAAAAATTCTTTAGACCTGTAGACTGAGAGTTTCCTAAGCAAACACAAAATTTTCCCTTTCCAAAAGTACCTTATAAGTGATATTTATGATAAAATCATCCTGTTTAAACTAGTATTATCTCACATCCTTACAAAAAGTAATGTTACAGAATAAAAGGCATTCTATTTAAAGTTAATTTTACCATCCAACCTACTTAACTCTAACATTTAAATAACATATATATTATGCCTGGTCATCCCAACCAAAGTGGACATATCACAAGTTCCACAGCAAAATGTTAAATGGATGCCAACAGTGAAGGCCCAAATAAACAGAACATGCCATTCAGAAGAATTATCTGTACCAGCACTGTTGGTCAGAAAATACTACTTGCCTTTGTAAATGTGAAAAGTCTTAACAGGATATGACCCAAAATTCTTCAGACTGGTCTGAGAGTTTCCTAAGCAAACATGAAATGGTTTTTTTTTCCAAAAATACCTGAAAAGTGATATTTTATGATGGAAATCAACCTTTTTGAGCTATTGTTACCTTGCAACCGTACAAAAAAATTAGTTAAGAATGATATATTATGTCTGGTCATCCCAACCAAAGTGGACACATCACAAGTTCCACAGCAAATGTAAACTGGATGCCAAAAGTGAAGGCCCAGATAAGCATAACATGTCATTCAGAAGACCCATCTGTACCACCATTTTTGGTCAGTAAATAATACTTGCCCTAGTGGATGTAAATGTCTTAACAGGATATTGACCAAAAATTCTTTAGACCTGTAGTCTGAGAGTTTCCTAAGCAAACATGAAATTTTCCCTTTTCAAAAGTACCTTATAAGTGATATTTATGATAAAATCATCCTGTTTAAACTAGTATTATCTCACATCCTTACAAAAAGTAATGTTACAGAATAAAAAGCAGTCTATTTAAAGTTAATTTTACCATCCAACCTACTTAACTCTAACATTTAAATAACATATATATTATGCCTGGTCATCCCAACCAAAGTGGACATATCACAATCTCCACAGCAATATGTAAAATGGATGCCAACAGTGAAGGCCCAAATAAACAGAACATGCCATTCAGAAGAATTATCTGTACCAGCACTGTTGGTCAGAAAATACTACTTGCCTTAGTAGATGTGAAGTGTCTTACCAGGATATGACCCAAAATTCTTTAGACCTGTGGTCTGAGAGTTTCCTAAGCAAACATGAAATGTTTTCTTTCCAAAAATACCTGAAAAGTGATATTTTATGATGGAAATCAACCATTTTGAGCTATTGCTACCTTGCAACCGTACCAAAGAATTGGTTAAGAATGATATTTTATGCCTGGTCATCCCAACCAAAGTGGACACATCACAAGTTCCACAGCAAATGTAAACTGGATGCCAAAAGTGAAGGCCCAGATAAGCATAACATGTCATTCAGAAGACCCATCTGTACCACCATTTTTGGTCAGTAAATAATACTTGCCCTAGTGGATGTAAAGTGTCTTAACAGGATATTGATCAAAAATCCTTTAGACCTGTAGACTGAGAGTTTCCTAAGCAAACATGAAATTTTCCCTTTTCAAAAGTACCGTATAAGTGATATTTATGACAAAAAACCATCCTATTCAAACTAGTATTACCTTACAACTTTACAAAAAGTAAATTTACAGAATGAAAAGCAGTCTATTTAATGTCAATATTACCTTTCAACTTTCTTTACTCTAACATCTATATAACATATTTATTATGCCTGGTCATCCAAACCCAAGTGGACACATCACAAGTTCCACAGCAAAATGTTAATTGGATGCCAACAGTGATGGCGAAAATAAAGAGAAAATGTCATTCAAAAGACCCATCTGTTCCACCACTGTTGGTCAGTAAATAATACTTGCACTTGTGGATGTAAAGTTTCTTAACAGGATACTGACCAAAATTTTTTTAAACCTGTGGTCTGAGAATTTCCTAAGCAAACATGAAATTTTCCCATTTAAAAAGTACCTTATAAGTGATATTTATGATAAAATCATCCTGTTTAAACTAGTATTATCTCACATCTTTACAAAAAGTAATGTTACAGAATAAAAAGCAGTCTATTTAAAGTTAATTTTACCATCCAACCTACTTAACTCTAACATTTAAATAACATATATATTATGCCTGGTCATCCCAACCAAAGTGGACATATCACAAGTTCCACAGCAAAATGTTAAATGGATGCCAACAGTGAAGGCCCAAATAAACAGAACATGCCATTCAGAGGAATTATCTGTACCAGCACTGTTGGTCAGAAAATACTACTTGCCTTAGTAGATGTGAAGTGTCTTAACAGGATATGACCCAAAATTCTTTAGACCTGTGGTCTGAGAGTTTCCCAAGCAAACATGAAATGTTTTTTTGTTTCCAAAAATACCTGAAAAGTGATATTTTATGATGGAAATCAACCTTTTTGAGCTATTGTTACCTTGCAACCGTATAAAAGAATTGGTTAATAATGATATATTATGCCTGGTCATCCCAACCAAAGCGGACACATCACAAGTTCCACAGCAAATGTAAACTGGATGCCAAAAGTGAAGGCCCAGATAAGCATAACATGTCATTCAGAAGACCCATCTGTACCACCATTTTTGGTCAGTAAATAATACTTGCCCTAGTGGATGTAAAGTGTCTTAACAGGATATTGACTAAAAATTCTTTAGACCTGTAGTCTGAGAGTTTCCTAAGCAAACATGAAATTTTCCCTTTTCAAAAGTACCTTATAAGTGATATTTATGACAAAATCATCCTGTTTAAACTAGTACTATCTCACATCCTTACAAAAAGTAATGTTACAGAATAAAAAGCAGTCTATTTAAAGTTAATTTTACCATCCAACCTACTTAATTCTAACATTTAAATAACATATATATTATGCCTGGTCATCCCAACCAAAGTGGACATATCACAATTTCCACAGCAATATGTAAAATGGATGCCAACAGTGAAGGCCCAAATAAACAGAACATGCCATTCAGAAGAATTATCTGTACCAGCACTGTTGGTCAGAAAATACTACTTGCCTTAGTAGATGTGAAGTGTCTTAACAGGATATGACCCAAAATTCTTTAGACCTGTGATCTGAGAGATTCCTAAGCAAACATGAAATAGTTTTTTTTTTTTCCAAAAATACCTGAAAAGTGATATTTTATGATGGAAATCAACCTTTTTTGAGCTATTGTTACCTTGCAACCGTACAAAAGAATTGGTTAAGAATGATGTCTTATGCCTGGTCATCCCAACCAAAGTGGACACATCACAAGTTCCACAGCAAATGTAAACTGGATGCCAAAAGTGAAGGCCCAGATAAGCATAACATGTCATTCAGAAGACCCATCTGTACCACCATTTTTGGTCAGTAAATAATACTATCCCTAGTGGATGTAAAGTGTCTTAACAGGATATTGACCAAAAATTCTTTAGACCTGTAGTCTGAGAGTTTCCTAAGCAAACAAGAAATTTTCCCTTTTCAAAAGTACCTTATAAGTGACATTTATGACAACACACCATCCTGTTTAAACTAGTATTATCTCACACCCTTACAAAAAGTAATGTTACAGAATGAAAAGCAGTCTATTTAATGTTAAAAATCCCTTCTTTACTCTAACATTTATATAACATATATATTATGCCTGGTCATCCCAACCAAAATGGACACATCACAAGTTCCACAGCAAAATGTTAATTGGATGCCAACAGCGATGGCCAAAATAAAGAGAAAATGTCATTCAGAAGACCCATCTGTTCCACCACTGTTAGTCACTAAATAATACTTGCCCTTGTGGATGTAAAGTGTCTTAACAGGATATTGACCAATTTTTTTTTTAAACCTGTGGTCTGAGTGTTTCCAAAGCAAACATGAAATTTTCCCTTTTCAAAAGTACCTTATAAGTGATAGTTATGATAAAATCATCCTGTTTATACTAATATTATCTCACATCCTTACAAAAAGTAATGTTACAGAATAAAAAGCAGTCTATTTAAAGTTAATTTTACCATCCAACCTACTTAACTCTAACATGTAAATAACATATATATTATGCCTGGTCATCCCAACCAAAGTGGACATATCACAATTTCCACAGCAAAATGTTAAATGGATGCCAACAGTGAAGGCCCATATAAACAGAACATGCCATTCAGAAGAATTATCTGTACCAGCACTGTTGGTCAGAAAACACCACTTGCCTCAGTAGATGTGAAGTGTCTTAACAGGATATGACCCAAAATTCTTTAGACCTGTGGTCTGAGAGTTTCCTAAGCAAACATGAAATGTTTTCTTTCCAAAAATACCTGAAAAGTGATATTTTATGATGAAATCAACCTTTTTGAGCTATTGTTACCTTGCAACCGTACAAAAGAATTTGTTAAGAATGATATATTATGTCTGGTCATCCCAACCAAAGTGGACACATCACAAGTTCCACAGCAAATGTAAACTGGATGCCAAAAGTGAAGGCCCAGACAGGCATAACATGTCATTCAGAAGACCCATCTGTACCACCATTTTTGGTCAGTAAATAATACTTGCCCTAGTGGATGTAAAGTGTCTTAACAGAATATTGACCAAAAATTCTTTAGACCTGTAGTCTGAGAGTTTCCTAAGAAAACATGAAATTTTCCCTTTTCAAAAGTACCTTATAAGTGATATTTATGACAAAAAACCATCCTATTCAAACTAGTATTATCTTACAACTTTACAAAAAGTAAATTTACAGAATGAAAAGCAGTCTATTTAATGTCAATATTACCTTTCAACTTTCTTTACTCTAACATTTATATAACATATATATTATGCCTGGTCATCCCAACCCAAGTGGACACATCACAAGTTCAACAGCAAACTGTTAAGTGGATGCCAACAGTGATGGCCAAAATAAAGAGAAAATGTCATTCAAAAGACCTATCTGTTCCACCACTGTTGGTCAGTAAATTATACTTGCCCTTGTGGATGTAAAGTGTCTTAACAGGATACTGACCAAAATTTTTTTAAACCTGTGGTCTGAGAGATTCCTAAGCAAACATGAAATTTTCCCTTTTCAAAAGTACCTTATAAGTGATATTTATGATAAAATCATCCTGGTTAGCAAGTGTTATCTCACATCCTTACAAAAAGTAATGTTACAGGATAAAAAGCAGTCTATTTAAAGTTAATTTTACCATCCAACCTACTTAACTCTAACATTTAAATAACATATATATTATGCCTGGTCATCCCAACCAAAGTGGACATATCACATTTTCCACAGCAAAATGTTAAATGGATGCCAACAGTGAAGGCCCAAATAAACAGAACATGCCATTCAGAAGAATTATCTGTACCAGCACTGTTGGTCAGAAAATACTACTTGCCTTAGTAGATGTGAAGTGTCTTACCAGGATATGACCCAAAATTCTTTAGACCTGTGGTCTGAGAGTTTCCCAAGCAAACATGAAATGTTTTATTTTTCAAAACATACCTGAAAAGTGATATTTTATGATGGAAATCAACCTTTTTCAGCTATTGTTACCTTGCAACCATACAAAAGAATTGGTTAAGAATGATATATTATGCCTGGTCATCCCAACCAAAGTAGACACATCACAAGTTCCACAGGAAATTTAAACTGTATGCCAAAAGTGAAGGCCCAGATAAGCATAACATGTCATTCAGAAGACCCATCTGTACCACCATTTTTGGTCAGTAAATAATACTTGCCCTGGTGGATGTAAAGTGTCATAACAGGATATTGACTAAAAGTTCTTTAGACCTGTAGTCTGAGAGTTTCCTAAGCAAACATAAAATTTTCCCTTTTCAAAAGTACCTTTTAAGTGATATTTATGATAAAATCATCCTGTTTAAACTAGCATTATCTCACATCCTTACAAAAAGTAATGTTACAGAATAAAAAGCAGTCTATTTAAAGTTAATTTTACTATCCAACCTACTTAACTCTAACATTTAAATAACATATATATTATGCCTGGTCATCCCAACCAAAGTGGACATATCACAAGTTCCACAGCAAAATGTTAAATGGATGCCAACAGTGAAGGCCCAAATAAACAGAACATGCCATTCAGAAGAATTACCTGTACCAGCACTGTTGGTCAGAAAACACCACATGCCTTAGTAGATGTGAAGTGTCTTAACAGGATATGACCCAAAATTCTTTAGACCTGTGGTCTGTGAGTTTCCTAAGCAAACATGAAATGTTTTCTTTCCAAAAATACCTGAAAAGTGATATTTTATGATGGAAATCAACCTTTTTGAGCTATTGTTACCTTGCAACCGTACACAAGAATTGGTTAAGAATGATATATTCTGTCTGGTCATCCAAACCAAAGTGGACACATCACAAGTTCCACAGCAAATGTAAACTGGATGCCAAAAGTGAAGGCCCAGATAAGCATAACATGTCATTCAGAAGACCCATCTGTACCACCATTTTTGGTCAGTAATTAATACTTGCCCTAGTGGATGTAAAGTGTCTTAACAGGATATTGACCAAAAATTCTTTAGACCTGTAGTCTGAGAGTTTCCTAAGCAAACATGAAATTTTCCCTTTTCAAAAGTACCTTATAAGTGATATTTATGATAAAATCATCCTGTTTGAACTAGTATTATCTCACATCCTTACAAAAAGTAATGTTACAGAATAAAAAGCAGTCTATTTAAAGTTAATTTTACCATCCAACCTACTTGACTCTAACATTTAAATAACATATATATTATGCCTGGTCATCCCAACCAAAGTGGACATATCACAAGTTCCACAGCAAAATGTTAAATGGATGCCAACAGTGAAGGCCCAAATAAACAGAACATGCCATTCAGAAGAATTATCTGTACCAGCACTGTTGGTCAGAAAATACTACTTGCCTTAGTAGATGTGAAGTGTCTTAACAGGATATGACCCAAAATTCTTTAGACCTGTGGTCTGAGTTTCCTAAGCAAACATGAAATGTTTTCTTTCCAAAAATACCTGAAAAGTGATATTTTATGATGGAAATCAACCTTTTTGAGCTATTGTTACCTTGCAACCGTACAAAAGAATTGGTTAAGAATGATATATTCTGTCTGGTCATCCCAACCAAAGTGGACACATCACAAGTTCCACAGCAAATGTTAACTGGATGCCAAAAGTGAAGGCCCAGATAAGCATTACATGTCATTCAGAAGACCCATCTGTACCACCATTTTTGGTCAGTAAATAATACTTGCCCTAGTGGATGTAAAGTGTCTTAACAGGATATTGACCAAAAATTCTTTAGACCTGTAGTCTGAGAGTTTCCTAAGCAAACATGAAATTTTCCCTTTTCAAAAGTACCTTATAAGTGATATTTATGACAAAAAAAACATCCTATTCAAACTAGTATTATCTTACAACTTTACAAAAAGTAAATTTACAGAATGAAAAGCAGTCTATTTAATGTCAATATTACCTTTCAACTTTCTTTACTCTAACATTTATATAACATATATATTATGCCTGGTCATCCCAACCAAAGTGGACACATCACAAGTTCCACAGCAAAATGTTAATTGGATGCCAACAGTGTTGGCCAAAATAAAGAGAAGATGTCATTCAAAGACCCATCTGTTCCACCACTGTTGGTCAGTAAATGATACTTGCCCTTGTGGATGTAAAGTGTCTTAACAGGATATTGACCAAAAATTCTTAAGACCTGTGGTCTGAGTTTCCTAAGCAAACATGAAATCTTCCCTTTTCAAAAGTACCTTATAAGTGATATTTATGATGCAAATCATCCTGTTTAAACTAGTATTATCTCACACCCTACAAAAAGTAACTTTACAGTATTAAAAGCAGTCTATTTACCTAACCACATGTTTATTTGGCAAGCTTAGTCCTCTAAGCAGTTAACCAGTATAGTGCACATTCTTTCGCCAGAAACTGACAACTGTGCATCTTGACAGGAGAGAATGACCATAGAAAATATTTCATGATCAATTTCCACTAAAGAAATTTGCCGACCTCGGCGGGGTTGAACCCACCATCTCCTGGTCTCCAGATGGACAGCGCATCCAGCTGAGCCACGGAGGCCAACTGGTCAGTAAATAATACTTGCCCTAGTGGATGTAAAGTGTCTTAACAGGATAATGACCAAAACTTCTTTTGGACATGTGGTCTGAGAGTTTCCTAAGCAAACACGAAATTTTCCCTTTTCAAAAGCACCTTATAAGTGATATTTATGATGAAAATCATCCTACTGAAACAAGTATTTTCTCACAACCTTACAAACATAATGTTACAGAATGAAAAGCTGTCTATTTAAAGTTAATATTACCTTCCAACTTTCTTTACTCTAACATTTAAATAACATATATATTATGCCCAGTCACCCGCCAAAGTGGACACGTCACAAGTTCCACAGCAAAATGTTAATTGGATGACAACAGTGAAGGCCCAAAGAAACAAAACATGTCATTCAGAAGACTCATCTGTACCAGCACTGTTGGTCAGAAAATACTACTTGCCTTAGTGGATGTGACGTGTCTTAACAGGATATGACACAAAATTCTTTAGACCTGTGGTCTGAGAGTTTCCTAACTAAACATGAAGTGTGTTCCTTTTCAAAAATACCTTAAAGGTGTTATTTAATGATGAAAATCTTCCTATTTAAGGTAATGTTACCTTGCAACCTTACAAAAGTAATGTTTAAGAATGATATATTATGCCTGGTCATCCCAACCAAAGTGGACACATCACAAGTTCCACAGCAAATGACAACTAGATGCCAAACGTGAAGGCCCAGATAAGCATAACATGTCATTCAGAAGACCCATCTGTACCACCACTGTTGGTCAGTAAATAATCCTTGCCCTAGTGGATGTAAAGTGTCTTAATAGGATATTGACCAAACATTCTTTAGACCTGTGGTCTGAGAGTTTCCTAAGCAAATGTGAAATTTCCTCTTTTCAAAAATACCTTAAAAGTGATATGTAATGATGAAAATCATCCTTTTTAAACTAGTATTACATCACAACCATACATAAGAAAAATTGCAGAATGGAAAGCATTCTATTTAAAAAATAATTTCACCTTGCAAGCTTCTATACTCTATCATTCAACTAACATACATATTATGCCTGGTCATCCCAACCAAAGTGGACACATCACAAATTCCACAGCAAAATGTTAATTGGATGCCAACAGTGATGGCCCAAATAAACAGATCATGTCATTCTGACTCATCAGTACCAGCACTGTTGTTCGGAAAATACTATTTGCCTTAGTGGATATGAAGTGACTTAACACGATATGACCCAAAATTCTTTAGACCTGTGTTCCGAGAGTTTCCTAAGAAAACATGAAATGTTTCCTTTTCAAAAATACCTTAGAAGTGATATTTAATAATGAAAATCATCCTATGCCAAAAGTGAATGCCCAGATAAGCATAACATGTCATTCAGAAGCCCCACCTGTTCCACCGTTTCAAAAATACCTTAAAAGTGATATTAAAACCTTACAAAAATATTGTTAAAGAATGATATATCACATCTGGTCATCCCAACTAAAGTGGACACATCACAAGTTCTACAGCAAAATGTTAACTGGATGCCAACAATGAAGGCCCAGAGAAGAATAACATGTCATTCTGAAGACCCATCTGTTCCACCACTGTTGGTCACTAAATAATACTTGCCCTAGTGGATGTAAAGTGTCTTAACAGGATAATGACCAAAAATTCTTTAGACCTGTGGTCTGAGAGTTTCCTAAACAAACATGAAATTTTACCTTTTCAAAAGTACCTTATAAGTGATATTTATGATGAAAATCATCTTGTTTAAACTTTGCAACCTTATAAAAGTATTGTTTAAGAATAATATATATTATGCCTGGTCATCCCAACCAAAGTGGACACATCACAAATTCCACAGCAAAATGTTAACTAGAGGTCAAAAGTGAAGGCCCAGATAAGCAAAACATGTCATTCAGAAGACTTATCTATACCATCTCTGTTGGTCAGTAAATAATACTTGCCCTAGTGGATGTAAAGTATCTTAACAGGATATTGACCAAAAATTCTTAAGACCTGTGGTCTGAGTTTCCTAAGCAAACATGAAATCTTCCCTTTTCAAAAGTACCTTATAAGTGATATTTATGATGCAAATCATCCTGTTTAAACTAGTATTATCTCACACCCTACAAAAAGTAACTTTACAGTATTAAAAGCAGTCTATTTAATGTTAATATTACCTTCTAACCTCTTTTACTCTAACATTTATTCATTCAGAAGACTTATCTATACCATCTCTGTTGGTCAGTAAATAATACTTGCCCTAGTGGATGTAAAGTGTCTTAACAGGATAATGACCAAACATTCTTTAGACCTGTGGTCTGAGAGTTTCCTAAACAAACATGAAATTTTACCTTTTCAAAAGTACCTTATAAGTGATATTTATGATGAAAATCATCTTGTTTAAACTTTGCAACCTTATAAAAGTATTGTTTAAGAATAATATATATTATGCCTGGTCATCCCAACAAAAGTGGACACATCACAAGTTCCACAGCAAACTGTTGATTAGATGCCAACAGTGAAGGTCCAGATAAACAGTGTCATTCAGAAGACTCTTCTGTACTAGCACTATTGGTCAGAAAATACTACTTGCCTTAGTGGATGTGAAGTGTCTTAACAGGATAATGACCAAAAAATCTTTATACCTGTGGTCTGAGAGTTTCCTAAGCAAACATAAATTTTTCCCTTTTCAAAAATACTTTAAAGTGATATATTCAATAATGAAAATCATTTGAGTCAAAACTAATATTACCTTGCAACTCTACAAAAGATTTGTTGAAAAATGAAAAGCATCCTACTTTAACTCAATTTTACATTGCGACATTTCATACTCTGACATTGTAACAATGTATTCATTATGCCTAGTCATCCTAATCAAAGTGGACACATCACAAGTTCCACAGCAAAATGTTTACTGGATGCCAACAGTGAAGGCCCACATAAGAATAACTTGTCATTCAGAAGACCCATCTATACTACCACTGTTTATCAGGAAATAATATTGCCCTAGTGGATATAAAGTGTCTTAACAGGATACTGACCAAAAATTCTTCAGACCTGTTGTCTGAGAGTTTCCCTAGCAAACATGAAATTTTCCCTCTTTAAAAATGCTTTAAAAGTGATATTTAATAATGAAAATTATCCTGTTTAAACCCAATATTACCTTGCAATGTTTCAAATGTAATTGTTAATAATGAAAAGCACCCTTTTAAAATTTAATATTACCTTGTAACCATTTTAACTAACATTTAAAAAATGTATTTATAATGCAAGGTCATCCCAACCAAAGTAGACATATCACAATTTTCACAACAAAATGTTAACTGGATGCCAACAATGAATGTTAACTGGATGCCAACAGTGAAAACCCAGATAAGAATAGCATGTCATTCGGAAGACTCATCTGTACCACCATGGTGGTCGTCTTGGATTGCTGATCAGAATGATTTTAACTATTTTTTATCTACAAGTCGCCCAAATGCTTCTTACCCAGTTTCACTTCAGGAGAAGAAGTGGAAAATAGATTTTCAAGATGGCAGTTACAGCTGCCATCTAGGATTTCCATTCAAAACAATTTTAGCTACTTTTGATCTACAAGTCACCTAGATGCTTCCTACCAAGTTTCAAGTCAATTGGCATTTCAATTCAGGTGAAGAAGCAAAAAATAGATTTTAAAGATGGCAGCTTTGGCTTCCATCTTGGATTTCTGATCAGAAAGATTTTCACTATTTTTGATATACAAGTAACACAGATGCTTCCTACCAAGTTTTTAGTCAATTGGCCAAGGTGTAGGAGGAATAGGCTTTTAAAGCAATTGTTGACGCAGGATGATGCATGACCCACGAAAGACGACGGACATTGACCACAATAGCTCACCTTGTGCATTTTGTGGTCAGGTGAGCTAACAAAAGACATTGCCTATTTTTGTCAAAAGGGCTGTCTATTCATTAATTCTGTTTAACAGCATTTCCATGACTTTGAAACTGTCACTAATATTATGTTCATAATGAATGCATGACATCTGGTTTTGTGTTTCTGTTGCGGTTTTACGGCCCAGTCAACCCAATGGGGTCATGTCAAGCGCGGTCAGTTTACCTAACCACACGTTTACTGGGCAGGTTTAGTCCTCTAAGTGGTTAATCAGTATTGTGCACTTTCTTTTGCCAGAAACAGACAACTGCCCTTCTTGAATCAGCGGAAGGGAATGAATGACCGTAGAAAATATTTCATGATTAATCTCCATGAAAGAATGTCGGCTGGGGTTGAACCTGGTCTCCAGTCGGATGGGGCATCCAACTGAGCCACCTGGTAGACACATTTGTATTCACATTTATTACAGGTGCAAAGAAATAAGACTGACATTCATCCACCCTGACATTAACCCATTTAATCCTTGTCCTGCTGAATAAATTAAGATGCTATGCCTTTTTTAAATTTTCAACCAATCAGATTACTTGTTCCAGATTGTTGATATAAATTTATATACTGAATGGCAAACAGTGCAGATCCAGATCAGTTGGCTTCTTAGAAGCCAACTGATCTGGATCTTCACTGTTTGCAAAGGCAGGGTATATCCGGGTTCAGCAGGACAAGGGTTAAGTCTGGAAACCCAAAAAAGGGTGGCATACAGTGCAGACCTAGATAATGCAGCATCTGATGCAGCATCTGATCAGGGTCTGAACTGTTTGCATTAAATACAGGATTTTCTATAAAACAAAGTAAAATATATAAACACTAACCAGACACTCTTCTTTTGGAAACAGACTGGTCCAAACAAAGAGCTGTGGTAGGTAGGAGAATCCACTCGATGTAACTGGGTTAAACCATAAATGCATAAAAGAATACTTGACAGTACAGACTGTGCAGATTCATTTGTTATTTTAGGGTGTCTAATCTATTTCTTCTTTTTTTGTCAGAAATGCCTACATTAGGTGCAAACAGTGTAGGTCCTGACCATATAAAGCACTTTGCTGTCTGATATGGACCTGCTGGTCAAAGTCCCTTTTATGGGACTGCAGACATTCTTCTAATGTACTAATATAGCTTAAAAACTTCTAAGGGATGTAACTGTGTCATGTTTTTTTTGTTTGTTTTTTTGTATGTGTGTGTGTGTTGTTGTTGGCGGGAGCAGGGGTGGGGTGTGGGGGGAGAGGTGAGATGAGCTGTATTTTTTTTTTCATAGCTTTTCAAAAGAGGGTTTATCTGGACAGTAGAAAAGTATTCATTTTCCCTGTAAATTAATAAGTCATATTCATTGCTCTGCACATACATATATACCAAAATACAAAAAACATTACTAGTGGATCCAGAATTCTTGGTAAAATGTATGAATAGATTTTCAAGAGATTAGTCTTTCAGTACACATTTATTCTCTCAAAAGTTTTTTGGGATGCCATTTTAAACGGCAAGAAATGGCTGAAAGGAAATGAATTCTTTCCATTAGGATTATCCCCCTTCCCTATATTTTTCAAGAGTGGTGGAGGTCCTTTATCAACACTGGTCATATAACAAATTCAGGAGCCCTCAATTCTGTGTCAGGTATTGTACCATTTGCATAACCAAACATAATTATAAAGAAGGAAAGAAAAGAGAAAAAAAAGAATATAGCCACATTCATCATGCAAGGAGCATAAGATAAACACAGAAAAAGTTTTACACAAGTGTTTGTTGAAGGTGAAAAAGCAATTAGAATTTCAAAAAAGAATGCATCCAGAGGAGGAAAATAATCAAATTCCACCCCTTCAGAACTGAAAAATTTTACAAAACCATTTTGAGAGTTTTTCTGTTTACTTTTAATACCTTATTCAAACATATTTATAATTCTTAATCAAGTCAGGGTGGGTGTGGGCAGGGCTGTAAGAACCAGAATTAACAACCAATAGTAGATCTTGTTAACATTTCATTATGATTCACACATTTCCGGTCATACACTGACCTTCAAGACAAAAAAATATTATTTGTTCAAACTGGTGACACTCAGAAGACTAGGTTCATCATGTAATGTACTTCTTTAATTGGTAGTGGAAGTTGTTTCTAAGTGATGTTAATTTTGAAAACGAAAATAGGATACTGAGTTCTGGGAGGTTTTTGAAGAACAGCAAACAGTTTACCTGGACTATAATTACATATAACATAAAATGCTATTCTGTTCAATGTTGAAAATTCCATACACTGAGTAGCAACAGAATGGTTCACATGATGGTTAAATATTAAAGTGTACAACTGGTAAAAGATAAGCTGATGGTGGGGGGATAGTGTTATGTGGAGGCCGGAGGGTCTTCCATAGGCTTCTGAAGTGTATAGGTTTCTGGATGAATTCCATGCTATTTCAGTGCTGCATGGCCTGTAAGTCAGACTTTAGTTGAGTGGAATTTCTTTAGCGGGACTATATACATATAGTGCTACACCTAGAGGAGACATAAGAGGGATCAGCCTCAGACGTGATATTGATATTTATCCTAATCCTTGATGCAGCCTCTGGCTGTGGTATCCATTGTTTCAGTTTTTTTCTATTTTTGGGAGTGATGTCTTTGTGGCTGTTACCTGTCTGTAGTTTTCTGTCATTTCACTCTTACTGATCTGCTTGATTTGCCTCCATAATACAACTGATCTAGTGTAGACTGTAGGATGGGTTTTTGGGTTGTTTTTTTGTTGTTGTTTTTTTTTGTGTGTGTGTGTGTGTGTGTGTGTGTGTGTGTGTGTGTGTGTTTCAGGTGGCAAGAACTATAGTGTAGATAAAGATAGGCATCAGAGGGTTTGGTGTAGAGGTCAGTGCGGATTCATTCCTTATTGTCTTTTATGATAGTAACATCTAAAAAGTGTATGCATGAATAGTCATATCTGAGGTGAATTTGATTGTGTTGTGGATGCAGTTGAGTATGAAGGAGTCCAACATCTCCCATAAATATGGCCATATCATTTTATTATCAATGTATCTCCACCAGACCAACTGTGATAATGCTGTTACTGTGTAGAATTTAGTTTCAAATTTGTCCATGGCTAGGATTGCATAACATGGAGCACATTTACTTCCCATTGTAGTACCAGATATTTGTTCATAATAGCAGTCATTGAATCTAAAGCAGGTGTTTTAAATATTAGGTGGAGTAGGCAGAGAATGATCGACCTACAGATTTGGTTCTTTTGTTTGTTTGTTTGTATTGAAGTCTTATGGCCCAGTCAACCCAATGGGGTCATGCTGACTAGTGATAATCAGTATAAGAGCACATTCTTTAACCAGAAACTGACAAACTGCTCTTCTTGAATCAGCAGAAGGGAGAGAATGACCATTGAAAATATTTCATGATCAGTCTCTATGAAAAAATGTTGCCGGACCCAGCAGGGATCAAACCAATGACCCCTGATCACCAGTCAGACTTGCATCCGATTGAACCATCAAGGCCAGCCAAAGGAGATGTGAGAAATTGATAAATTCTATAAGATGTTTAGGAATTAAAACAAACAGAGGATTTATGTTCCCTGCCTCTTAAAATTCCTCCAAAGGTATCTACTATACATACAGTTTGCCAGCATTGGTGCTTGAAAAATGATTACTGGGTAAGTAAAAATACAGAAGTGAAAAAACATGATTGATAAAAAATGTGAAAAAGTGATAAAAATTAATCTGAGGAATATATTCTAATCACATAAACATCTTCAGATCCTGATAAAAACACCTGCACAACTTAACAAGAGCTGTCGGAGGACAGCGAGCTCGCCTGCTGGGTACATTTTATATTGTAACATTTTTATCATTAAGCCATATAATATAGGTCACACTGACCTAGATGTATTTGTATGTAAATCATTTTGTCACATAGATATAATAATCCAGGTATGACAATTCTCCATGAAATAGTAATAAAAATAAAAGGCAAAATCACTGAAGCATGAAATATAGGTCACAATGACCTAGATATAGTAAGTGGTCATTCATTGGGTCACATGGAACTAATATCCCAGGTGTGACATTTATCCAACAAATATTCAAGATATAAGGCAAAATCACTGAACCATGAAATATAGGTCACACCAACAGAGATATATTTTGACGTCAATAATCGGGTCACAAGGAACTAATATCCCTGGTGTGACATTTATCCAACAAATAGTATTCAAGATATAAGGCAAAATCACTGAACCATGAAATATAGGTCACAATGACCTAGATATAGTAAGTGGTCATTCATTGGGTCACATGGAACTAATATTCCAGGTGTGACATTTATCCAACAAATAGTATTCAAGATATAAGGCAAAATCACTGAACCATGAAATATAGGTCACACCAACAGAGATATATTTTGACGTCAATAATCGGGTCACAAGGAACTAATATCCCAGGTGTGACATTTATCCAACAAATAGTATTCAAGATATAAGGCAAAATCACTGAACCATGAAATATAGGTCACACCAACAGAGATATATTTTGACGTCAATAATCAGGTCACAAGGAACTAATATCCCAGGTGTGACATTTATCCAACAAATAGTATTCAAGATATAAGACAAAATCACTGAACCATGAAATATAGGTCACAATGACCTAGATATAGTAAGTGGTCATTCATTGGGTCACATGGAAGTAATATCCCAGGTGTGACATTTATCCAACAAATAGTATTCAAGATATAAGGCAAAATCACTGAACCATGAAATATAGGTCACACCAACAGAGATATATTTTGACATCAATAATGGGGTCACAAGAAACTAATATCCCAGGTGTGACATTTATCTAACAAATAGTATTCAAGATTAAAGGCAAAATCACTGAACCATGAAATATAGGTCACATCAACAGAGATATATTTTGACGTCAATAATCGGGTCACAAGGAACTAATATCCCAGGTGTGACATTTAACCAACAAATAGTATTCAAGATATAAGGCAAAATCACTGAACCATGAAATATAGGTCACAATGACCTAGATATAGTAAGTGGTCATTCATTGGGTCACATGGAAGTAATATCCCAGGTGTGACATTTAACCAACAAATAGTATTCAAGATATAAGGCAAAATCACTGAACCATGAAATATAGGTCACAATGACCTAGATATAGTAAGTGGTCATTCATTGGGTCACATGGAAGTTATATCCCAGGTGTGACATTTATCCAACAAATAGTATTCAAGATATAAGGCAAAATCACTGGACCGTGAAATCTAGGTGACCTGGACCGTAAAATGTAGGTCACCATGACCTTCACTCTCTTACACTTAAACCGATGTCACATAGTTAGCTGATGTATAACCAGTTGTGTCTATAACCTGTAGGCATATAAGATTTTACAAATGTGTCCTAGATTTTGACCCCTAGCCCCACCCCATGGCCCACCCTGAGGTATGAACCCAGGGGTATGTTCTTTTGGAATCTCAGAAGACTCGTCCAGGTACCCAAATTCTAAATATGAATGCTCTATGAGGAGTGAAAGTCAAGATATAAGAATTTGAAAAACTTTAACACAGTATTACAAAGGTGTCCTAGATTCTGACCCCTAGCCCCACCCAGGGGCATGAACCCAGGGGTTTATTCTCTTGGAATCTCAGAAGACCCTCCAAGGTACCTAAGTTCCAAATTTGATGCCTCTGTGAGGAGTGACTGTTGAGATATAAGCATTTGAAAAACTTTAACGCAGTGTGACGGGAACGGGAACGCAAACGCAAACGCAAACGAAAACGCAAACGCAAACGCAAACGCAAACGCAAACGTGGACGACCGGGGTGACTACAATAGCTCTCCTTGTACTTCGTACAGGCGAGCTAAAAAAAGATCAGCATAAAACTACACTACAACCTCTTTATAACATGGTTCATTATAACATGGTTTTGGATATAACACGGTTCAAAGATGGATCCCAAAAATGTATAGATTACATTGAAAAATAATCTATACATTTTTGTTTGGATATAACATGGTTGCTTAACTAACACGGTTTATGCTACTGACCCAAGCAATAGTGTTATAAAGAGGTTGCGGTGTATAGGAAGAGTCACAGATACAAGGTACGTACTACGTATACACTTTGATAGTATCTGAGCCTGAAAAAATAACTAAGTTCAAAACACTGAAAAAGTGATAAAATTAATCTGAGACTTATATCTAAATTACATGCACATCTTCAGATCAACACAGAAACATCTGTACAGTTTCAAAAAAAAGATTGGTATAAAAATGTAGAAGTTACAGACACTAAACGTTCATACTGTCAAAGGGTTTGGAACTACGCACCATGCACCATGAATCATGGGAAGCTTAATATAGTTGAACCTCAATGGCTCGAACATCTTTGGGACCATGGAAATTCGTTCGAGACCTGGGTAGTTCGAGCCACTGAGGGTTAATCATGGCACCAGTTCAGGAAGCAAATAGCGATAATTTAGGGGAATCTTTTCCATTTTATACACAATGATTGTATGTTGAGTGTACTCATTAGAATTGCCTCAATGAGGCTATTCTAATGAGTACAACTCATTAGCATTGCCTCGAGGCTATTCTAATGAGTACACACAACATACAATTCCATGATAAAATAAGAAAAAAATCCCTAAATATTTGTTTTCTTGAGCTAGTGGAAGAATTTTGTAGGGACTGAAAAAAGTGTTCGAACCATCCACGGTAAACGAGCCATCCATGTTCAAGCCATTGAAGTTATACTGTACCATGTCCACACTTTTCTTCATAAAGGCAGGGGACAATAGTCTTCTCACTGGGTAACCTACCTACTATTTCACTACTGAACTAGAATTACTGGGTTAAAATTCTATTTGCCTACTGCTTAAAACCATACTAAAATTACTGGTTAAAATTCTGTAAGTAGTTAAAACAAATGACCTTTCTGGGCAACCTACCTGTCTTGATCTCTTATTAAAAGTCATTTGCTAAATTCTGTAAGAAATTTAGCATTAAAAATAAATGTTCCCACTGGGTAACCTAACTACTATTTATTAAGAATAAACTAAAATTATTGGGTGAAAATTCTATCTGCCTACTATTAAAATCTGTACTAAAATTATTTGTTAAAACTTTAAAAGTAATTAAAATTCTAAAAGTGGTTAAAATTCTAAAAGTGGTTAACCCTTGTCCTGCTGAACCTGGATATATCCTGCCTTTGCAAACAGTGTAGATCCAGATCAGTTGGCTTCTTCAGAAGCCAACTGATCTGGCTCTGCACTGTTTGCCATTCAGTATGGGAAACTATATCAACAACCTTGATCAAGTAATCTGATTGGCTGAAAATTAGAAGTGGGAGTGGCATCTTAATTTATTCAGCAGGACAATGGTTAAAATTCTAGACATAGTTAAAAATATCCTTTATGGGTAATCTAACTGTCTTTATCTCTATTAAGAGTTTAGTAGTCCACCCCAACTCCCCAACCCCATCTTTTGAAGAAAAGCAAGGGGACATATGGTATTCAGCTTTCCATGATTTATGCTGCATGGTAAGTAGTGCCTCACCCTCTGACAGCATATATCTTGTTGTCTGTAACTCCTCCTACAGTTGTACACTGATCTGTTTGAAATAGTACAGGTGTATTTGTCATGGTCTGAAGATGCGCATTTGATTTTGATATAATCCTCTGATTAATTTGTATCAATTTTTCTGCATTTTGAAGTTAAATCATTTTTCAGGCTCAGACACTAACAAAGTTTAAAGGTAGTGGATACCTTGTGTCCATAACTCCTCATACAGTTTTACAGCAGAGTTTGTTTAAACTGTACAGCTGTTTTGTCATGGTCTGAAGATGTACATGTGATTTGGATATAATCCTATGATTAGGTTTTATCACTTTTTTTGGCATTTTAAACTTATTTCTTTTTCTCAGTTTTCCGCATTTTTAATTAGATAGTAATTTTTCAAGCTCCAATACTATCAAACTGAATATATGGCACGTACCTATGGAGGATTTTTAGAATGCATGGGACATAAATTCTCTGAAATCGTCATTCAAATTCTGAAATATAGGTTAAAATAAAAGTTCTCACTGGGAAAGCTTAGCTACTATTTAAAGCTGTGCTAAAATAGTTGGGTCACAACTCTGGAAGACATGGTTAAAACACATGTCCTTTCTGGGTAACCTTACTGTGTCTTTATATGTACATGTATCAAGTCATTTGTTAAATTCTGTATGACAAATGGACCTTGTCTGGGTTATGATATACCAGTACTATTCTGCATTTCTAAAATTTGTGCTTTGTTACAGTCAATCAGTACTTCAGAGGGGATATCCAAATACTTCTTTTCCTTTCAACATACACTTAAGCTGTATGTACTCACAGGGTTCAAATTTAACTTTCCTGACAGCTTGCTAAAATTAGCAAGTAGCATTATTTTTTACTTGCTAAACCTTTCAGCCACTTGCTTTTTCATACTTATACTGTTAAATGTGGCTTTAAACCTTTGCAATCCGGGTAAAAATTTCAGCAGACATTTTAAAATATTTTTCTTATTTTTCCCAGAAAACAGGTTTTGACATTACATGCAAATTGTCTCCTATGGAGACAATTTGCATGTAATGTCAAAACCTGTTTTCTGGGAAAAATAAAAAAAAGTATAGTCATTGCTTTTGGAAAAGAAATTGCAAAACTTTAGCAACAGTGCCTCAGGTTCCACAATTAAAGAGAATCTTTCCAACTTGCTAGAATTAGCAAGTGACGGAAATTGCAGCTCGCTTTTTGAGGAAATTAACTTGCATTTAGCAAGTTTGCAAGTGCTAAAATTGATCCCTGACTCATTATCCCCCTGACTGAATAGGTATGGGAATATAGCAATCAGCCTGGCTTCTGTCCGATCAGCCTGGCTTCTGTCCACAGAGGTATCCTTGTGCAATCAAGCCCTATAACTTCGATACCCTTAGGAATTTTGATAATATTTGGTAGGGGTGATAATGAGGACCAGTAGGCGTGTCACATGCAAGAGATACAACTCTCACTTTCTTCATTATGTACTTATGTCCCCTGAAACCCAAATCTTGTGCAGGCCATAACCCCCATACTGTTTGAGATAATTTGATAATACTTGGTAGGGACATAATATCAGGTCAAGTAGGAGTGTCACATGAAAGATGGGAAACACTCGCTGACTGTTTTTTAGTTACCGCCCCTGAATGAATTTCTAAGCCAAATTCTTGTGTGCACCATAACTTCTTAATGATTTGAAATATCTGGTAGAGGCATAGATAAGAACCAGTAGGTGTGTTGTGTACAAAAACAATACTCACTTTCTTCATTATGTATTTAATCCCCTGAAGCTGAACTCTTTTGCAGGCCATAACACTCATACTGTTTGAGATAATCTAACAATCTTTGGCAGGGACATACCTCAGGTCAAGTGGGAGTATCACATGAAGGGAGGACAACTCTTGCTTTGGTCTCTTTTTCTAGCTATCTCCCCTGATCAAATATCTAAGCCAAATTCTTCTGCACACCATAACTTCCTAATGGTTTGAATTATTTTAACAATATTTGGTAGTTGCATAGAAAAGGACATGTAGGCATGTTGCATGTAATAGGGACATCTCTCACATTCTTCAATATGTACTTATGTCCCCTAAAGTGAAATCTTGTGCAGGCCATAACTTCCATACTGTTTGAGATAATTTTAAAATATTGGGAAGAGACATTAAATCAGGTCATGTAGAAGTGTCACATGTAAGAAGGAAAACTCCTGCTTTGTTCTTTTTATAGTTATCTCCCCTCAACAAATTTCTATGCTAAAATTCTTTTGCACTCCATAACTTCTTAATGGTTTGAAATATTTTGATAATATTTGGTAGATGCATCGATAAGGACCAGTAGGCTTGTTGTGTGCAAGAGTGCTCTCACTTTCTCCATTATCTTCTTATCTCCCCTGAAGCCAAAATCTTGTGCCGGCCGTAATTCTCATACAGTTTGAGATAACGATAATTTTTGGCAGGGACATATATCAGGTCAAGTAGGAGTGTCACATGAAAGAGGGACAACTTTTGCTTTGTTGATTTTCTGGCTATCTCCCCTGAAGTCAAAATCTTGTGCAGGCCTTAATACTGTTTGAGCTAACTTGATTATAATTGGTAGGAATATATATCAGGTCAAGTAGGAGCACTGCATGCAAGAGACAACTCTTGCTTTGCTCATTTTCTTAATTCTTATCTCCTCTGAATGAATTTCAAAGTCAAAGTCTTTTGGGCACCATAACTTCTTTATGATATTTTGATAATATGTGGTAGAGACATAGATGAGGATCTATAGTTGTGTCAAGAGCAAGAATGACAACTCACTTTTCTTTTTATAGTTATCTCTCCTGTAGTTGAAACCTTGTGCAGCCGTAACGCCCATATGGTTTTATAAACTTTGATTAAATTTAGTAAGAGACATATATCAGGCCAGTTGTATGCAAGAATAACTCTTACTATGTTTGTTTTCTAGTGTCTCCTGAATTAATTTCAAAGACAAAGTCTTTGTACTTTTTCTTGTTATCCCACGACTGAATAGGTTTGGAGGATATAGCACGACCAGCATTGTGTCCATCTGTCCATCCATCCATCCATCCTCCATCCATCCGTAGATACATTCTTGTGCACTCCTTATCTTTAATGCCCTTTGAGATATTTTGTTAATACATAGTAGGGATGCTGGTCAGGTGGAGTAGGCATGTAGCATACAAGAATGACAACTATCACTTTATTGATTTTGGCATTATTTCCCCTTAACCAGATTTTAGACGTTCTGCTTGTGTCAGCATAATTCATACACATATTGAATTATTAGGATAGTATTTGTTAAGAATGTTGATCAAGTCCAGGAAGCTTGTTGTGTGCAAGAATAACTCTCATTGCTTTCCTTATGAGCAATCTACCCTAAAAACTGTCCCTTATATAGGTTGAAAGAAAAAAAAAAACTTGTATGACCATTATCTTTGGAACTCACAAGGATATTTTAATAATATTTAATGGGGATATAGGTCATGTTGAGTAGATGCATTGAATGTAAGAATAACAACGCTTGCTTTCTTTCTCTTCTGCTTATTTCCCCTAAAACTTATTCTTGAGGTCTTGTGCTCTTTGAGATGTTTTGATAAAAACTGGTAGGGGGTGTTTATCAGGTTGAGCAGGCGTGTCACATACAAGAACAACAACTCTCACTTTCTTGATGTTGAAGTTATTAACCTTTAACCAGATTCTAGTGGAAAACTATTAATTAAAATAGATTAGTTAAAAAAAAAAACTTGAATGAATGTTTAATGCCATATCATTCAGAAATTTGGAAGATATCAGATCTTTATGTCCAAACTCTGCTTCCAGATACAATTTATCCATGGAACCTTCAAAGCATCTACAATAAACCACAGAAAAATGTCTCTGCATAGTGGCTTACATTTCTATGGCTTCATTTAAAAACCACTGTGTTCATTACTCATTTTCAGTATTATCAAACACCAAACAAACAGCTGGCCAATAAAATACAGACACTTTTTTAATCAGCATCAGTAAAACAGCATGTCTTTCTATATGATGGGCCTGGCGTGAGTCCAGCTAGCTACACTGTCTGGCAACAGGTATTGTTTATCTCTGAAATATGGTATAAAACTTCCCATGATAATAAAGTTTGAATTGAAAATATCTCCTATCAATTACTATGAAATATGCATATAAGGTAACTGCTCATCAGGATTTGAAACTGACCGTTTTCCTAGACAAAATATCATTAAAAACTAGAAAAATATTGCAACATAATATGGCTGCAATGTTATGCAGATCACCTCTTTTGCAGTACCAAGCTCCAACTTTCTCTTAAAATTATATATAGTACTTCAAGGCATAGTTATTTTCATTTCTTGTTTGTTTTTTTTTTATTATTCTTGATAGAGATTGAAGTCTAGACTGGCAGCTGTATCCCTAAATACCCAATGAACAGTAGTAAAGGAAGTAAACCAAAGTAAATAGGGGGTGCAGGTTGTGGATTCGCTATCTTTTCTGATGGTTATTGGTTATTTTTTGAAGTACACCATGAGATCCTTTTCTGAGTACTCACAACATAAGTTTATATGGAGAAATATAACCACTGTATCACATCAATCAAGGATTTAATGCTTAATAAAATTTATTAAACTTTAGTATACCCTTGTCCCATGTCTCTATGTAAACATGAACAAAATTTGCGCCGGTACGTTTTTATGTCTAAATATTTAAAACGTCTAAATATTTTGTCTTGTCTACTGATTATACTGCTAATAAGAAAGCCAATGTGTAAATAATTGCTTCATAAAGATGTAATGTTCACTGAAAATAGTTACTCCCTATATTTGAATTCAATGCTGAATTTGAAAATTTCACTGAGTACTTTTACGCCAACAGCTTCAATTTCAATGCTGATTTTCAAATTGATTGTGTTGGGGTTTAACGAACACTTGAGGGTCATTTTGTGTCGTCTCCCAGAGAAAGGGGAGGGTCATTTTGTGTCGTCTCCCAGAGAAAGGGAGAAAAGAGATAGAAGAGAGAGTAGAGGAGATGAAAGAGAGGGACAGGGAAGAAAGAGGAACAGGAACGAAAGTGAAGAAACAGAAGAAATAAAAACATTCCCCCTCTACCCTTACCCACTACAAGGATAGCAGGCCTTGCCCAACTGTAAGCCAATATCAGTTGGACGCCCCGGTGATGTAAGATACACAGCACCTTCGCACCACCCGACCACCCCCACTGATTTTCAAAAAATCAATACTGAAATACTCTTTACTCGGTCTTATCTAGAGCTGTGCTTTTAAGGAGAACCACATAAAATTACATAGGCAGTAATCTGATCATCAGAACTTGCCTTGTACAAACTTAACCAACCTAGAAAAAGCCACAAAAAAAAAAAAAAAAAAAATGCAGAGGCCATAGCTCCAGATAATAGAGGTACAGTCAACCCTCTTCATACCGACACTCCATACAATGACAAAATTCCTTATAATGACAATTTGAATGTCACAAAATATTTGCTCAAGAGGTGATGGTTAATGAGAAATACAAAAACATTGCATAAAATCTTCAAGCAACATATGTTTTGGATATTTGTTAGAATCGCCTCAGAGAGGTGATTTCTCTGAGGCAATTCTAACTAATATCCAAAACGTATGTTCTATGAGGAAACAAGAATAAAACAAGGTCTTTCTTACATATCATTCTGTCCATTAAGGATTCTTTACAACAGCAAATTCATTATAATGGCAACATTTTTGGCATCACAAAAACATGCCTATATAAATTTGACCTCCTTCAACTCCACTTTTATATAGTAAAACTGGGGTTTACAGGGGTATAGATTATTTTTCTTATTTGTGCTCAAAAACATAGACTGTGGGTACTTGTAAGAACTGCCTCATCAAAGCAGTTCTAACGAGTACCACCAATCTATGTTTTGAGCTGAAATATGAAAAATATAAAAAATATCAGAATTTTTTACCTGAAAATTTTCATATTTTGATGGTGAAAGTTTCAATATATTTGAATAGGCGTGTTTTCATAATGGGAACAAATGTTGTTCTAACTAGGGTTCACTGTATAAGGAAAAATTTTTCTTACTTCTCCATGAAAACGTATATTGAATGTACTCAGAAGCGCCTCACTGAGGCACTTCAAATGAGTACGCACAACATGTTTTTTGGCAGAGAAATAAAATATCAACACTTTTTGGTTAAAAACGTGTCTTTTCCTGGAGCTGTAACATGCAGCAAAACAAACAAAAACACAAAAATAAAAAAACAAAAAAAAAACAAAAAACAACCCCAATAAAACACAAAATCTCTGCTCATAGCTACAGATAAGGATAATTTAGGCTTTATCTAATTCAGTTTGCACCAACCAACATCTTTGTGCATGTGTGTGTGTGTGTGTGTGAAGGGAACTCAATCATATCATTTCACTGAAGTGATTTCAATAAGTAGACGCAAAAGATTTGGTGCAAAACAAAAAAAAGCCTCTTCTTCTGAATATTTCCTTTATCTGGACATTTGGTCAAAGTACTTTTCATGGAGTACCGTATTTCCCATATGTATTTGGACAGACAGGCCTGAGCAAACAGTATAGACGCAGATGAGACGCCGCAGAATGCGGCGTCTCATCTGGGTCTACACTGTTTGCCACTCATCCAGCAATTTTTAGACACAACATCGGGTAGTGAATTGTACTGGTTCAAATTTTAGAACATATATGGTAAGGAGTTGAGGTGTCCAAATACTTACGGTAAATACGGTAATGCCATATTTGCCTGAAGTACTAACATGAAAATATTTTTTGTAAATTCTCTTTACCAAATTGACCCATTAACCCTTGTCCTGCTGAACCCGGATATACCCTACCTTTGCAAACAGTGTAGATCCAGATCAGTTGGCTTCTGAAGAAGCCAACTGATCTGGATCTGCACTGTTTGCCATTAAGTGTGTGAATTTATATCAACAAGTAGGATCAAGTAATCTGATTGGCTGAAAATTAAAAGTGTGCGTGGCATCTTAATTTATTCAGCAAGACAAGGGTTAAAATTTGCCCCACTCGGAATAGCTTTTTATGATTTCAGAATCAAAAATACATTTTCTTTATCACAGTTTTATTTATATAATTTGTAGAGATTTTTTAAGTACTGCATTTACCGTATGTATTCCAGCAGACAGGTCTGAGCAAATAGTGTAGACCCAGATGAGACAATGCAGAATGTGGGTCTACACTGTTTGCCACTCATCTAGCAATTTTTTTGACAAAATATTGCGTAGTAAATTGTACTTGTTCAAATTTTAGAACAAGTATGGTAAGGAGTTGAAGTGTCCAAATACTTAGGGAAAATACAGTATATTCTCTTTTATACATTATTTGGTAGCAAACTAGAAAACTGAAATTTTTTTTGACCCTTGTCCTGCTGAATAAATTAAGATGCCACACCTATTTCTATTTCTCAGTGAATCAAATTACTTGATCCAGATTGTTGATATATATAAATTCACATACTTAATGGTAAACAGTGTAGATCCAGATCAGAAGCCAACTGATCTAGATCTACACTGTTTGCAAAGGCAGGTCATATCCTGGTTCAGCAGGACTAGAGCTAAAAGATTTCAAAAGAGAGTCAGAGGATTTGAAAGAAGTCTACCATTCTTATCCATGAAAAATGCTTTCTTTCTAGAGAGAAACAAAATACTATACCGAACAACCCTCTTGTTACAGACTTTATATTGTGTTGGGGTTTAACGACACGTCAACCCTTGTGGGTCATTTTGTGTCGTCTCCCAGAGAAAGGGAGAAAAGAGATAGAAGAGATAGTAGAAGAGATGAAAGAGAGGAACAGGGAAGAAAGAGGAACAGGAATGAAAGGGAAGAAACAGAAGAAATAAAAACATTCCCCCTCTACCTTTACCTACTTCAACGATAGCAGGCCTTGCCCAACTGTAAGCCAATATCAGTTGGACGCCCCGGTGACACAAGATACATGACACCTTCGCACCACCCGACCACCCCTACAGACTTTATGGGTCGGGTAAGGGAAAACAAACAATTTATTAAGATTAGCCTTACTTAGTGTTATTACAGTAACAATTTCTTTTCTGTTTTTGTTTTGCTGTAAACTAAATAAAAAGTGTAAATATAAAAGCCATGAATATATAAATAGACTACTTAATGGACCTTACTACTGCACAACATACACCTATTAGCGCACAGTCCAGCAATTCTGACTGACTGTCTTCAGATTACAGCCAGTGTACTGTTTGTCTACTTTTTTATAATTGATTGATTGTGTTGGGGTTTAACGACACGTCAACTCTTGTGGGTTATTTTGTGTCGTCTCCCAGAGAAAGGGAGATAAGTGATAGAAGAGATAGTAGAAGAGATTAAAGAGAGGGACAGGGAAGAAAGGAAAGGAATGAAAGTGAAGAAACAGAAGAAATAAAAATATTCCCCATCTACCCTTACCTGCTACAAGGATAGCAGGCCTTGCCCAACTGTAAGCCAATATCAGTTGGACGCCCCGGTGACGTAAGATACACAACACCTTCGCACCACCCGACCACCCCCTACTTTTTTATAAAGGTTTAAGTTGTGTCGATGCATTGAGTACCCACAACATATGCTTTTACAAAGAAAGTCAGAAAACATTGCATAAACATCATCAAAAAAGTCCTTCACTGATCTTTTTGTCTTTAAAATGTACCCTTAAAGGAAGGTACATATTTTACCACTAGTTTTCCCAGTATTTTTGAAAACATTACGAAAACATGCCTATTCATATATACTGAAAATTTTACAACCAGAAAAGGAAAAACTTCAGATAAAAAATTCTGATATTTTTCTTATTTCTGTTCAAAACATAGACTGTAGGTACTCGTTAGAACTGCCTTGACGAGGCAGTTCTAATGAGTACCCACAATCTATGTTTTTGAGCAGAAATAAGAAAAATAATATATACCCCTGTAAACCCCAATTTTACTATATAAAAGTGGGGTTTAAAGGGGTCAAAATTATATAGGTATCTTTTCGTGATGAATCTAAGTGCACAGTGCAGTAATTACTTTGAATATGGTATGTAAATGCACAAGCTAGTAAGGATCTTTACTATATCTATATAAGGCACTGTGCAACAGTCCAATTAACCCTTAAATGCCAATCACAACTGCAGCAGATGATTTTTTAATATTATTTTTCAAGAAAACAAGTCTTGAGATTTCATGTAAATCACTTATTTTCTCTAAACAATAAAAAATAAAAGTTTGTTTGTTTGTGTTGAGGTTTTACGGTCCAGTCAACCCAATGGGGTCATGTCGAGCGCGGTCAGTTTACCTAACCACACGTTTACTGGGCAGGCTTAGTCCTCTAAGGGGTTAACCAGTATTGTGCACATTCTTTTGCCAGAATCTGACAACTGCCCTTCTTGAATCAGCGGAAGGGAGAGAATGACCGTAGAAAATATTTCATGATCAATCTCCACGAAAGAATGTTGCCGACCTCGGCGGGGATTGAACCCGCGACCTCCTGGTCTCCAGTCGGACGGCGCATCCAACTGAGCCACCGAGGCCTTAAAGTTTACATTGTACATCTGCTGCAAATTTTGCTTGGCACCTTGTTGGTATAATGTACAGTGTGTCCTAAAATTTTAACCCTTCTCGTGCTGAATAAATTAAGAAGTCACGCCTGCTTCTAATTTCCAGCCAATCAGATTACTTGATCCGGTTTTTTGATAGAAATTCACATATTTAATGACAAACAGTGCAGATCCAGATCAGTTGGCTTCTTCAGAAGTCAACTGATCTGGATCTACACTGTTTGCTAAGACAGGGCATGTCGTGCTCAGCAAGAGAAGGGTTAAACACTTCATTCCATTTTTTTTTTTTTTTTTTCGATATGTTTCACAATATACTGAGTAGAATGGGAAACAGTACAGATCCTGATTAGAATTGCTAGAGCAGTTTGTTCTGGGTCTGCACTGTTTTGCATATGCCATTTTTCACAAGAGCTAGTGTGAAATATTTTAGGACAATTATTTTATTATGTATTGTGGTCTAAATAAAGTATACAGACCAAAAAAAAAAAAAAAAAAAAATGCCACACAACTAAATGACAAAAGAAGCAAAGTGAAAAAACTGATCTTCTGTGTAAATTATGCATGTAAGTTTACAAATGAGGGTATATTTGAATTGTTTATGCCTTAATATAAGAATACAAATTCTGGACCAACATATACAGGTAAATTTTATTGCAAAACATAACTTATTCAGTTGCTTTTTTGGGTCAGTATATAATCATAGCTCTAAATAAGAGCAAGTATCAGATAAACATTTTTCTTATTTCTCAAAGAAAACCTATGTTGTGGGTTAAGGCTGGCTAATCAGAGGTGAAAAGATAACAATTATCAGTCCTGCCAAAGTGATCGATAATCGATTAGTAATCAATGAAGATTTGGTCATAATTTTACATGTCTGTCTGAGCATGACTCTTACCATATGTTGTACTTTACTATATGTATTTGATCTGATAGGCCTGAGCAAACTGTGTAGACCCAGATGAGATGCTGCAAATGTGGTGTCTCATCAGGGTCAACACTGTTTGCCACTATCCAGCTATTTTTAGACACAACAATGGATAGTAAGTTATATTTGTTCAAATTTTAGATTAAGTATAGTAAGAAGTTGAGGTGTCTGAATACTAAGGGTAAATACGGTAAAGTAAGAGCCAGAAATTAAATGATCGATTATTAGCAAATCTGTAATGATCATCATTTTTGTGGATTTTATCGATCAATTAATTGATTATCTGATTAATCATGCCAGCCTTTTTTATTTGTGGGTACTCATTAGAAGCGCCTCGGCAGGAAGCTTCAAATGAATACCAAAACAAATATTTTCGTGGAGAAATAAGAAAAATATCAATACTTTTAAATTGAAAAAAAACAACACCATCTTATCAAGAGCTATAAAGACAAAAACAAACCTACCAAGTCCATCTGATAAGTTCTGCTTGAGTAACAAACTGCTCTTGTGGCACCTCCCTGATCCTACGACCTTCAAGAAATTTACAACTGGCACCTGAAATGATAAAAGTTTAGTTCAGAATTGGTATATCTGAAAGAAATTCTATTATATTTATTCTAGTATATGCCATGGGGACATTGCAATTCATTGCTGCTAAAATGACAGTATTGAGTCCAAATTTGGGCCAAAAATAGATATTTTGTTGGCCTAAACCCAATTTTGCATGTGTTTACTAATGATTTTCTCCTAGAAAAGTAGGAGGGGATGTTTATAAGAGAGGGGCTTATTTACTTTCCTGTAAATATTTTTCTTTAAATTTTAAGCACTCGATCATTTTTCTCAAATCATCAATCTAAGGACCTTCATGCTGATTTACATGAAGACAGAGGAGTAAAAATACAAAATTATAAGACATATTGTCATATTATTGATAATGATAATATAATAATATTACAAATAATAAACATGAATACAGCGTTCATTATGATCCCAGGATATAATATACTAACGGATAACTAGTCCTCATCACGAAAACACGCCTATATAATTTTGACCCCCTTAAACCCCACTTTTATATAATAAAACTGGGGTTTACAGGGGTATACATTATTTTTCTTATTTTTGTTCAAAAGCATAGATCGTGGGTACTCATTAGAACCGTCTCGCTGAGGCGGTTCTAATGAGTACCCACAATCTATGTTTTGAGCAGAAATATGAAAAGTATTGGGGGTTTATATGAATTTTTTTGAGTTTTTGAAGGTTAAATCTTCTATATATTTGAATAGGCGTGTTTTCGTAATGTTGACGAATTGTCCAGCACCAGATGAGCAGACTCTCAGAGGCTAGTTGTCTGGTATTTGATGAGTAGCCACTTACTTTGGGAAAAAATGAAAAAAAAATTAAGGCTTTATCAGCAAAATTACATTCGGTACGGTTAAATTATCCTAAGCACACACATTTCTGTTTTGGCCAAATCAAATCTGCCGTATCACAAAACAGAAATAAATTTTGTGATACCATGAACTGATTTAATGAAAAGGAACTTTGCACATTTTTTGTTACCACAATCAGTTTTGTGATATCACCAGTCAATTTTATAGTATCACTATTTCCAACAGGAGTAGTGTATAGAAATATAGCACCTCATTACAAATGCACGCTCATCATGAAAACATGCCTATATAATTTTGACCCCCTTAAACCCCACTTTTATATAGTAAGACTATGGTTTACAGGGGTATACATTATTTTTCTTATTTCTGCTCAAAATCATAGATTGTGGGTACTCGTTAGAACTGCCTCTGTGAGGTGGTTCTAACGAGTACCCACAATCTATGTTTTGAGCAGAAATATAAAAAATATCAGAGTTTTTTATCTGAAAATGTTCAGTTTTTTGGAGGTGAAGTTTTCTATATATTTGAATAGGCATGTTTTCGTAATGTGTTTTCAGAGAACTTGTAAGGACTACATTATGAAAACCAGCCTATTCAAATATACTGAATTTTGTTTGTGTTGAGGTTTTATGGCCCAGTCAACCCAAGGGTGCCATTTTGAGTGCTGTCAGTTTACTTAACCACACGTTTACTGGGCAGGTTTAGTCCTCTAAATGGTTAACCAGTATTGTGCACATTCTTTCACCAGAAACTGAGAACTGCCCTTCTTGAATCAGCGGAAGGGTCCAGAGAATGAACGTAGAAAATATTTCATGATCAATCACCTCGAAAGAATGTTGCCAACTTCGGCGAGGGTTGAACCCGTGACCTCCTGGTCTCCAGTCGGACGCACATCCAACTGAGCCACCGAGGCCGGCACCAATATACTGAAAATTTTACATCTGAAAAATGAAAAGTTTCAGATAAAAATTCTGATATTTTCTATATTTCTGCTCAAAACATAGACTGTGGGTACTCATTATTAGAACTGCCTCTGTGAGGCAGTTCTAACGAGTACCCGCAATCTATGCTTTTGAGCAGAAATAAGAAAAATAATGTATATCCCTGTAAGCCTCAGTTTTACTATATATAAATAGGGTTTAAGGGGGTCAAAATTATCTAGGCATGTTTCCGTGATGAGGAGTATTTGATAATAATCATGGAATATTTTTTTCTTATTTCTCCATAAAACATGTTGTGGCTACTCATTAGAAGTGCCTCAGTGAGGTGCTTCTAATGAGTACCCACACCATATGTTTGTTTGAAGAAGGAAAAATTTAAATTATCCCAGAATTAAGTATCGCCATATACTCCTCCTGTCTTTGTTCTGCATCCATCATTCTTCTTTCTATGCCTCAGCATTTCCTGGGTAACTCCATTTCTTGGGGGGAGGGGGGGGGGGAAGTAACTTCCTATATATGGCATAGTACGGATGTGCGTGCTGAATGGCCCCCTTTTTTCAACAAAAAAATGGGGTTTAAGGAGGTCAAAATTATCTAGGCATGTTTTCATGATGAGGAGTATTTGATAATAATCATGGAATATTTTTTTCTTATTTCTCCATAAAACATGTTGTGAATGGCCCGATTTTCCTGGATTTCTATGTGAAAGGCCCCATTTTTCTGACATCCTGGTATATGCACATATTTTTCGCTCAGAGATTTTTCAAGGCTGCTTAGCCTCTTGGTATTACATGAACTGACTGTGATATTTGTCTAACAACCAGCAAAAAATGGGTGCAAAATATCAAAGGGCAGTATATGAATAGGTCAACATTTTGGATGATTAAGTAATGCCTCTGTTTTTTCAAAGGCCAGGTATAGGGTATGGGTATGGGGTAGGTTTTGAAATACTGGCTCGCACGGTGGAGAGGCGGGGGGGGGGGGCGGGGGGGGGGGGGAGGGGGGGGTAACTTCCTTTATGGCATAGCACGGAAGTGCGTGCCGAATAGCCCCCTTTTTCAGCACTGCCAGGTATATGATTGGCCCCCTTTTTTTCAACAAAAAGTATATGAATGGCCCGATTTTTCTGGATTCCTATGTGAAAGGCCCCATTTTTCTGACATCCTGGTATATGCACATATTTTTCGCTCAGAAATTTTTCGAGGCTGCTTATCCTCTTGGTATTATATAAATTGACTGTGAAATTTGTATAATTACCAGCAAAAAATGGTTACAAAAATTCAAAGGGCAGTATATGAATAGGTCAACATTTTGGATGATCAAGTATATGAATGGGTCCGTTTTTTCGAAGGCCAGGTATATGAATGGGGTAGGTTTGAAATACTGGTTCGCACACCCGTACCAAAATTACATCACGAAAACATGCCTATATAATTTTGACCCCCTTAAACCCCACTTTCATATAGTAAAACTGGGCTTTACAGGGTATACATTATTTTTTTTTATTTCTGCTAAAAATATATATTGTGGGTACTCGTTAGAACTGCCTCATCAAGGCAGTTCTAACGAGTACCTACAGTCTAACGAGTACCCATAATCTATGTTTTGAGCAGAAATATGAAAAATATCAGTTTTTTTATCTGAAAATTTTCAGTTTTTGGAGGTGAAATTTTCTTTATATTTGAATAGGCATGTTTTCATAATGCCCTGTTACCCAACCCCTTCCCCCCCTGCCCCTTCCCCCCCCCCACCGCCCGAGGGCTCGCATACCCGTACCAAAATTACCGCTGTAACCCTCCCCCCACCCGCACCCCCCGCCGTCTCCTCACCCCCCTCCTCAAACCCCGAGCTCCATTTATACATTTTGGAATCAAAGTACTGCAACAACAACAACAAAAAATAATACTTTCAAGGTACCTGAAAATCATAATTATATTCTGGTAATATTATTATTCATATAAAAATAAACTTACATCTATCTCTTCAAACGCATATACACCCTCAAATGAATGTAGGTACATGTGTTCAAGTGTCCAAAATGTCTTCGTCAATTGAACAATGGCTTTCACCCGTGTTCAAAATAACACGAATTGCACGCTTTGTTATACCGTTAGCTACTACGAGCATAGCTCCAAATAGGAGGAATATACAGCTAAATATCTACATTATTTCTCCACAAAAGCATACATTTTGATATTGTATGTACTGAATAGAGGCACCGAAGCCGGATGCATCTAAATAGTCTTCAAATATTTTTTGGAATATTAAGAAAAACACAAATGCTTTTTGGTTAAAAAGGTGTCTTATCTAGAGTAAATAGCCGGATCAACAAGATATTAATGGCTGATCGAAAAGTTCACTTACAGGCTGACCAAAAAGTACTGTATTTTAACTTAAATATCTTGACGGACATGTCAGCAAAAACTGTAGATCAAACTGTTTCAATTCTGAACTATCTGTTGCCATTAACACGACACTGTCTAGACATATACATGTAACCAGGCTATAAAACGTGCTTAAAATCAAATTTTGGGTAAGTAAAAAGACACACTCTCTCTCTCTCTCGTTCTCTCTCTCTCTCTCTCTCTCTCTCAGAGAGAGAGAGAGAGAGAGAGAGAGAGGTGCACGTTTATAGCATTTATAGAGAGCGCATGCATATACTCCAGACCAGACGGCGGTATAACAAAGAGGACGCATGTAGGTTACAGCACGGACGCATAGGCTGCAGTTCAAAATGGTGAAACTGGACAGTTTGTGACATGTGGTGAATTTTATACTAGACAGTGTAGTGATTTCAGCAGTTGACATTAGCATCTACAGAGGGACCTATCATTCACACATTTACAAACAAGGGCCAGAATAAGACACATCCAGGTAGCAATTTTATACCATCAGGAAAACACGCTTATATAATTTTGAGCCCCTTAAACCCCACTTTTATATAGTAAAACTGGGGTTTACAGGGGTATACATTATTTTTCTTATTTCTGCTCAAAACATAGATTGTGGGTACTCATTAGAACTGCCTCGACGAGGCAATTCTAACCACAATCTATGTTTTGAGGAGAAATATGAAAAATATCAGTTTTTTTTATCTGAAAATTTTCATTTTTTGGTAGTAAATTTTTCAGTATTTTTGAAGAGGCATGTTTTCGTAATGACTACCCAGCCATGCAGCCGACCTCGGTGGCTCAGTTGGATGCGCGTCCGACTGGTGATCATGAGGCTGCGAGGTCGGCCCCGCCGGGTCGACAACATTCTTTCGAGATTTGATCATGAAATATTTTCTACGGTCATTCTCTCCCTTCCGCTGATTCAAGAAGGACAGTTGTCAGTTCTGGCGAAAGAATGTGCACAATAACCTCTTAAAGGACTACTACGCTTTTCCAGTGCGTGTGGTTAGGCAAAATTACCGCGCTCGACATTACCCCATTTGGTTGACTGGGCCGTAAAACCTCAACAAAAACTAACCAGCGATGCAAACGGGAAGCTGGGATTACGATCTGCTATAGATTTGTGCTTAGTATGCTCCGAAATGCTTCAAAATACTACTTTTTCTCATATCAACGCACATGACTAAAACATAAGTATGAAGCAGAGGCTACGATTACAATCTGGGAAGAATGGTCGTTACAGATAACTCATACTTAGTGGTTTTGTACACAAACAATTAAACAATTAGACATTTGTGGACGTGAAGTGTGTGTGTGTGTGTGTGTGTGTGTGTGTGTGTGTCTCTGTCTCTGGGGGTGGGGTTGGGGGTGGTGGTAATGTAGGGTTTGTAAATTTGAAGGTGTCTAAGTGCACACAGTTCCGTATGAGACGACATCATGTTATCTTTAATGGCGCATCGCTAAAGAATTTAAAGCGCTATATAATGGTTTTTATACCCCGACATCCGATAGTGGCAGCGTATTATGGTTTCACGTGGGTCGCCAGTGTGTCTGTCTGTCGTATGTCCGTCCATATTTTCGTTTCTGGACGATAACTTGAGTAAATGTCAATGGATTTTCTTCAAAGTTTGTGTGTTCATTGATAGTGGAGAGATCTGGTTTGGGATTGATAATGGACAAATTTCGTTAATTTTTGACAATGTTGTCTGCCCGCGACACGTCTGATTTTTCGTTTTCGGACGAAAATTTGAATAAATATTAATGGATTTTCACCAAATTTGTATGTGCATCGATATTGTAGAGATTTGCTTTGGGATTGCTAATGGGCAAATTTCGTCAATTTTTGACCTAGTTATTTGCCCGCGACACGTCCATATTTTCGTTTCCAGATGATAACTTGTGTAAATATAAATGGACTTTCGCCAAGCTTGGTATGGACATTGATACTGTGGCGATCTGGTTCGGAATTTCTAATGGGCAATTTTTGACATAGTTATCTGCCCGCGACACGTCCATATTTTCGTTTTCAGACGATAACTTGAATAAATATAAATGGATTTTCGCCAAGCTTGGTACGGACATTGATACTGTGGAGATCTGGTTCGGAATTTCTAATGGGCAAATTTCGTCAATTTTTGACAGAGTTATCTGCCCTCGACACATGGTATTTTCGTTTCTGGACAATAACTTGAGTAAATCTAAACTGATTTTCATCAAACTGGATATGTGCACTGATATTGTGGAGATCTGGCTTGGAATTGCTATGAACTTCTCCCGGTATCTGAAGAAAACAAATCTTTAGTGGTATGTTTGAGAAAATTTGCTTCTTTTTACCATGAAAAAGTTTGTTATGCGTACTCATTAGAATCGCCTGATCGGGGCAATTCCAACGAATACACCCAACAAACCATTTAATATCGAAAATTGAAAAGCCATCCCTAAATAATCTCCATTTGCCTTCTGACCTGGAGCTGTGATTAACCCTCAGTGGCTCGAGCTACCCATGTCTAGAACAAATTTCCATGATCCCAAAGGTATTCGAGCCATTGAAATTTGACTGTCGCTTAGACAGATTATTCTCACGTTGGGTGTGATCAGCGAGTGTCCTGGCACCTTGCACACATGCGAAGTGCGATCGTCGCTGCTCGGACAGCGAAAAGCGATTATCCTCATCAGTTTCTGTTAGTGCGCTTTCTGGCCAGAGTCTGCGCTTTTTCCCATGTGAATTGATGTGTAGATTCAAATCAAACAATTCTGGTAGCTGCTCAACAAGTACCGGGTCATTCTTCTGGCACGGTTTCTACTCATACTGCTTGATATATATACAGCTGACTCTCCTTATCTCGAAGTCTAAGGGGACTTTCAGAAATACTTCAAGATATCTGTACCTCGATATATCAGATTTGCAGAATTGAGGAAAAATAAATCGAACAACCACATTTCACAAATTAATATGTAATTTGACTTCTGAAGTTAGAGATATACTGACAAACAGTGTAGAGTTAGATCCTGAACTGTATCTTCATTGTTTTATAGTATCTAATAAGTCTCATTACGAAGACACGCTTATAAATTCAAATATATAGAAAATTTCACCTCTAAAAACTGAAAATTTTCAGACAAAAAAACTCCGATATTTTTTTTTATTTCTGCTCAAAACATAAATTGTGGGTACTCGTTGGAACCGCCTCAGCGAGGCAATTCTAACGGGTACCCACAATCTATGTTTTTAGCAGATATAAGAAAAATAATGTATACACCTGTAAACCCCAGTTTTACTATATAAAAGTGAGGCTTAAGGGGGTCAAAATTATATAGGTATGTTTTCGTGATGAAATTATATAAGCATGTTTTCGTGATGTGTACAACTGTACGAACGTAAAAGTTGATTTTGGTTTTTACTGCCAGCATATGTCCTGTACAAACAATTTGTCACAGCGGGGTTGATTTCTTATAACAATTATAAGATTACGGATATTAAATTGGCCAAAAGTAAAAGCAGAGACAATATTGATGGTTCTAGCAAAACGTTCAAACAGTTATTAATATAGTACTAAACAAGAAACAATTGAATGTGTATACATTTTAAATGACTTGAATCTTACACTTTCTGATCTTTCTTTGGTTCCCGCAGTGTAGAAACTTACCCAGTTCAACATTCATTTAAATACAGTCAGTATAAGGTGTCTGCAAGTTCCTGTAAAGGAACTAAGAACATATCGATAATAGAGATTTAAAACCATTTTTTTTAATTCTTGTTAAGGAACTGTTGACATATCAATAATAATGATTTAGAACCATTTTGCAATTCCTGGAAAAGGACTGAGAACATATCCTTAATAAGGATATAAAACCAGTCTGCAATTCCTGGCCAGGTACTGAGAAAATATCAATAGTCAAGATATAGAACCCTTCTGTAATACATGTTAAGGAACTGAGAACATATCAAACACAAATATATAGAACCCTTCTTTATTCCATGTTAAGGAACTGAGAACATATCAGTAATAAACATATCTGCCTTCTGTAATTCTTGATCAGGAACTGAGAAAATATCCATAGTCAAGATATAGAACCCTTGTGTAATTAATGACAAGGAATTGCGTACATATCAATAGCAAAGATATAGAACCCTTCTTTACACCATGTTAAGCAACTGAGAACATATCAATAACAAAGATGTAGAACCATTCTGTAAATCATGTTAACGAACTGAGAACATCTCAATGACAAAGATATTGAACCATTCTGTAAGTCATGTTAATGAACTGAGAACATATCAATAGCAAAAATATAGGATCATTCTGTAAGTTCTGTTAAAGAACTGAGCACATATGAATAACAAAGATATCGAGCCCTTCTATAATTCATGTCAAGGAACTGAGCACATATAAATAATAAGGATATAGAACCATTTTGTAACTCATGTTAAGGATCTGAGATAATATCAACAACAAATCTATAAAAAACATTTTGTAATTAATGTTAAGGGACTGAAAATGTATCAATAACAAAAATATACAGCCATTCTTCATCATATTAAAGAACTGCAAATATATCAATAACAAATACATAAATCTATTCTGTAATGCATATTAAGGAGCTAAGCATACATGAATAACAAAGACATAGAAACATTCTGTAATTCATATTAAAGAACTGAGAATATATCAATAACAAATACATAGATCTATTCTGTAATGCATATTAAGGAACTGAGCATATATCAATAACAAAGATATAGAAACATCCTGTAATTCAAGTTAAGGAACTGAGAAGATATCAAACAAAATAATAAAGATCCATTCGGTAATTCATATTAAGGAACATATCACTTAGCATATATCAATACAAGAGATATAGAAACATTCTGTAATTCATGTTTAGGAACTGTGAAAGTAACAAAATTATAGAACCATTTTGTAATTCCAGTTAAAGAACATAGCACATATCAATAACAAAGATACGTATAGAACCATTCTGTAGTTCCTGATAAGTAACTCAGAACATATCAATGATAAAGATATAGAATCATTCTGTAATGCATGTTAAGGAACTGAGCATACATTAATAATAACGATATAGTCTGTTCTATAATTTATGTTAAGAAACAGAAAACATATCAGTAATTAAGATATAGAAACATTCCGAAATTCATGTCAAGGAACTGAGAACATATTGATATTAAAAGATATAGACCCATTCTATAATTCATGTTCCGGAACTGAGCATATATCCATAACAAAGATACAGAAGCATTCTCTAATTCATGTTAAGAAATTGGGAACATATCAATAAAACAGATTCTGAAATTCATGTCAAGGAACTGAGAATATATTAATAATAAAAGATATAGAACCATTCTATAATTCATGTTAAGAAACTGGGAACATATCAGTAACAAATATATAAGACTATTCTGTAATTCATGTTAAGGAACTGAGCATATATCAATAATAAAGATACAAAACCATTCTGTAATTCATGTTAAGGAACTGAGCACATATCAATGATAAAGATACAGAACCGTTCAATAATTCATATAAAAAACTGAGAACATATCAGTATTAAAAATATAGAACCATTCTGCACTTTTAACCCATGAACTTCTAGCGTCTCATAAAAGGGGCATTGGCAAACAGTGTAGACCTAGATCAGACGCCGCAGAACGCGGCGTCTGATCAGGGTATACATTGTTTGCAATAACATTTGAAAGTTTCAATGATAAAGGCAACTATGACGATTTCTATATAACACCCCTTTGACTAAACAATGGACCCTTCCAAAGTTCATGATAGGAGAGTTTATTGAAAATATTCAGGCATAAATGAGTCAAGGTGAAGGATACATTTGATGGAATATCTTTCATGGTTTACAATGGATACAACTTTTGTGACTTCTTGTTTACATTCCTGCTCACCAATCCCCTGCTGAAAAGGGGTCTACTAAACAAGACCAATCTCCATAATGAGGAAAAACCTTTTGACTGAGTTGCTTCTTCCGAAAGAATATAAGAATCCATCATGAGTGATCATGCAAGATAGTAAAATCTCACCCTCGTGGTAGGAATTTCAACCAGGGACGGGGCTAGCCGAGTTCCTGGTTAAAATTCCTACCCCTAGGGTGAGATTTTCCTATCCTGCATGGACTGGCTCAGGATTGATATTTTCCCTTATCATAATAAGGCGCATAATTGTACCTGGAAACTGTGAATGTATCGACGACATTTAGGACCTTTGTTCCTCGCTGATGGATAACAAAGTATACACACATTTTCTATACAGGAAACAGAGAAGAACATGACCAGTTTTCGCTATGAAGTAGCTTAATCCTTCTCTTGCTGAACACGACATGCCCTGTCTTAGCAAACAGTGTAGATCCAGATCAGTTGGCTTCTGAAGAAGTCAACTGATCTGGATCTGCACTGTTTGTCATTAAATACGTGAATTTCTATCAAAAACCCGGATCAAGTAATCTGATTGGCTGGAAATTAGAAGTGGGCGTGGCATCTTAGTTTATTCAGCAAGGCAAGGGTTATTAAGGGGACTTGATACGCTTGGTATATTTTTCACTGTTACACAAGTGAAACAACTTTTGTGATCTGCTGCATGATCTCCTGCACACTAAGGCCCTTCTAAAAATGGGCCTTCTCTCAACCCAGTAGGCATTCTTCATAAAACTATAGTGGGCCTTATCGGCCTGTCGGGTAGCTGACGGGCCGATAACGGCCTGCTATAGATTTATGCAGAATGCTAGCTGGGAAAGGACAGAATGTGCTTCCAAGGAGAGCAAATACTCTCCTTTTAAAGATGACCCTGTTTTTGAAGGGCGTTAAACAATTTTGAAATAGTTGCCTTCCTTGAATGTGTATCTGTTCCTCTTAATGGGATGATTCAGTGTTTGCATGTGGGCTAATTTAGCGTCTTCCATCACGTATATACTGTTGGCACGGTAACATGTAATGCGTGTTACATCCTACTTCATTGTTTATTGCACATTGTAGAATGCTCTCTCTCTCTCTCACACTCTCTCTCTCTCTCTCTTTCGCGCGCACTCTCTCAGAACAGAACTTGATAAAGAAATCCATTTCTCAGATCTCTCTCTCTCTCTCTCTCTCTCTCTCTCTCTCTCTCTCTCTCTCTTATTAAGTTACAATAACACATATTTGTAGTTGTGCGAAAAGATGTATTAAATTACACATGCAGGAAGACAGATTTGTGTTTTTTATATACTGCAGACCCAAATAAGAAATGCAACACTTGCGAGTTGCAATAAAAAGTAAGAGTATTACAGTCGACCCTCGTTATCTGAAAGTCCAAGGGACTCTCTCAAATACTTTGAAAGATCCGTTCCTCGACATATCTGATTTTCAGAATTGAGGAAAATTAAACCGAACAGCCATATTTGACCGACGAAGATGTAAGTTGACCACAAAGTTAGAGATATATTGAAAACATTGTGGAAAAGAAAAGGAATTTCACCTCTTTTCCGTTATATTTTGTTACCCGTTGTTAGATATCCATGTTAAACAGGGACCAGATTTTTACTTCGAAATAATCGGTTATTCGAGATAAGCGAAGCCGAGATAACGAGAGTCAACTGTATCTTATATGGCGCAACGTGAGAAAACGTAACTTGCACAATTTGCGCCAAACGACCACTCAAATCAGCCTGTGTATCTTCCTTGTCTGCATGAAGCTTGGCTATACAAAATGCGCCATGTGAAGATTCTGATTTTCTGACGTCGTTGATCTTATTTTTTTCTTTAACAAAAACACAAACAAAAAAAAACAACAACAACTATTCTGCATATGTTCATCACGAAAACGAGCCTATACAATTTTGACCCCCTTAAACCCCTCTTTTAAAAACTGGGGTTTACAGGGGTATACATTTTTTTCTTATTTCTGCTCAAAGACATATATTGTGGGTACTCGTTTGAACCGCCTCGCTAAGGCGGTTTTAACGAGTACCCACAATCTATGTTGTGAGCAGAAATATGAAAAATATCAGATTTTTTTTTATCTGAAAATTTTCATTTTTTTGGTGGTAAAGTTTTAAGTATATTTCAATAGGCATGTGTTCGTAATGTTTGTCCATAATTTCTTGCATGTATACTTTACATGCATATAGAGGAAAAAACAATTCAAGAAGTCTCATAATTGTTTGTACACTAGATCACTTTTACAACCAACATGTATTAATCTTCATTTTTCTTATTCGCTATTTAAACCGCGTAAAATTGTCTTCGAAGCATGTACGGACAGAGAAGGCGCAGACCAGCCTTCCCATCCGCGCAGTCTGAGCAGGCTTTCGCTATCCGTTGACGGAATCATCACTAAGGTAATGTAAAATATAATAACAGATAATGTCCTATTCAGAATGTATGACTTCCAGGACAGATCTAGATCTCTACTTTTCGCATATGTCCCGAAAACACATTTTATCAAGACATGGCTCACTTACATGTATCGCAACGGCCGGAAATGTACCTTCGCACATGTGAGCCAAGCGAAGATTCAGATCAGCCTGCGCATTCGCGCAGGCTGATCAGAATCTTCGCTGAGCGCATTTTGGATTACCAAGTATGCACGGATTTTTTCCTGTAGACAACAAAGACTCTGATCAGACTGATTAAGAGAAGACTGATTCAGACTGATTCAAAGACTGATTCAGACTGATTCAGAGAAGACTGATTCAGACTGATTCAGAGAAGAATGTTTTCTGACGTTGCGGATTAATTTATTAGACATAGAAGGTAGAACCTCTTGCTGCTAAGTTATTTGTTTCTCTGCAAACACTACCGCATCACAATACTTCTCTGAGAAAACTGAGGCGTGTAATACAGTTTCTTAGTCAGATTTTAATAATTCAAACAAACGAAATAGATGGGGAAGTATGGCTCCTTTGGAATGAAATGTTTGCATTAAAAGCAGATTTGTAAGAGTCAGTATAATTGTACTCTCTTGAAACTATTTTTCATACACAATAACTGTACTTATGACCTCTTTTTGTCCGTTTTGGGCCTTTCTTTTAAGTTCCACTGTAGGTCTGTCTAGCCAGCCGTATCTCCGAAGAAGAATCAAACTATCACCGACATATCCCCACCTCTGACTCTGCAGAAAAATACAAGGGCCGATTTCGTTTCGAGCTATTGCCAAAGTTATTGTTGCTATAGCTCGAACCAAACATAAATCTAATGACCTCTTACCACAGCCATTGATGCACCACGCTTTTATGCGTAGTCTGAGGTATAGCTCGAAAATACCCGGATGTTAGTATCTGATCAATCAGTGTTGGTGAAACTTAATTCGCGGGAAACTTTGAATAAATTTTGATTGGATGATTCTTTACGTGAGTAAACTAGTTTAACTGAGCAGCGGCTAGAGCTGGGCAATAGCCAGAAACGAAGGCAACTAACGTGTCCTATACACAGTACCTGAAATCCGGTACTTGCGAAAATAGTTATCTTCTGAAATGTGCATCCAGTCAAGACCCAGATCAGCATGCCTATCCGAGAAGACTGACCAGAGGCTTATAGTTCTCTGTGTAGATTAAAAAAGGTTCTACAATCGGGATCCTTTTGAAATACAGTACAGATTACAAAAGCAAATAACAGATTCGGCTTAACGTTTAACACTGTCTGGGCTAATTCAGCAGACGCCAAATTCCTGATATTTGTTTTCTTAATTTTCCCAATAAAACAGAATCTGACATTTCATGCAATTTGTCTCCATTATATTTTCTGCCTTCTCCACTGATTTATAATTAACGAAGTTTATAAACGGAACAATGATACTGTGGAAATTTTAGAAATTTTGAACATTTGAAACTTGTTGAAAATATAATTCAAAGCTATATTTATCTATCTTCTTTTTAAAAAAAAAAAAAAAAAGAAAAAGAAAAAAAAACAATGAATAGTATAAATTTTTGTGCATAGGTAGCTATTACATATTGTTCTGTACTGAACTATGACTAGCGAAAGCAAATTTATTGCTTTTGGTTCAAGTGCAAAAAAACGATTTTCTGAAGATGTCGAAGGCAGAATGGCTGCGGTCCTGTTTTCAAATGGCAAAATGTCAAAAACCTTGACGCCGAATTATCAATATTAAGAAAAGTCACGATTAGTACCAATCAGAATACCCACTATCTGTTTATATAGTTTTGTAAAGTTTTGTTAGGATATTCTCTGTCGCGCATGTATAATGTGGACAAAGTAGGTGCAGTTTGCCTTTTGAAACATGAAATTCAAACGATATTTGTGTCCAGTGTGATCTGGGCATGTAGATGTCATATGTGTTCACATCGAATATGCCAGAAGACATGCGGATGAAGTTGTTTATAAAGAGGAGCGTTTCCTACTATAGCAGACCTCTAGTATTGTACGAGCATATAAGCAGCAACGTCAGAAAACGTACCTTCGGACGTATGCACTCAACAACTCCATCACGAAAAGACGCCTATATAATTTTGACCCCCTTAAACCCCATTTTTATGTTGTAAAACTGGGGTTTACAGGGGTATACATTATATTTCTTACTTCTGCTAAAAACATAGATTGTGGGTACTCGTTAGAACCGCCTCGCCGAGGCTGTTCTAACGAGTATCCATAATCTATGTTTTGATCAGAAATATGAAAAAATATCAGAATTTTTTATCTGAAAATTTTTCTCTTTTGGTTGAAAAATTTCAATATATTTGAATGAGCGGGTTTTAGTAATGTCAAAGCAGCATGTGCATCCACACCGTCCGACCAGAGTCTCCATTCTCCGGATGAAAACTATCTGTATCCATGGCTATCAAAAATGCGCCCAGTGAATTGATTCATATCAGACAGCGTGAATACGCAGGATAATCTGAATCTTCGCTAGGTGCACATGTCGAAAAGTATGCTTTCTGACGTTACAGCACTTATTGTATTATAAGAGTATGTCATGGGTGTGAGGGGTAGATAGTAAATCCGTTACTGACTGGCATCACGAGGCTTGCCGAGTGATGTCAGACTGTGATCCCGAGGGACTGATGTTTTCTATCTGTCCCTCACACCCATGGTAGATTCTTTTTCTTGCATACCTTTCATTCTAAAAGTGGGTTTTTGATAATGCAGTCACTTCGGTTGTAGACGTCCGTCATATTGTGATGGCAATGCTGTGACGTTTATTGACATCTTTACGTTCAGTGACGTCAACCTTAACTATGGCGTACCGTGACGTCCTTTACAACCAGTTTTTATCATACGACGTCGCTGTTATTCAGAAGGTAACGCCATTTCATAAACATCGTATGACCACACGTTACATAACACTTTTACGGGAACAAGTAACGCCATGACGACGTCCATATCAACTATGCCATTACGTAAACACGCCTATTCAAATATATAGAAAATTTCACCTCTAAAAAACTGAAAATTTTCAGATAAAAACTCTGATATTTTTCATATTTCTGCTCAAAACATAGATTGTGGGTACTCGTTAGTGCCCACAATCTATGTTTTTGAGCAGAATAAGAAAAATAATGTATACCCCTGTAAACCCCAGTTTTACTATATAAAATTGGGGTTTTAGGGGGTCAAAATTATATAGGCGTGTTTTCGTGATAATTTTCTGTAGAACAATTGTGAACTTTATAGGCGATAAAATCCAACTAAAAATGGTCAAATGATAAACAAAAAATTTCATATGCAATTTATGAAACTCGCCGAAGGCTCATTTCATAAATTACATATGAAACTAGAGCTGTCAGAGGATCTGACTATAGCCCCGCTGCAGCGCTATCAGAGCTTTCTAGCTTTCATAGTTCCTGAGAAATCTGTTACAAAAAATTTCAAGAATGGCAAAATGTGAAAACCTACCAAGGGACATAACTCCTAGTTATTATCTCTTGGCCACCATTTTTGCTACTACACCTTCCTTACCTTAGAGACCAATTGTGGTATAAGTTTCACCGAAGTAGGACCACAATCATAAAAGTTATTAAGCCAAATGCATTTTAATTTTTTGAAAGCCTACCAAGGGATATCACTCCAAGAGTTATGGATCCTTGACCCTTATTTTGGGACACACGATACATAAAGTAATTGTCCATGTTTAAACGAGCTTTCAACTTTCTAGCTCTCTTAGTTCCTGAGAAATCTCTTGCAAAAATGTCAAGAATGGCAAAATTTGAAAACCTACCAAGGGACATAACTCCAAGTTACGGCTCTTAGCCACTATTCTGCCACTTCACCTTTCTTACCTTGGAAACAAAGTGTGGTATAAGTTTAATCGAAGTAGGACCACAAACATAAAAGTTATTAAGCAAAATTCATTCTAATTTTTTGAAAATCTATCAAGGAACATAACTCCAAGAATTATGGACCCTTGACCCTTATTCTAGAATACTAGAATACACGATACAGCCAGTCATTGTCCATGTGTATACGAACTTTCAGTTTTTTAGCTTTCTTAGGTTCTGAAAAATCTGTTACGAAACGTTTCAAGAATGGCAAAATTTGAAAACGAAAACCTACCAAAGGAAATAAAATGCAGTATACTCTGCACTATAATGATGAACCCTTTGCCCCTATTCCGGCAAACACAATACATCCAGTCATTTTCCATTCTTGTACAAACTTTCGGCTTTCTGGCTTTCTTAGATTCTGAGGAATCTGTTGCGAACTGTTCAATAATGGCAAAATTTGAAACCCTTCCAAGGGACATAACTCCACCTTGGCCACCGTTCTGCCACTACACCTTTCTTACCTTAGAGACGAAGTGTGGTATAGTTTCATCGAAGTAGGACCACAAACATAAACGTTATTTGGCAAAATGCATTTAAACTTTTTGAAAACCTACCAAGGGACATAACTCAAAGAGTTAAGAACCCTTGTCCCCTATATCGGTATACACGATACAGCCAGCCGTTTTCCATGTTTATACAAACTTTCAGCTTTCTAGCTTTTATGGTTCCTGAGAAGTCTGTTGCGAAAATGTTAAAAAAAAAAACAACAACAAAATTTGAAAACCAATATAGGGACATAACTCCAAACGTTATGTGCCCTTGACCACCATTCTGACATTACACCTTCCTCTTACTTTAGAGACCAAGTGTGGTATATATGTTTCATTGAAGTTAAGTAGGACAACAAACATAAAAGTTATTAAGTAAAATGCATTTTAAATTTTAAAAACCTATCAAGGGACATAATTCCAAGACTTATAGGCCGTTGGCCACTATTTTGCGATTACATCTTATTTACTATAGAAACCAAGAGGAGTATAAGGATCCACAAACATAAAAGTTATTAAGCAAAATACATTTTTATTTTGCAATCACTGAATCACGGAAATTTAAGACATGGCAAATCCAGTATGGCCCCACTTTTTCCAAAACGGGGCTATAATGACCACTCATATGACGTCGCTGTTAATCAGCAGATAACGGCATGTCAGAAAAATCATATGACCACATGTTACATAACAAATTGGCGGGAACAAGTAACGTCATGACGACGTCCATGTCAACCATACATTTTCTGTTAAACAATTGTCAACTTTAAAAGCAATAAAATCCTATTTAAAATAGGCATTTGATAAACAGAATCTTACACTCGTGGTCATATGAAATTTATGAACGTGTCGTTTCATTAAATTTCATATGAAATGACCACTCCTGTAAGCTCCTCTATATACAGACCAGCTAGTGTTTACATCTTTGAGCTGGACGGGCTCGACTGAGACAGACTCAGTATAGGTTAAGACGGACAGAATTTAAAACATGCAAACAACTGAAGTTGAACAGCTATGGCTCGAACCATCACGAAAACATGCCCTTATAATTTTGACCCCCTTAAACCCCACTTTTATATAGTAAAACTGAAGTTTACAGGGGTATACATCATTTTTCTTATTGCTGCTCAAAACATAGATTGAGGGTATGCGTTAGAACCGCCTCACCGAGGCCGATCTAACGAGTACTCACAATCTATGTTTCGAGCAGAAATATGAAGAATATCAGAATTGTTTATCTGAAAATTTTCATTTTTTGGTTGTAAAATTTTCAGTATATTTGAATAGGCAGGTTTTCGTAATGCGTCTTTGGGACTAAATATTTTTTTTCTAGACGGGTAGTTCTAGCCACTGAAGGTTAATTATAGCAGCAGCTCACGATAATTTACGGACGTATCGCTCTTTTATAAAAATAGTGGTATGTTGAGTATACTCTTTAGAAACGCCTCGATGAATCGATTTAACATTACGAAAACACACCTATTCAAATATATGGAAAATTTTACAACCAAAAAAAGGAAAAAAATCAGACAAAAAATACTGATATTTTTCATATTTCTGCTCAAAACATAGATTGTGGGTACTCGTTAGAACCGCCTCGACGAGGCGGTTCTAACGAGTACCCACAATCTATGTTTTTGAGCAGAAATAAGAAAAATAATGTATACCCCTGTAAACCCCAGTTTTACTATACAAAAGTGGGGTTTAAGGGGGTCAAAATTATATAGGCATGTTTTCGTGATGATGAGAACACCAACATACATTTTTTTATGACAAGAAATGAAGATTTCCCTAAAATATCCCTAAATATTTGTTTTCTCCAGCAAACGAGTTTCAATCAACAACGGTAACCGAGCCATCGGTATTCGAGTCATTAAAATTTTTAATATAGGGATCAAACATGGTTTTTCATACAGTGACATTCGCCAGGTCCTGAGGGATGTGTTGAAAACCGAGGCCGGAGGCCGCGGTTTTCAGTACCTCCCAAGGGACCTGGCGAATGTTAATGCATTGAAAATCCATGTTCAGTCGCTATTATTGCATAAAAAAACTGAAAACATTTGCTACATTTCGCGTTATTTCTTGCACTATTTTGTTTCGCCTTTTCACCGATGTCACGCGAACGCAATTTCCACGGACTATGCTCCTTCTGGGATCGGGCAGTACACATCTCGTAACGGCAGCAAATATGTGCCCCGGTACGATCATATTGAAAGTTGGATAGCTCTGCATTAACAGCGCGTGAATTGCCTTGCTAATACACGGCTTTTCGCCGGTTACAGCACGGTTGTTTTTTATGCAATAATGTACTTTAATATGTACCGGATATTAAGCATGCATACAACTACATACCCATTCATTTTGTATATCATTTGGTTTAACTGATTCAAAATCAGCAGCTGCGCGTGCAAATCCACCACTTTTAGAATATAATCGTAATTTTTTTTCTTGTACCATACGCTTTGGCACGGCTCCACGTAAAAGTGTTTTTATGGCTCGCATACCGACAAGAACAGATTCACCTGTAAATATCAATAAAAGTAAAAAAGACTGCATTTGGAAACAAAGAACACATTACAGATAGAAAATGGGAGCCTCGGTTTTACTGAGACTCTTCGTAAGCAGAAATGGAGTTTGCAACACTGCTTACGCCCTCTAGCCTATACATTTTCGAAGACACCATTATGGGCTCAGTGATTTCAAAGGAAATAAAATGCATAATCTGCACTATAGTGATGTACGGGGAGACGTTTTACGGCCGCCACACGGCACTAACACTAGCTGCAGTGTAGTAAAATAAAAGTGAAAAGACTGCCTTTGGAAACAAAGAACTCATTACAGATAGAAAATGGGAGTCTCGGTTTTTGAGACTCTTCATAGGCAGTAATGAAGTTTGCAACACTGCTTACGCACTCTAGCGTATACATGAGCAGAGCTCAGTTTTCAAAGAAACCACAATGGGCCCAGTGATCCCAAAGGAAATGAAAATACAATCATTACTATGGTGATGTACGCAAGTTTGTAACTATTTACAAGAAGCTTTAGTACATGTACTACAAACAAGAGGGCCATGATAGCGCTATATCGCTCGCCTGAATCATGTTACATATAGCATTGCTAACAGAGATACGATTCTAAAGGTCATAGTTACCTTGACCAAGACCTTTTCCCTCAGGGTCATCTTCTGGTCAGAAGAAATGTTCCTTCGACGTTTGATGGGTCCTAGCCCCAAACATTGCCGAGTTATAAGCTTGTTTTGTACTAGAGGTCACTGTGCTCTTAACCTTTGCCATTAGGGCTATCTACTGGCCAAGACCATCATCCCATCTAAGTTCAAGTGTTTTAGCCTCAAGCACTGCCGAATTGTAAGCTTTTTAGTACTAAAGATCATGGTGACCTTGACCATGACCTTTGCTCGCAGAGTCATCTACTGGTGAGGACCAACATTCCGTCTAAGTTTGAGGGTCCTATCCCCAAGCATTGCCAAGTTATCAAGATTTTTAGTACTAAAGGACCTTTGCCCTCAGGTCCATCTACTGTTGAGGACCAACATCTCTACTTAGTTTGAGGCTTCTAAGTATTGCAGAATTATAAGCTTGTTTGGTACTCAGGTCATGGTGACCTTGATCTTTGACTTAAAGGTCATCTACTTTTCATGTCCATCCTCCCTATTAGTTTGATAGTCCTAGGCCTAATCATTGCCAATGACCTTTTGCTCTATGTAAAACAAGTGACCCCCGGCCCCTGTGGGCGGGGCTTCTTTATCACCCCAGGGGCATAATTTAAATTTGGCTGTGAACCAAGAAGCCTCATGTAATCGGACATGTTTATATTTTGATCAATATAAAAATAAGGTATAAATGTAACCTTGTCCGCTAACTTGTGACTTCTTGTTTCTGTTTTCGATTTGACGTAATAGAATTGGAACCAGAAGCCTAATATCACAAGATATTATCATACCCAACATTTGGCCTCGGTGGCTCGGTTGGATGCGCCATCTGACTGGAGACCAGGAGGTCGTGGGTTCAGCCCCCGCCGAGGTCGGCAACATTCTTTCGCGGAGATTGATCATGAAATATTTTCTACGGTCATTCTCTCCCTTCCGCTGATTCAAGAAGGGCAGTTGTCAGTTTCTGGCGAAAGAATGTGCACAATACTGGTTAACCGCTTAGAGGACTTAGCCTGTCTATATATAGTAAACGTGTGGTTAGCTAAATTGACCGCGCTCGACATGACCCCATTGGGTTGACTGGGCCGTAAAACCTCAACACAAACAAACAAACATACCCAACATTCGTGTGAAGTTAATTTACCGTTTACTTCATTTTTGTATGCGTTAAGAGGACTTGATACATGTACACTGGTTATTTTTTCCGCCATTTTGTACACTGAAGACACCTTTTCTGATGTACTGTTTGGTTTTACCTCATCACGAAAACATGCCTATTCAAATATACTGAAAATTTTACCACCAAAAAATGAAAATTTCAGATAAAAAAATCTTATATTTTTCACATTTCTGCTCAAAACATAGATTGCGGATACTCGTTTGAACCGCCTCGATGTTTTTGAGCAAAATAAGAAAAATAATATATACCCCTGTAAACCCAAGTTTTACTATATAAAGTTGGGAATAACGGGGTCAAACTTATATAGGCGTGTTTTCGTGATGTGCTTCAATTCCCTTGTGACTTTATAAAAGGCATTTTTTTCCTAAGGGAGTCCTCTTTTCAGAGGGGAGAGAAATGCTTTTGACTGAGTTGTCTCCCCTGAAATTTATCAATTTCCGTCTTACCTATTATCTTTGCCATTCTTTTTCTCCTTTTGTTAGCTGGTTTACCTGAAATTTGAATAATTTGATGAGTTATTTGAATTTTTCCTCAGAGAACGGAGATTACGCCGTCATCAAACCTTAATACATATTCTAAATGGCGGCCCCAATAAGATTATTTTTTTAATCTTTCTAATTTACATGTTATCCGATTTCGATACAAGTAATATATTTGCATTAAACTGTATGGATTGTCAATGTTTTTCATCGCAGAGGCGTTGTTTTTGGGTCGATTGTTTACAATCTGTCTATAGTATACATAAAGTTAAACCAAATTTTCCTTTAGGTTGTTGTCCAGTGGTTATCACTGACCAATGAAATCAAGCCGCGCGTTTGTACGAAATCCAGGTAACGGTTATTAATAGCTGCGTCATTCTTGGCACTGTGACGTCAAAGGGCCGCGCAAAGAGGAATATCTGTAAAACCTGGTCTGAGACCTTGGCAAACAGTGCAGACACAGATCAGATGCCACAGAACGCGGTGTCTAATCAGGGTCTGCACTGTTTTCTTGAAATACAGGAAGTGTAGGCTCGAATGAAACAGACTAAAGTCCCCGTTCAGGATCATTTTCCCCTCCTACACTCAGAGATAATCGACCCACCAGTCCTGTCAGTACTTTGATTCAATATATTGCTACTCTTTCACAGCAATAGGCGATGATAATAGGCTTTTGCAAACAGCATAGATCCAGATAACATAATGAGCCGTCTCATCAGGATCTAAGCTGTTTGACATTCAGTCTTTCAACTTTACATAAAAAAAAACAAACTATTTTTAATTCATAGTTTCTTAAAGCAAACAAAGCAGACAACAAATGTCGTCTGAAATTGGCGCTGGAAGATTTAAGAGTGCGTTGGATACACTCGGTCTTTTTCGTCATATTTTACAAAGAAAACAACTTTTGTGACTTCTTATTTTTCCCTGCGCACGATGTCCCTTCTGGAATGGGGTCTACTCGTAAAGGAAAGAATTTACACCCCTTACGAGCAATTGTTCTTCTTTTAGAGTAGACCCCTTTTCAAAAGAGAAGCAAAACAATTTTGAATTAGTTGCCTCCCTTGAAAGTGTTTATTTCTCTTTAAATTATTCTACATTGCAGTAGGGTACAGGGAATTAATTGTTTTCCCCATAAAGCTCGATAATCTTTTTGGTGGTTAAGTTTGATTTTCAGGCTACGGCTAAGCTTCCAAATTCTGATTTAATTTATTTAGAACAGGCTCAGCACAGCAAATTAAATAAAGAAAAATACCGCTGTCACCAGCATTTTTTGGACTGTTTGGAGGCTGAAATGTCAACACTTTTTATTTTGGCTGCAGCATACACAAACAGAAACATTTATTTCTTTTGACAGAACAGGAAATTTGGAAAATCACCACTTCTTCTTTTGGCTTCAGCTAACACAAACAGAAACATTTTTTTCTTTAAAACAATCAGGAAATTACAAATGTACACACAAATATTTTTTTCTTCAAACTAGAATAATAGGTTTTAATTCATTTTATTATTAGCCAATCACGGACTGCCTTACATTAAATAATTACATGTACAATCAGCAGTCCTGACAGAATTGGTTCCCTGTGCCTTTTAGAAACCACGGACATCGAACGTGCCTACATCCAGCACATCAGAATCATTTTTGTTTACTTTTTGCTGATCGCTTGTCTTACAGGAGAGTTATTAAAGAGTATTTGGTAATAATTCTAAGATAATTTTCTTTAGTTCTCAATATAAACAGGGACAATGTTTGTTGCATGCACATTAAAAATCAGCATACAATAAATTAAAACCAAGCCTCTTCTTAAAAAGTGGTCTGCTGTATCGGGATAGAATTTTCAAGAAGTAGCGAATTCTTTCCTTACAGATAACACCCCTTTTCAGACGAGTAAAACAATTATTTCCACAGAGTCATATCACCTAAACATACATCAATTCCCCTTAGGTAACTTAAGATCTTGTGAAATATAAAGGACAAATGACAAAGGAACATGTTTTTTGTTTTTGTTTTTGTTTTTTGTGTTGTTTTTTTCTATAATATGTATATAATTAACAAGTAGCTATGTACAGTCAACTGTAAATAACCCAAAACGTTTAAATGACTATTTACAGTCAACTGCCAATAGCTAAAAACGTTAAAATGGCTAGTTACCGCCAACAGAGGTCATAAGCCAAAAAAATGTGAAATGGCTATTTATAGTCAGCTGTCATTAACGTTAAAAAGTCATATTAATTATTAAAGATTTGTTCTCGAAATAACTGCACGAGAAAGAATATAATTATTAACATCCGTTCACAGTGTTATGGTTCAGTTATGGGCTTACCAGGACTGCGTTCAATAGAGCAGAACACTTGTGTTTTCCAGAAACTATTTTGCATCTACTGAACGATTATTGCAAACCAATCTCAACTGGCCTCAAGTTACAGAGTAGCCGTTATTTTCGTTGACGATATCTGATGTTAAATCGAATAAATTATATCAATCATTATTAACGTTTAGCACTCTGGGTAAATTTTTCAGCAGACGACAAATTGAAAAAGTTTCCTTATTTTTATTATTTTTCCCATAAAACAGGTTTTGACATTTCAAGCAAACTGACTCAAGTGGAGCAAATTTGCATGAAATGTCACAGTCTGATTTCTGGAAAAATAACAAAAATATCGTCAATTTGGCGTCTACTAAATTATCCCAGAGAGTGGTGAAGGTTAATATATGGGGTATGGAATATATAAAAAAAAAAAAAAAAAAAAGCAGTAAACGCTTCATTGTTTTGTAGTATAGACGTATACATAAATGTTCATTACGAAAACACACCTATTCAAATATATAGAAAATTTCACCTCAAAAACTAAAAACAAATCAGATAAAAAACACTGATATTTTTCATATTCCTGCTCAAAACATAGATTGTGGGTACTCGTTACGAGTACCCACAATCTATGTTTTGAGCAGAAATAAGAAAAATAATGTATACCCCTGTAAACCCCAGTTTTACTATATAAACCTGGGGTTTAAGGGGGTCAAAATTATATAGGCATGTTTTCGTGATGTATTCGCATATTTGGTTCTGCCTAAAGACAGCTGAAGGAATAGTTTTGTTTGTTTGTTTGTGTTGAGGTTTTACGGCCCAGTCAACCCAATGGGGTCATGTCGAGCGCGGTCAGTTTACCTAACCACACGTTTACTGGGCAGGCTTTAGTCCTCTAAGCGGTTAACCAGTATTGCGCACATTCTTTCGCCAGAAACTGACAACTGCCCTTCTTGAATCAGCGGAAGGGAGAGAATGACTGTAGAAAATATTTCATGATAAGTCTCCACGAAAGAATAAGGAATACATGTAGTTCGCGGATGCTCGTATTCTCTACCGTCCGCCGAAAATGGAACGTTTACAATAGCTCACAAGTGTCCGCGAAAGTTATCATTGAACGCAGTCCTGACTTTGCGTTACGTGCCATCAGGATCATACCCTTATCGAACTCTGTCCGTCTCTGTGTCTGAAAAGTAAATGCACAAATACAAAGGCTATATAATAGAATAAAACAGAATATAATACAATACAATGTAATACAATAAATACAACACAATATGATATTTTATTAGCCAATTATGGTCCCTTTCGGGTATACTATTAATTAAGATATCTAAATAGGAATGATTTCTTGTGATAAGAAAGAAGACAAAAAAAAAAAAAAAAAAAAAAACTTAACACACACACACACACACACATGCACGCACACCAGCGCTTGCACCAATTATCATATGAAGAATGCAACATGATTCTCGTGCCTATCCATATAACACAATTAAGATGTGTAAAGTCTGAAGGCCGCGGTTTTCACCACCTCCCAAGGGACCTGGCGAATGTTAATGCATTGAAAAACCATGTTTGATCGCTATTACTGCATAAAAACTGAAAACATTTGCTACATTTCGCGTTATTTCTTGCACTATTTTGTTACGCCTTTTCACCGATGTCTCGCGAACGTTATTTCCACAGGCTATGCACGCTCTAGGGCCGGGCAGTACACATCTCGTAACGGCAGCAAATCTGTGGCCCCGGTATATTGAAAGTTACGTAGCCGTGCATTAACAGCGCGTGAATTGCCTTGTTAATACACGGCTTTTCGCCGGTTAATGCACGGCTGTTAATAACGTTCGACACTGCTTTTTATGCAATAATAGAAGTTACATAAGCACTTCCCTTGGATGCATTTATTATTGAAATCGGTATTTTGTTCATGCATGCTGGCCTTTTCATCTCTAACAGGTGTTCTTGATGCTTCTTGCTGTTCTTTACCTCTTGCACACTGCTTTGGATCTCCCGGGTTCACCCGTGGGATAGAAATTCTTATCCTAGCCAGGTTATCCTACCTAGGGTGATAAAAATCGAGAATTCTCAGGAGTTTAATATGCACTGGTTGTAATGGACGTCACGTACGCCATCATTAAGGTTTACGTCACTGAACGTTATGGTATCATTAAACGCCACAGTAATGTCATCAGAATCTGGCGGAGTCAGCAATCGATGTGACTGCATTATATATAAAAAAAAATAATAAAGAAAAAAAAGAAAAAAAAAAAAAAAAAAAAAAGAAAAGAAATAAAATCTACGTTCAGAAAAATATCTATCATAGGTGTGAGGGGTAGACAGAAAAATACGTCCCACGCGATCACAGTCTGGAATCACTCGGCAAGCCTCGTAACGCCAGACAGTGATCCTCCGAACGGATTTTTCTATCTTGAATTATTTCTTTTTTCTTTATTAATACGTTTGTTGTGCAAGTGATGGTTCTAAGTTTGACTCAGAATCAAGTGTTCCCTAGTTCGAGTTCTACGACCGACATTTTTGATAGGGCATACTGTGTATATGAAGTATAGATATGTCTGACAAAAACAGAAGAAATAAACTACAATCAATCAATGCTTAAGTCAGAAATGAACCTGTCCAATCTGAAAGGAAGAAGATTCTGTTTGTATGAGTGGGGTCAGTTATATGGTCATGTTTCACGATGGTGAATGCCGACTCAACATACTATTACTTTACAGAAATTTGAAAAGATATACTTAAACTATCTTCATTTTCCTCCTGACCTGGCTCTGTATTGAACCTTCTGTGGCTTGAACTACCCATGTCTAGAACAAAATTCCATGGTCCCCAAGATGTTTGAGCCATTGAAGTTCGACTGTTTGACATTATACAACTGATGCATTCTATTGATAGTAACATCAGGATTTGTCACGCCGAGAAGGTGATATTCACCGAGGGGAAGACGAGGTGAACATCACTTTCGAGGGTTGACAAACTAAGAAGTAAACCTCCCTCAATAGAATACATCGATTTTTTTTTGTTATGTGATTATTTTTAGCTTTCTGGCAGCAGTCACAAAAGTGATGTCGACCGGTCCTTGACCTTAGCCAGGCTATTTGTTATATGACTATTTTAACTGTCTGGCAGCAGTGACAAAAGTGATGTCGACCGGTCCTTGACCTTAGCCAGGCTATTTGTTATATGACTATTTTAGCTGTCTGGCAGCAGTGACAAAAGTGATGTCGACCGGTCCTTGACCTTAGCCAGGCTATTTGTTATATGACTATTTTAGCTGTCTGGCAGCAGTGACAAAAGTGATGTCGACCGGTCCTTGACCTTAGCCAGGCTATTTGTTATATGACTATTTTAACTGTCTGGCAGCAGTGACAAAAGTAATGTTGACCGGTCCTTGACCTTAGCGAGTATATTTTAACAAGCAGCAGCTCATTTTTGCAAACTCAAGGATTTGTAAAAACCTGTTACACCCAGTTTCAGCCAATCAGCGAAGGCCTTTTCTGGCCGTCATATAACAAAATATATTGACACATACCTGACCATCTGGAAATATGTAGTCGTGAATATTTGTTGTTTTAACAGAGAGAAAGTCGTTTCTTGCTTGTCTGAAATTTTCTTGGCCTTCGAAATGTCGAATGCTTGTAGTACTCAGCATTGTTCTCCCTCGTTGGAGAATGTTCAAACCATTTATACATTTCTGACACACTCCTGTAAATGCAAGTTAAATTATACAATCCATTTCTATTTGTGGAGAGTTCACAATAAAAAAACTAATAATAAAATAAACAAACAAAAGACATATTTTCGTACCATCACGAAAACATGCCAATATAATTTTGACCCCCTTGAACCCCATCTTTATATGGTAAAACTGGGGTTTACAGGGGTATACATAATTTTCTTATTTCTGCTCAAAAACATAGATTGTCGTCGAGGCGGTTCTAACGAGTACCCACAATCTATGTTTTGAGTAGAAATATGAAAAAATATCAGAATTTTTTATCTGAAAAGTTTCATTTTTTGGAGGTAAAATTTTCAGTATATTTGAATAGGCTTGTTTTCGTAATGATTACTCGGATGACTAAAATGTTGTAGTCTAAACTGAGGAAAAATTAGCCTCAACATCAGAAAACGTACCGTTATGAAAACACGCCTTTTCAAATATATTGAAAATTTCGCCACCAAAAAATGAAAATTTTCAGATAAAAATTCTGATATTTTTCTTATTTTTGCTCAAAACATAAATTTTGGGTACTCGTTAGAACCGCCTCGGCGAGGCGGTTCTAATGAGTACCCACAATATATGTTTTTGAGCAGAAGTGAGAAAGATAATGTATACCCCTTTAAACCCCAGTTTTACTATACAAAAGTGGGGTTTAAGGGGGTCAGCATTATAAAGACATTGCTTCGTGATGCCTTCAGACATTTGTGCTCAACGAAGATTCAGATCAGCCTGCGCATTCACGCAATCTGATCAGAATCTTCACTGGGCACATTTTGGATAGCAAATGATGCAAAGTTTCTTCATGCAGACAACAAAGAATTTGATCAGACTGCGCTTATGCTCAGGTTGACTCGAGTCTTCGCTGGACGTATATTTATACATATCACGTTTTCTCATGTTGCGGCTCAAATGTATACATATACAGTCGAACTTCGATGGCTCGAACCCCTTTGGGACCATGAAAATTTGTTCGAGACAGCGGTAGTTAGAGCCACGGAGGGTTACTATTAATGCCATACCAAGAGGCATAATGGAGATAATTGTGGGATCTCTTTTCTGTGTTCTATATTATAAACGTATGTTGTGTGTACTCATTAGAATCGCCTCATCGAGGCGATTCTAATGAGTGCACACAATATACATTTGCAAGATAAAAGAAGAAAATCTCCCTAAATTATCCTTATATCGTATTTGGAGGAAATTCCTGCGGACTCAAGAACGTGTTCGACTCATCCATCGTAAACGAGCCATCTGGGTTCAAGCCATTGAAGTTCTACTGTACATCGCGAAAATATGCCTTTATAATTTTGACCCCCTTAAACCCCACTTTTATACAGTAAAACTAGGGTTTACACGGGTATACATTATTTTTCTTATTTTTGGCCCAAAAACATAGATTGAGAGTACCCGTTAGAACCGTCTCGCCGAGGCGGTTCTAACGAGTACCCACAATCAACGTTTTGAGCAGAAATATAAAAATGTCAGAGGTTTTTTAATCTAACTGCAAAGGCGAATTCAACAATGATAGGGCGAAATATGACAGACAGAAATGTATAAAGATCACCACGGGCTCGTAATATAGCCTTCCTGTATCACACGGGATAGGCGGCAGCTGCGAACGGATGAGAGTCGACGAACGCGGATCATTGTATTAGGATCCTGCTTTTTCGACTGCCAAAATGACAGTCGACGAACGCGGATTAATCGTTTTCGAAATATAATCATGGTTGTTGGCAGTCGAAAACGATGTTTATTATTAAATTGCTCCACGTTTGTCAATTTTATTTTGCGTTCAGGACTGCCGCCTGTCCGATGTAAGCGCTTGCTTTTATGGAGACGCGGTATGGTGTCATGGTTTTTCTAGTTAAGCTAAGTTCAGCAACGGATTTCTTGGTGAGTACCTGGATAGTTGACCCTACATTGGCGGCCACACCTCAACTGAACCCCTTCAGCCCTGCAGACTTACCCTTTCAAAGAGTGTAGGTCCATGCCCAGAGGTTATAAAACTTTTTCATGCTCAACTCAACTGAGCTTGAAATTTGTCCTGCTAATAAATCTCAGATTGCTAACAACTGCAATTTCTTTCTTGATAAACATACTTGAACATAAAAATATCTTTGCTAATAAATATAAAAATGATAACTATTGTTGGCATGTTTAATATTTATTACCAGAGAAAATTTCGTGCCCAGCTGAGTTGAGCATGAAAAAAAGTTTTATAACCTCGGGGCCAGGTGAGATGGCTCATGAGCCATCTCATATCGATCTACACTGTTTGCCATTCTCTTCTTGCTTTTTAACTATTCCCTGTTAGCAATGGTGTACAGACCCAAATTCAGAGAAGGAAGAGTCCATTTCAGAAACTCGGAATGAAAGGGTTAACAGAGTACTAATTTGTTTGGTGAACAAATGCCCAGATGAGACTTTGCGCATGCGTACACAATCTTAGAGTTTGATATTGCCCCGAAAGCACTTCAGGAGAGGTCATGGACTTGTTCAATGTTATTTTTATGGACTTCTCAACGTAATTTATAACCAAGTACATGTGTATTAGCTTTTACAAAAAGCTTGGTCTGGTCTAGACCAAGCTTTGTGTGAAAGCTAGTACTTGTACATTGTAGATGTGCTCACCTTGAAATATGTTTCCATAGCCCTTTTCATCTTCAGTCATTTGTGGAATTGTAAGCTTTGAGACAGTGCTGCAATGAGCCCAAGTCTGGACGCATAAAACTACATAGAATAATCGGTTATCTAAAACAAAAACAGATTTATTAAACATTCAACAATTAAAGCTGCAGAAGAACTGCTTTTTCCGAACGTAAGGTTTTTTCTCATTTCTCCATGAAAACAATGTTGAGGGTACTCATTATAAGCGCCTCGTCGAGGCGCTTCTAATGAGAAGCAATAACATTGTTTTCTTGAAGATTAAGAATAATGTTTAACGGGATATGCCATTTATTTCGACCAATGAAATTCAACAATTATTATTTTGAATATTAAAAAAAAAGAAAAAAGAAAGAAAGAAAAATGAAAAATAAATTTTATAGTTTTTATTTCAACGTAAGCATGTACAATGCACATTATACTGTTAACTCTTTTTATCTCAAACTCCAAAGGACCAGAAGTTTCAGTTTGAGATGACAGTAGTTTAAGGAAACGGGAGTTGAAATCTAAAGAAAAACATCAACAAAACGCAATCTTCTATATCCAAAGTAAAGTTTGACTAAAGCAGTACTTTGAGTTATCAGTGTTTGTGAGGGTCAACTGTATTTTTTACTATTTCTCTTACATGTGCATTTACTTTCATTTGAGACATCACGGGAACATAAATAATGTTTGGCTTTCTTTATGAGGTGAGGTCTATTTGCATGTAGTCCTCTAATCTAATAATCCAGTTAACCTTTACCAGTCTCTGGGCTTATTCAGCAGACGACATGTTGTTGATATTTTGTATTTAATGTAGAAAATAGGATTCGACATTTCATGCAAAGGAGACAATTTTCAAAGCCTATAATCTGGAAAAGTAAGATGGATATGTCAAAATATCGTCTGCTGAATTTTTTCCCAGAGTGTTAAGCATTAAAGTTCAAGGAATAAATTTTAAGTACAAGAGTGATTATCTAAATGGTCATGATGTAAAAAAGAGCTATCTGCTGAGCAAAACATTGAAAACAGCATAAAAACAATAATCCTGTCAAAAGTTATGGCAATTTTAGTGGCTGTTTTTGTGCATCTCAGACTTCTGTCAAATATGAAATTCAATATCAGAGAAGATCTGACCTAGAGCCGAGAGGCGTAGAATGTATTTGGATAGATTTAACGCTCAAACTCAAGCACATCTTATTCGGGTTATTTTACAGACCACTCAGACATGACTAACTATTCCTTGCTCGAGATTTTATCCACATTGCAGTCGATACAGGCACAGATGATATTATCATAACTGGTGACTTTAACTTCAATATGTTAAATTCGTAATATGCACGTAAAATTAACTCATTGTGTCAACCGTTTTCCCTATACTAGTTTATCAGTGAGTCCACCCACTTTACGGAAAATTCGTCCTCTCTCACTGACTTATTGCTAGTAAGCAACAAAGATCGAATACTATATAGTGGAGGGCGATCCTTTCCTACACTAAGACCTTCGCTATCATTGTCATATATTTGGTGTATTCAATTTCTCAAAGCGCCTTCCTTAAAACGTAAAATTAAATATTTTAAGCGTCGTGTATGGGAATACGACCGGAGCAATTATGATCTATTAAGGCAGAAAGCATCTTCTTCTGAATGGAATTCTCGTCAAAACCCTGATATAAATATATATACTAAGAACTTCTATAATCTTTTAAATTGAAATTACCGATTTTGGTATTCCTAACAGACAAGTCACAATACGACCGACTGAGCACCGTGGATAACCACTTTATTTAGAAACGTATACGTATACATAAAAAAGAGTATAAAAAAGCAAAACGAACAAAAACACAAGCTAACTGGGAAAGTTTTAGACGTCTTCGTACTGAAATTACTACAATGATTCGCAATTCAAAACTATCGTACATAGACTCCCTCTCTAATAAGCTAAAATCTGAAACTCTATTTTCAAACCAATGGTGGACTGTTTTAAAAACATTTATTTCTCCAAGTTCTACTTCTGCTATTCCCCCACTGAAAAGAAATGGCTTGGTTAAGTTGAAATAGCCAATATTTTAATGATTATTTTAAAGATCAAACTTGTATAAAATGATGATAATGTCACACTCCCTGCTATCGACAAAATTTTCATTGTAAATGAACCATTAAGATCTATTGTGCTTTCTGCTGATGAGGTCAAAACAATACATGTACTTTGAACGCTTCCGGTGGGTAAAGCCGTCGGTCCTGATGGAATAAGTAACGGCATTCTTCGTGAACTAGCCAGTTAACTATTTACACCGCTAGCTTCTTTATTTAATCAGTCCAAGGAGAAGTTCCAATAAGTTTTAAAGTAGCCTACGTTTGTCCTTATCTAAAGGCAGAGGTGATGCTTCTGACGTCTGTAATTATCGATCTGTTTCTTTATTGAGTAACCTAGACACACTCTTTGAAAGACATGTATTTAAACATCTGTTTAATCATCTCCGTAATAATAACATTCTTACATCTTTTTCAATCTAGTTTCGTACCTGAGGACTCTACTACTAACTAACTCACTTTCTTTGTAGTACATTTTGCCAGGCACTTGATGCTGGGAACGAAGTTTTGGGCTGTTTGTTTTGTGACATAAGTAAAGTTTTTGACCGTGTTTGGCATGCCGGTCCTCTTCATGTCCTCTTCATAAACTTAAATCAACTGGAATTTCTGGTGAACTATTACATGGTTTTCTATTTATCTTGATGGTAGAAACAACGTGTTGTCTTACAGGGAGTAGATTCAAAATAGTATTATATCAAGACAGGAGTTCCTCAAGGATCAATCCTTGGACCACATCTTTTCTTATTTTTTTTTTATGAATGATATAGTAACTGAAACTGGATCTAGCATTCGTCTCTTTGCTGACGATACCAGTCTTTTCATAATTATCAATAATCCAGACGTTGCTGCAGAAACTCTTAAAACAGATCTTAAAAATATAGGGGCTGAAGCCTGGTTGGTAAAATTCAACCCCTTAAAAACGGAAACACTTCACATATCCAGGAAAATCAACAAACATATAGACCCCTCCTTAATCATGTTAGGGCAGCAATTAATGCAGTTTAATTTCACAAGCATGAAGGAATATATTTTTCAAATGATGGCAGTGCAGACCCGGACTGCGGATTAGGGTCTGTTGATCCACTGGGGTTGTCAATGCTTTAATCACAATTTGATTGAATGTTAAAATGTTACAGTCGATAAGACAGCTTACACAAACAAATTCTAAGCTATTCTGATATCTTGGAATTTATTGTTCAAGCTAGAAAAACAAACTGGTCATAATTATGATAAGGCGTAATTGGTGTGTAGAATCATTAATGCGAGGTAATTTGCTGACAACGATCCGTTCTAGTCTGGAGACCCAAAAAGGCTAATTATCAAACAGGGAAGACCCATATTAAACGCCGCGGAGACTGATCAGGATCTTTACTATTTTCAAATAATTTAGCCATTTTTCTATACGGATATTTATATCATATGACCTGACATACCTAAAATTGAAATTCTGCTCTTCATATTTATAGTGTGTGGTGGTGAAGGGGAGCGGGGATGGGGCGGGTAACGGAGAAGAGTGGTGTAATGCAGTCTAAAATGGATTAAGTGCCCTAAAAAGTTTATAAGTCCTCTTCGATTGAATTATTCAGTCAGAGAGGATCTACTCGTATAAACTTTTTCAGGTCACTTAACGTGATATTAAAGTAGGAGAGGAGAAAGGCTTCAAGATGGTGGCAGTAAAGTCAGCAATAGTCTCATTATATGGGCCACACAAAGAGAAAACGTGTCTTCAAGCAAAAGAGCAGCAAAGGTCCAGATAAGCCTGCGCATCCGCGCAGTCGGATCTGGGAATTCACTGTCCGCTAACAAAATTGGATACTACAAAATTTATGAATCGAAAGGAAAGGCCTGGATTATATTTTGCGCATGCGCAGGATGATCTGAATATGCACATTTTGCGTATGTTCGAAGGCACTTGTTTGCTTGTCGCAGCTAAATACCCTCAACATTTCAATTTAACCCTTGTCCTGATGAGCCCGGATATACCCTGCCTTTGCAAACAGTGTAGATCCAGATCAGTTGGCTTCTGAAGAAGCCAACTGATCTGGATCTGCACTGTTTGCCTTTAAGTATGTGAATCCATATCAAAAACTTTAATCAAGTAATCTGTTTGGCTGAAAATTAGAAATGGGTGTGGCTTCTTAATTTATTCAGCAGGACAAGGGTTAATATTTCAATTTAAGTCCACTGGATACACTTGGTAGATTTTCTGCCATTTCTACAAGGGACTTGTTACTACCAGTTTGCTCTACTGCGTCCCAAGCCCCTTCTGAAAAGTAACTTACTGTAAATGGAAAGAATTTGCCTCACATAGGAGAAAATGCTTCCCTTTCAGAGTGAAGCACTTTTCAGTGGGAAGGTAAAATACTTTACTGAGTTTCTCCACCTGTAAGTATATCAATGCCCCTTAGAACCGTCCGGGTGGCCGAGTGGTTAGCGATCCCAACATCGGATCATGAGTTCCCGTGTTTAAATTGCAGCTCATTACGAAAACATGCCTATTCAAAAATACTGAAAATTTTACCACCAGAAAATGAAAATTTTCAGATAAAAATTTCTGATATTTTCACATTCCTGCTCAAAACATAGATTGTGGGTACTCGTTACAATCGCCTCGATGAGGCGATTCTAACGAGTACCCACAGTATATGTTTTTGAGCAGAAATAAGAAAAAATAATGTATACCCCTGTAAAATAATGTATACCCCTGTAAACCCCAGTTTTACTATATAAAAGTGGGCTTTAAGGGAGCCAAAATTATATAGGCATGTTTTCCTGATGTGGAGCTGAAATTCATTGCTTTATTGCACAGGGCCTTTCATTATCATCCTTCCATCGTCTCGATATCACTTAAATAACGTTGAATTGGACGTAAAACACCAAATCATCATCACCATCAATTCCCCTTAAAAGTAGAATAATTGAAGAGCAGAATTATCTAAGAAAATGTTTACATTATATACTTACCCCTCATATTTGACAGTAATTCGGTCATATGTCCTTGCTAAGTTGTACGAAAGTATACAATTCTCTTTTACCTTTTGATGAAATGTATACCTTTATTATGAGTTAAAATAGTATTTGTTGCGTTATGTGAGCATGGTCCTGAAATTCAATCTTGTCGAAAACTCGTATTGCATCCTAAAGATCAAACCGCTCATAAGGTTAGTTTCTACGACGACATGAACGCGCCTCAGATGTGAAATTTTATACTAATGGTATCTTTGTCCCTCGTCATTAGTCGAAGGGGACTATTAAAATTGGTTTGTCCGCCTGTCCGTCCATTCGTTACAGACGAACACTTATTGGGTAATGTTAAATTTCCATAGACACAAAATGTAAAAGTACCCAACAGCAGTTAACAATACCCAACAAGAACCTCTTTTTTGTTGGATGTCATTGACGGACTAAAGCAAACTCTATGTAAAGTACCCACTAGATGCCTACCCAATATATGCCCATTCGTGCGCCCGGACGTCCGTCCGTCTGTCCGAGATTCCGTCCGTCCAATGAGATGAGTAGTTTGTAGATGCACTTCTTTTTAAAGTTTATCCCGATCTTCTTGAAACTTTGCAGTGTTTTTATCATAGTCTGAAGATGTGCTTGTGGTTTTGGGGTTATCATTCCATTATTTTTTATCAATATTTTTCCATTTTTTCGACTTAGTTTTTTTCAGGTCAGATTAATATTACAATAGATGCCTTGTGGGCGCAGCTCCTTCTAGAGTTTTCCACCGATCATTTTCAAACTATGCATACTTGTTCTACATGATCTGGAGATGTGCGTGTGGTTTTGGGGTTATCCTCCTATTATCTTTAATTAACTTTTCCCACTTTTTCAACTTACTTTTTTTTCAGATTTGATTAGTATTAGAATACATACCTTGTGGGCGAAACGCCTACTGTTATCAATCGACCATTTTAAAACTATGCATACTTGTTCTACATTGTCTGAAGATGTGCGTGTGGTTTTGGGGATATTCTGCCATTATTCTTTCTTTTTTTTCAAATTTGTTCCACTTTTCTGACTTAGGTTTTTTAGGTGTGACATAAGGATGTGGGTAGCGTGTGGATGCAACGCCTCTTACAGTTTTATACCAAACTTTTCAGGTGTTTTTATCATAGTCACAAGGTTTGCATGTCATTTTGATATAATCTTCATTAATTTTTGTTACTACAACACACAGGAGATATCCGCCAAAATATAGCATCGAAGGGCCGGTTGAGCATGACATTATAGAAAATGTAAGGAGGTTTCATGGAACCCAAATCCAGCCCCTGAAGAAACTTGGTAACTTTGTAAACGTTTGCCAAAAATGTGTACGAAAGGCTTAAAGCCATATGGTTATATTCTTATATAAAAATAATGAATAAAACCACTTTGAAGCTTCAAATAATACAGCAACAAGAATATATCCATTATACCCTATTTACCTAGCTTGACCATCAACAATTTATACAATTGTGAACTATGACAATATTCACCAATTTTTTCAGGCCCCTTTCTTCAGGGACTGGATCCGGGTTTCATGAAAATTCTTCATATTTTCTATAATCTCATGCTCAAACGGCCCTTCGATGCTATGTTTTAGCGTATATCTTCTGTGTGTTGAAGTGTTCATCGTCTAACGCTAATTTCCGATGTGTGGACACTTTGATGAAGTAATTCTGTTCACTCAATAGCTACTGACAAAGCATATTTTTTAAACAGCCAAAAAAATACCTCCGTTTCACCTGTCGAATTAAACCGTTGAATAGCTGTTTTGCCGTACTAATCAAATATCTCGAAAAATGCACGATCATGTTGTGCGGAATAAGCAGCCTAAATGTGGCAAAATAGCATTCTAATCTTTTATATAAATGTTAATAAGAAAAAGTAAATAAGACAAACCTACACGGCGTGCAGCGTTTGTTGACAATTTGAGCTCCACTTCTGCAAAACCGGGAGCTCCTTTCATGGATTACCTTTCTTGACCGCCGTTTCGCATAAGAGTGATTGGTAGGCGTGTAAGACGTTTTGGTATACTGACACAAGTAAATATGTTTTCATGCTATAATTAATTGGTGTGTTTACTCTTGTCTTTGTATCTCTGAACCTATTATCTCACATCATCGAAGATTGGTAAGACAATTATTAGACCAAACTACACGGAAATTTTCTTGTTTCATATTCCTTATAATTATGTTATCTACATATTTTTCTTTTAAGAAGGCTTAAACAAAAATTACTTTTATTTTGCGAAATGCAGAATGAGTTATGTCCGGATTATCTTCCTCAGCTGGTACCGAACCCTGTTAGGTATAGATCTTAAACAAATTTCTCCTTATACTAGCTTCTACACGCAACTCACCTTCGGTAGAATCATTTAAAAAATGCTTTAACAGGTATGTCTAGAGCAAACCCACTTTCTACTACACCGGTGACCGAATTTGGGCAGGTTTACCATACACAAATGCACACAAATTACAGCCCTTTGAATTATATTATTATTGTGTCACAAGAATATTATTGAAAGCCCGTTGTGCAGTTGTGATCAAATTGAAACAAATTTGCATTTCCTTTTAGAATGTAACCAATATAATGAACTGACAAGTCATGTTGGATGATGTGTTACGTTATTGTCTACCTTCCTTACATTTTCTTTCATATGGGAACAACGCATTGAGGGACCAAGACAATGACATCATATTCAAAGCCGTTCAACAATACATTGTGTGAACCAAACGTTTTGGAACTTCTAACTAGATATATAAAAGAACATAGTACATACATCTGCAGTAAGGTCATATTACTAGTGCCTTAAATAAATAAATAAATAAAAATATTCTGATAACAGTTTTGTGTTCTCCATGAAATCCAACTTACTTTCTTTCTTCGATCTAGCTTGGTCTTCTCAACCTTCCTCTCCTTCCATGTTTTCTCTTATATCCTCTATTTTGTTACCTTTTCTTCATGGAACATAGAATGCATATTCTACTTACGTATGAGTGATTGTAATCACAGCATGATCTATTATAATTATGATTTGATGGGAGACGAATTCATATAAGTCGCAAGGCTCTTTTTGAATCCCATTTGTATATTGATGTTTATTATTTTTATGCCATTACTCATGTATGAACATGATGATATAAAAATAAAATATGTTTAAACTAAAGATATCTTCAACCTACTGATCTGGCTAAGCAGTGTACACTTCACGTAGTAGGTGTACAAACTCAGCGGACATTATTTTCTGTTTATTTATTTATTTATTTATTTTTGTCTTATTTCTTTTTGTTTTATTTATCTCTTTTTTCAGAAAATTAAGCTTGACAGTTCATGCAAGTGAGCAAATTGTATGAAATTTCAATCCATATTCTCGGAAAATAAAAAACTATATGTCAGTTTGTCGTCTGGTCTGGTGATGTTGTCCGGTGAGTTCTAAAGGTGTTATATATAGGGTGTTCAAATATTTTAAGTAACATTATTTTCATGTTTACTATAAGTTTCTATAAATAACTTTCTGGAAAAACATGTTTACAATAACATGTTGTTTATGTCCTTGATTCTGGACTGAGTTATTTTTGGCAGGTTATAGAATATTTAGAAGTTTCTTGACTGAAACTGGAAAATAAGTGATGCCTCTAGTAAATTATTTTTCTAGAATGTTCTTTGATATTAAATAAGGAGAAAAGATTTTCATATGGACATCTTTGTGAACTTTCATCGGAAATTATTCTGTACTGGATTACTTGAATATTTTATTTATTCTGGACTTAAATTCTGAATTCAGGAACTTTAAATTGTGGGATCAGAAACTGTTATTCAAAGGATTTGTATTATAAATTCTATAAATTCTTGTGGACTATTTCTGAGGGACTTTGTGACATAAACTTGAAAGGTACTGTTTACTTACATTATTTTGTTTTGAATCTTGTCTAATTTTTTGTGAATAAATAGTGTTAATAATTCAAAGCTTGTTGCTGGTTTCACTTTCATTTCTTTCTCGTTATGCCTGGCTCGTAACAGAAATTGGGGGCTCGTCCGGGATCCGGGATCGAACATTTTCTGGAGCTAAAGCAAGTTTCAGCTTACAAAATAAAATAAAATAAAATATTTGTTTGGTGAAAAACAAGTACTGACTTTTAAAAAAATCCAATAAATAGAAAAGTCTTTATTTGATAAAAAAAACAAACAAAAAAACTACAAGTATTGGCTTTTGAAAGAGAAAAAAAAAATGATAAACTTTCTTGATAAAACCAGCAAAAAGCAATTACGTCATTTGACCTTCATACTTTCATAGCTGCGCCTTCACAGCAGCTGTTAAATTTGGCCAAAAAGTAAGATTTATTGGATATTGCTGCTCACTATGAATTGACTACCGTCAACAAGTCCATGTTAAAACAGGAAATAAAAAAACTATTTTGTCAATTTTAGGTTAATAAGGAAATTCTTGATTCTTCTGCTTTGTCTCTTGTTCTCGTAACTCAGAAAAGTTTGCAAATGCGAGAACTTGAAATTCAGAAGCAAATGGAGTTAGAAAAAAATAAGATTAGAACAAGAATGACAAACGCAGAACGAAAGAATGGAAATGGAAGAACGAGTGCAGAAAGAAAGAATGGAAATGGAGAGGGAGAAAGAAAAAGAAATAGAGAAGGAGAAAGAAAAAGAAAGAAATTTCAGATAGAAAGGGAAAAAATAAAATTTGACACAGAATTAAAAAAATAAAGAATAAGAAATGCAAAACATGACGGTAAAACGGCAACCTTTAGACTCTGGCGCTCATTTTGATGTTAACAAAATCATCAGATTAGTTCCTCCATTTCAGAAAAAAGAAGTTGACAAATATTTTCTTCATTTTGAAAAAGTAGCAGAAAATTTAAAATGGCCAAAGGAGCATTGGATCTTGCGTTTGCAAAGTGTTATGATTAGGGAGGCTCGAGAAATTTATACTCAGCTGACTGTCGAGCAGAGCTCTAGTTATGATACTGTAAAGGATTTGATTCTTAAGGCTTATGAGTTGGTCCCTGAGGCTTACAGGCAAAAATTTAGGAACTGTAAGAAATTAAATGAGCAGACCAATGTAGAATTTGCTAGAACTAAAGAACAGTTATTTGATAGGCGGTGCTCTTTGAAGAAAATTGGCTCCGATCATGAAAAACTGTAAAAGAGTTCAAAAGGTGCATAAATTAAGACATTAAGTTCTTTTTAGATGAAAAATAAGTTGAAACTTTGGAATCTGCAGCTCGACTTGCTGACGACTATGCTTTAACACATAAGGTTTCCTTTATGAATAAGTCAGATCCTTCTAGAAGACCATTTTTCTCACAATCAGGATCCAAACCTCAATCTTTTATTTTAGCAGATACTCTGCCTTTTTCTGAGAAGACCTCTTCTGGGACAAGTGTCCTTATTCAGGGTGTAGAGTGTGGATTTGTTAATGTTCCTCTCCATAACATTGATTTATTCTCAGACTTGGTGACTGGTTTAGTGCTATTGGTATTCGACCTTCTTCACCTTTTAAAGGTGTTCATTCATTGTTAGGCAATGATATTTAAAGGTCTTCACTTACTGTTAGGCAATTAAATAGAGCAAATTCTTCCGATACCGAGGCATCTTATTTTTATTTGAATCTGTGTATATCTAATGGTACAGTTTCCACCAAAATTTATGACAAACGGGACGAGTTTGATTTTGATATAGTCAGTTTCCCTTTTCTGGATGGCGATGTCCCCCGGCGTACCTCATATGGGTACACATATCTCAACTTATTAGATTCGCCAGAGCTTCTTCAAATCTTAGTGACTTTAACTACCGTAATAAAGCCCTTACTGCCAAATTTCTTAGGCAGTGCTATCATTATTTTAAACTTCGTAAGGCATTTTCGAAATTTTATCGCAGACACAGTGCATTGGTAGAAAAATATAGCGTCAGTCTGAAAACACTTTTGCAACAAGGTATATCGGAACCAGAATTTTACGGTGACTTAGTGTACAGATTTAGAAAAATTGTAGGAAAATCTAACTTTTCGTAGCAATTCAGAAAATTTATTAACCGTTATAAAAGAATTGGCTATAGCCTGGATATTATGCGGCAGACTGCATGCCTAGTTGTCAACCCAAACATTGTTGGTGGCTATGCGTCACTCTTTAATTGCCTCAGATTCAATGACGGCCTCTTCGTAAAACTTTAACCAGTGGGTTGGGGCTTGACGATATGTCTTTGGCTTGGCCCGCTGTGGTTCAACTATTGCTTTTCATTTACTCTGGCATACAGTAGAATTAGTCATGAGTACTCGTTCTTGTTTATTATAGTGATTAATTTGATTTTTATGTTTTCGTTTTGATGTATTGCCTGAGTTGGGAGGCTTTATGAGAACCAAATTTGTATGTATTTCTGTATTAAGAGTAGCATCGGGACCCAGGGTGAGGTTGGCTAGCTGTAAAAGTGCTTTAAACCCCACGGTGGGTTACTCTACTGACCGTTCTAAGGCGGTGGTCCCAGTGTTAGTCTTACTCTTTGTTGCTTTGTGGTTTATTCTACGAGGCGATTTGTTTTATGTCTTACCTTGTGTAATTTTGTTCTTGTGTTTTTCAGTCCTTTTAGCATTGCGATTACCTCGCTTGGGGAAGAGAGAGCTAATTTTAGTGCTTTTCGTACGTTTGTTCGATTTGTGTTGTTTGGATTTGTCGGTTTCCTCTTCCTCTTGGTGTCTGGGAAGGGCTGCGGTTTGTGATTGTGGCATTCCCTGGACTTTTCTCTTACCTTTTTGTAGCAGGAGATAAGGTTGTGGTAAACCCACTTTTGAAAAACATACCTTGTATTGATCAGCCACCTGATCCCATTGAACAGGAAATCCCTGATCTTTACCCATCATGTGCCGTTACAAGGGCCATGGCAACGAAAGCAAAATAGAATGATGGGGACATTAATTAATCTGATACCTTTTTGGGTCAGTCTTTAAAACAGGAGATTACAAATTCTCTTTCATCCAGCCTGTCTGACAAACAGACAGAGTTACGTGACAAGTCAGAGTCCAGTCATTACTCTTTAATATCAAATGACCAGGGTCAAGGTCATGACTTGGTGTCAAGGTCACAACTTTGCAAGGAACAGCATAATGATCCTGAATTTCGCCTTTGCTTGAAAGGGTTTTTGATGAGAAAAAAAATAGATCAATGTCCAATCTGTTTCTATGTCAAAAATAGCATTTTAATGAGAAAATGGCATCCTACTGACGTCTCAGCAGAAGACGAGTGGACTGTTAGCCACCAAATAGTGATTCCAAGGGTTTATCGCCCTGAAACTTTAAACTTGGCCCATGAAACTCCCATGTCAGGATCTTTAGGTATAAGCAACTTATCACAAAATTCTTAACCATTTTTACTGGCCAGGGTTAAAATCTGACGTTTCTCAGTTTTGTAAATCTTGCCATACTTGTCAGATGGTAGAAAAACCCAACCAGACAATACCAAAAGCTCATTTACAGCCCATACCTGCTTTTGATGAACCTTTTAGCAGAATAATTATTGACTGTGTTGGCCACTTGCCCAAAACCAAGTCAGGCCATGAGTATCTTCTCACAAAAATGTGTGCTTCTACACGTTTCCACGTTTCCCAGAAGCCATTCCACTTAGGAATATTAAAACAAAGAATACTGTTAAGGCTTTGGTAAAATTTTTCACATTTGCAGGCCTCCCAAAGTCTGTTTAGTCGGATCAGGGCTCAAATTTCATGACTGGAATTTTTCAACAGGTCATGCATGAGTTGGGCATTACTCAGTATAAATGGTCACCTTACCATCCTGAAAGTCAAGGTTCCTTTGAAGGATTTCATCAAACACTAAAAAATATGATCAGATCATACTGCTTTGACACTGAAAAAGATTGGGATGAAGGCATTCATTTGTTGTTGTTCGCTGTTAGAGAATCTGTTCAGAAATCTCTTGGTTTCAGCCCATTTGAACTGGTATTTGGCCACACTGTGGACCTTTGAAACTTCTGAAAGAGAAATTTCTCTCAATCGATGACAGTTCTTTGAACTTACTTCAGTATGTATCCGATTTTAAGAACCGTCTGTCAAACGCTTGTGAGTCTGCTCGGACCAATCTTAAGTCAGCACAAAGGAAAATTAAACGTTGGTATGATGAAAATGCAAAAGAAAGAAAATTTATGCCCGGAGACAGGGTATTTGCTCTTTTGCTTATTCCTGGAACACCATTGCAAGCCAGATATTACGGCCCTTACACTGTAGATAAAAAGCTTAGTGATATAAATTACATTGTTAACACTCCTGGGAGACGCAAATAAAAACAGTTATGTCATGTTAACATGTTTAAACAATACATAGATAGGGATAACTCTTCTTTTACCCCAATAAGTGTTGTTAGTTCAGTCCCTCAGGAACAAAGTGAAATGAACTCTGAAGACATGAACTTGATCAAATCTGATCCTGCTTAATCAAAACTCCAGAATTCTGACATTCTAAAGGATCTCGACCAAAAACTTTTACACCTAGATCCAGTCCAAAGAAAGGAACTGAAACAGTTAATTCATGAATATTAACACTTATTTCAGGATATTCCTACAAGGACTGACAAACTTTATCATGATGTGAATGTTGAGGATTCACAACATGTAAAACAACATCCATACAGAATGAACCCAACGAAACAAAAATATCTTAAAGAGGAAATTCAGTATTTGCAACAATCGGAAATTCAAAATATATAACTAAATTTGCTCTTCTGAAAGGATTTTGGCAAATTCCTCTCACAGAAAGATCCAAAGAGTTCTCAGCATTTGTTACTCCTGATGGATTATATCACTATATAGTAACGCCTTTTGGAATGAAAAACTCTCCAGCAACATTTCAACCAACGCTTAATCAAAACTGTAATAGCTTGAATCGAGCATTGCGAGGCTTACATCGATGATGCCGTCATATACAATGATGAGTGGAATCACCATCTTGGGACAATCAAAGCATTCTTTGATAAACTAAGTGAAGCAGAAGTGAAATAAACCTTGCTAAAGGCGAATTCTGTCATGCAACTAGCATTTCTAGGACATATTGTGGGCCATGGTCAGGTTAATCCTGTAGAAGCTAAAGTTGAAGCTATTTCAGATTTTCCGGTGCCCACATGCAAAAGACAACTGATGAGGTCTTTTGGTATGGCTGGTTATTACAGAAAATTCTGTAATAATTTTTCTGTCATGACTGAGCCACTGGCTAATTTACTTAGTAAAAGAATGAGGCTTAAATGGACCAGTGATTGTCAGAATGCCCTTGATAAACTAAAAGCTATACTGAAGAGTGAGCCAGTTCTCTTGGCACCGAATTTTAATAAAGAATTTAAGCTAGCCGTAGATGCGAGTGATGTTGGTGCAGGTGGTGTATTGCTGCAAGAGGATGACAATGGTGTGGATTATCCAGTTTGCTACTTTTCCAAAAAGTTTAACAAACATCAAACGAATTATTCTACAGTAGAGAAAGAATGTTTGTCTCTCATTCTTGCACTTCAACATTTTGAAGTTTATCTAACTTCTTCATCCTCGTGTTGTTTTCAGCGATCACAATCCACTGACTTGATTGCATTTGTAAGTACCTTATCAGAGTTTGTCACTAATGAGCTCGTTAAGCTAACGATGCTTTGAACAACTGAGCCCTGGATCAGTCTATGATTGATGCGATACCACAAATAATCTAAAGCCTTGATGAGTCCGTGATTGGTAAGATACCACAAACACTGACCTTGACCTAGGCAATAGATAAAACTGAGGAAGGGGTGTGTACTATTGAAAGGTCTTACCCTAAGGTAGGTGTGGGGCAAATATTAAAGCGGCATCTTGAATACTTCAGCAGTTACGAACACTTTTCAAAACTTAAACACAGAGCTCAAACATGGGTTTAAATGACAAAGTATGACCTGACCTTGACCTAGGCAGAAGGTCAAACTGAGGAAAGGGTGCGTGCTTTCGAAAAGTCTAACCCTAACATTGGTGTGGGCCAAATATAAAAGCGGTATCTTGAATACTTTAGCAGTAACAAACACTTTTCAAAACTTAAACGCAGAACCCGAACATGGGTTCAAATGCAAAGTATTACCTGACCTTGACCTAGGCAGAAGGTCAAATTGAAAAAGGGGTGTGTGCTATTAAAAGGTCTAACCCTTATGCTGGTGTGGGCCATATATCAAAGCTCTATCTTGAATACTTCAGCAGTTATGTAGACTTTCCAAAACGTAAACGTATAACTTAAACATGGGTGTAAATGACAAAGTAAGAACTGACCTTGACCTACATTAAGGGTCTAACTTGGGGATGGGGGATTATGCTATTGCAAGGTCTTACTCTAAGGTAGGTGTAGGCCAAATATGAAAGCAGTGCCTTAAACAGTTAAAAAAACCACGCACACCTTTGAAAACTTAAACATTGTGCTAACGCGGACGCCGATGCGGACGCCGACGTGGAAGCCGACAGACGGCGACGCCAACGACTGGGTGACAACATAAGCTCTCCAGGGACATAGTCCCGGCGAGCTAAAAATGCAATTACCCATATGTACCCGAAGGCCCAAGTCCACATGTGCATTCGTGCAGTCTCATTGTCTATAAGTGCATGCTTACAAAATCAAATGAGCAAATATAGAATAAACCGACGAAGACAGGCGCTGATCAGGCTGCGCGGATGCGCAGTCCGATCTGGAACCTCGCTGTTCGCATATGGCTTAACCCTCATAGTGTATTGCACGTCACGCAAATATGCAGGCTGATCTGCCGCTCAAGTTTTCATATACTTTTAAACTTTCCAACGGTAAATATTCACAAGAGTTGTAGCCAGTGCATATTTTGCGGTGTCTGATCTGGGCCTACATTGTTTGACTAGACCTATCTGCCGGAATATTTAGGGCAAATACCATACAAAAAGTAAAACGTCAACAACAGCTTAGGGAAAATATCTAAAAATGTACATTACACCTGAAATGAACATTACAAATACCTGAAATATTTAACACAATCACCTGAACCATACGTTACAATCACCTGAAATGCACATTACATGCAACCTCTTTACATCAGCCATGACTGTGAAATCAAAACAAGAGGCTGGTGTCCGGGTGCCTGTTGTAGTACAGAAAGCTTTAATATATAATACAAGACAAAATATTTAGACGTAAACATCTAAGTACCGGCGCAAATTTTGTTCATGTTTACTTAGAGATATGGGACAAGGGTATACTAAAGTTTAATAAATTTTCAATGTGACAGGTAGGAAAGAATAACAGTGTGATTGTTTAATGTATGCTTTTATTAAACTTTATGAAATTTCTTGATTGAAATGAAAATAATATAGATATTAATCTGTTTATAACAGTTTGTTATAAGATGCTTTTAGATATAGCATGGTTCGAAGATGGATTCGAAAAATGTATAGATTATATCATGTGCGAAAATAAAACCCAGGACCAAATCTTTCAAGCGGGATACATTAAAACCCGGGATTAAAGTTCGGGGTCAGAAGTCGTGAGTCTTAAACACGAACGTTTTTTTATCATTTTTGTATGCTTATTCTTTAGACTCTTAGCAATGAAATGCATATCACGTAAAATGTTTCAATATTTATGTATCCATTTCTGTAAGAAAATTGCCTTTATACATGTGAAGGTGGTGCAACGGCAAATATTTCGTTTCGGTCGGAAAAAATATGAACATTCTTCATTTTGCATTCAACACAACCAAGATGGCAGCGAAGTGAAAGTAGTTTGCAGTTCCGACGTATTTTTTGAAATGTTTATCGTCTTAACTGTTATAAAAGGTAAATTATTTAGATAAATAAATGTTTTTGTATTATTTCTATGTCTTGGAAGTAAGTATTTTTGTTGTAACTCCTTAACTTTTTTGCAGCGCCTTTTTGATTAGCATCGATAGAACGTCACATGACCAACTGTGAATTGAAATGAAAAATGACCGATAAAAACAAAAATATAAATAGGGCCTATGATGTTCTATAAATGGAGCTAGCCAGAACCCTAGCTAGTTGCTCATATGAGCATTCTCAGCCAAACAACCAGGTCCTAGCCCCTCTGAGTGTCTCAACGACAGTACTGAAATCAACAAATTAGTAGCTTGGGTGAAAAGTCAGACACTGGTGTTCCCGACAGATACAAACACTTAAATGCGTGAGTGAAACGTCACATACCGACAATCCCGGCAAATATAAAAACCGACGATCCCGGCAAATATAAAAAATCGAACACTCTACCATATATAAAAATCAAAAGCTATATTAAGAGACCGGCGCTGTTCCCGCGCCGGTCAAAAACAGCACTTTGGTGAATAAGAACATGCGATGGCCTATTTGATTGACGAAGCGTCGTCTTTATGAGAACTGATAAGTAAACGAGGAGTCTTTCATTTTCTCATTGAAGTAAGCGTCAAACTGCTCATTCTGTGCTACCGTAAACCAGTTCTTCCAATCCCCAATCTGACCTGAAAGTAGAACAAGAAACAAACTTACCATGTTATCTGCATCATGAAAAACGTGAAACGATTACACCTAGCCACTATCGTTAACTGGGCAGATAACTCAAATTGACGAAAGTTGCCCAAACCAGATCTCTATGGATCTCAATGAATCTTCACGGAATTAGGTATGTGCATTCATATTTTATCAAAGCACATACCAAATTTCGTGAAAACCATTGATGTTCACTCAAGTTATCGACTAGAAACGAAAATACGACATGACGGACACATGGATTACCAATGTGAAATCATATTACCCCACGACTATCGTGTGGTAGAGTATAAAATCGCAAGGGGAATGGCATCATATGGCGTGAGTAAGTGTACATTAGTGTTGTTCTGATGATCGATTATAGTTGATCATCAGTCAGTCATGGGGAAAGTCCTCATCGTTTCAGAGAAACATCCGATATCGATTTGGGAAACTCGTCGCAGACTTATCTGCACAAATCACGACCAGAATTATATAGAAATTAATAGGAAAGTCGTATTAAATTGATTAAAATACAATTTTAGAAAAATGTGACAATAATTTATGTTATTTTTAAAGAAGATGGCCAAGATGGCCCTGTATAACTCACCAGATTACCATAAAAGTTTCGAGTCAAATGGCCTTTCGCTTCAAGAGAAAAAGTTCAATATAGATTTTCCAAATAGCAGCCATCTTGGATTTCCAGTCGAAGTTTTTTGCTACTTTTGGTATACAAGTCACCTCTATACTTCCAATGAAGTTTCAAGTCAACTGACCGTTGGGTTCGGGATAAAAAGTTCAAAATAGATTTTCAACATAGCTGCTAGGGCGACTATTTTGGATTTCTTATCAGAAGTTTTATCTACAAATCATCCCAATACTTCCTATCGAGTCAACTGACCTTTCTGTTCAGAAGTTCAAAATAGATTTTCAAGATGGCGACCGCGGCGGCCATATTGGGTTTCCGAGCAGAACAAATTTTGTTATTTTCTTTTTATCTAAAAGTCACCCAGATACTTCCTACCAAGTTGCAAGTAAATTGGCCTTTCGGTTCAGGAGAAAAAGCGCAAAATAGATTTCCAATATAGCAGCCACAGTGGTCAGCTTGGATTTCCGATCGAAACGATTTTAGCTAATTTTGAACTCCGTCACTCTGGTGCTTTCTACCAAGTTTCAAGTCATAGGCCTTTCGGTTCAGGAGAAGAAGCGCAAAATAGATTTCTGGGATAGCGGCCATGGCGGCCATATTAGGTTTCCGATTGGAATGATTTTAGATACTTTTTATCTACAACTCACCCTGATGCTTCCAACTAAATTTCAAGTCAAGTGGCATTTTAGTTCAGGAGAAAAGGCGAAAATTTAATCGTCAAAATGGCGGCCAAGGTGGGTATTCTGAATTTCCGATCGGAACAATTTTTGCTATTTTTGATCTGCAAGTTTCCCCGATGCTGCCTAGCAAGTTTCAAGTCATCAGGCCTTTCGGTTCAGGAGAAGGAAAAAATAAATATTCAAGATGGCGGCTATTGAAGGGAAAATGATGCAAGGGAGGTAACTTTTTTCAAAATTATTTTGCCTGCCGTCTGGAAAGGGGTCTATTCTAAAACCCTTTCCTTGTAGAGTAGATCCTTTTTTTCAGAAAGTGGACAATGTGTAGGAAAGCAAACCGGAAGTCGCAAAAGTTATCTACCTTGTCAAAAATGGCGGAACTTCTTAAATGTGCATTCAGTCCACTTTAGATGCCTTTAATCACGAAAACGTGCCTGTATAATTTTGACCCCCTTAAACCCCACTTTTATATAGTATAGCTGGGGTTTACAGGGGTATACATTATTGTTCTTATTACTCCTCAAAAAACATAGATTGTGGGTACTCGTTGGAACAACCTCGTTTTTGAGCAGAAATATGAAAAAATATCATATTTTTATATGATTTTTTTTTTTATGGTAAATTTTCAGTATATTTGAACAGGCTTGTTTTCGTAATAGCTTGCTACCTTTAATACCGTATTCACCCTAAGTGTTAGGACAATATAACGCCGTACCATAATTATTCTATGAATTGTAGAAGTCTGTTCCATTACCTTTAAAATATTGCTGGACGAAAGGCAAACAGTGTAGACCCTGATCAGACGCCGCATTCTGCGGCGTCTGATCTGGGCCTACACTGTTTGCCCAGACCTGTTTGTCCCAATACGTAGGGTTATTACGGTACTTACGATCATATTTCCTCACGTCAAGTAGAATCTCAGCTTTAAGGAGAAGAACAAAGGCCTCTCAGATCAACTCATTACGAAAACACGCCTATTCAAATATAGTCAAAATTTTACCACCAAAAAATGAAATTTGTCCGATAAAAATTCTGATAATTTTCATATTTTTGCTCAAAACATAGATTGTGGGTACTCATTAGAACCGCCTCGGTTTTTTGAGCAGAAATAAGAAAAATAATGTATACCCCGGTAAACCCCAGTTTTACTATATAAAAGTGGGGTTTAAGGGGGTCAAAATTATATAGGTATGTTTTCATGATGTAGTAAATTTAGACTGTGTGCCAAAACCAAACATAGAACTCTTCCGAAATTCAATTGCACTTTCTGGATCTAAGATATGGAATGATACACCTGAAGGTGTTAAACAAAGTACATCCCTGCCACAATTCAAATCAAAATACAGTCGAACCTCAATGGCTCGAACATCTTTAGGACCATGGAAATCCGTTCGAGACATGGGTAGTTCGAGCCACTGAGGGTTAATCATGGCACTAGTTCAGGAAGCAAATAGTGATAATTTAGGGAACTCTTTTCGATTTTCTACAGTTATTGTATGTTGAATGTACTCATTAGAATCGCCTCCATGAGGCGATTCTAATGAGTACACACATATAATTTCACGATAAATGTCCTTAAATATTTGTTTTCTTGAGCTATCAGAAGAATTTCGTAGGGACTCAAAAACGAGTTCGAATTAGCCATAGTAAACGAGTCATCGGTGTTCGAGCCATCGAGGTTTGACTGTATCTTCAGTGGTTTCATTGACAAAACAGATGATAACACGTACTATAGGACTCTTCTTCCAGTAGTTATTTATGTGTGTGAAAGTGTAATTTACATGTGCATGAGTGTTTGTGCTTTTTTGCTTGTGAGTGTGCGTGGTGTCTAACTATAACATTGTACATTTTCCTCTATTCTGTGTATATTGTAAATTTGTATGTATTGTGTAAAAGAGGACCCCAGGGAAGATTGGAGAAAATTCAATTGGGCTTTCTCTATAAATAAAGACATTATTATTATTATTATTATTATTATTATTATTATTATTATAGGATGAAACGTATCAGTCGCGCAGTGAGAAAACAAACCGTCTGACATATTCACCCAACGCAGACGAAGTATGTGCATCCGTGCAGTCTGATCGTAGTCTTCTTTGTACGCATGAACGGTTTGCATCCTTGGCAATCCAAAACGCACCCAGTGAAGATTCTGATCAGACTGTTGAATGCGCAGGCTGGTCTGAATCGTCGCTGGGCGTACATGCCCGAAGGCACGCTGACAATGCGGATCATATGTTTTCGTGGGGAAATAAGAACGAGAGGCCCATGGACCACGACTTGAGTCAAATGGCCATTGCATATCTGCAGATGCCGTGAAGATTTGAGCAAATTCTCAATTTAATGATGATCCTAAGGTTAGGGTGGTATTGTAATCAGGGATTCTGTTATGGGCTGGGTAGCCTAGTGGCTAGTGTTCTCGACTAGCAAGCGGAAGGTCGTGGGTTCAAATCCTGCTCAGGCCGAGAACACTCTCGAACCATTAGTACACCTAGCTTATCATACATCCACGTGTCCTGGGTCGAGTATAAAGTGGACAGGGCAGCGCTTGGTGACAGACAGTGGCATTAATATGCTAGCTGTTAGTCGGATATCAATATTACTTTCATCAATTAATTATAATTATTAATTTACTTAATGAATTGTTGGCTATCTACTGTTTACTGCTTGCCTCACATCTTTGATAGCAGCAACTCATCTAGGCATTACGAAAACATGCCTATTCAAATATACTGAAAATTTTTACCGCCAAACAATGAAAATGTTCAGATAAAAATTTTAATATTTTTCATACTTCTGCTCAAAACATAGATTGTGAGTACTCTTTAGAACCGCCTCGATGAGGCAGCTCTAACGCGTGCCACAATCTATGTTCTAGAGCAGACATAACAAAAATAATGTATCCCCCTGTAAACCCCAGTATTACTATATAAAAATGGGGTGAAAGGGGGTCAAACATATATAGGCACGTTTTCGTGATGGAGATGATGTCAGAGACCAACTATTAGAGACTGGCTATACAAGGTATCATATATAAATTTGAATCAGCTTATAGTAAGGAGTGATAAAACATGACATCAAGGTCTAGGAGCTAGTCTACGGCATTAAGTATGCATGGGTGAGCCATGAAAGCAAAGCTGTACAAACGCATGTCCATAACATATTCGCCGCTGCCCCCATGTGTCACGGGTGCCTAGTAGTGTTAAAAATACTCTTGCCACTCTCTAGGGTAATTCAGCAGACGACATTGATGCTATATTGCTTATTATCTCAGAATATAAGGATCTATCATTGGTGTGAGGGGTAGGAATAGAATTATCCGTCCCGAGGATCACTGTATGGCATTAGGAGGCTTGCCGAGTGATACCAGACTGTGATCATAAGGACGGAGTTTTCTCATACCCATGATAGTTTTTTTTTTCTTGCACACCTTTCGTTTCTGAACATAGATGTTTTTAATAATGCAGTCACTTCGATTGCTGACGTCCGACATATTGTGATAACATTACTATGGTGTTTGTTTGTGTTGAGGTTTTATGGCCCAGTCAGTCCAACAGGATCATGTCCTGCGCGGTCAGTTTACCTAACCACACGTTACTGTGCAGGCTTAGTCCTCCAAGCGGTTAACCAGTATTGTGCACTTTCTTTCGCCAGAAACTGACAACTGCCCTTCTTGAATCAGCGGATGATGATGATGAGTTCAGGTTTAACGACGCATCAACCCATGAGGGTCATTTGCGTCAAAATGGTTAACTAACATGGTTCTGTAATGAAACGATTATAATGATAAGTCATGAATGCATAAAATGTAAAACTAGAATGAATTTAAAAATTGAAGCAGTTATACTTTGTTAAAAAGATTGATGTGTTTTAAAAACATAAGTATGTTATCAGTTGGTACATTTTCGAATAAGTATCTCAGGTCATTTGTTTGGAAGAATTGACGTCGTGTATGAGAGAATTCAATGCAATCGATCTGAATCAGCGGAAGGGAGAGAATGACCGTAGAATATATTTCATGATCAACCTCTACGAAAGAATGATGCCGACCTCCTGGTCTTCAGTCGGACACGCATCCAACTGAGCCACGGAGGCCGGCTAACTATGGCGTTTAATAGTGCCATTACATGACGTCTATTACAACCAGTGCATATCAAAAACATGAGAATTCTCGATTTTTATCTAACCCTGAGTTGGATAAACTGGGTAGGGTTATAAGGGTCTTTCATTGGTGTGAAGGGTAGATAGAAAAATCCGCCCCGAGGATCGGTGTCTGGCATCAGGAGGCTGCCGAGTGATGCCAGACTGTGATCACGAGGGACGGAGTTTTCTATTTATCCCTCTCATCCATGATAGATTCTTTCTCTTGCACACCTTTCATTTCTGAACGTAGATGTTTGGATAATGCAGTCACCTTAACTGCTGACGTCCGCCATATTGTGACGACACTACTGTAGCGTTTAATGATGGCGTACGTGACGTCCATTACAACCAGTGCCTATCAAACACGTGAGAACTCTCGATTTTTATCTTACCCTGGGTAGGATAACCTGGATTGGATAAGGATTTCTATCCTAGGGTTAAATCAAGGATTTCTGTATCTGGTGTGCAAGAATATAAGAAACTATCACGGGTGTGAGGGGTAGATAGAAAAATCCGTCCCGAGTATTACTGACTGGCATCACGAGGCTTTTCGAGTGATGTCAGACTGTGATCCCGAGGGACGGATTCTTTTGTCTGTCCCACACACCCATGATAGAATCTTTTTCTTGCACACCTTTCATTTCCGAAACTGGGTTTTCGACAATGCAGTCACTTCGATTGCAGACGTCCGCCATATTATGATGCCAATACAGTGACGTTTAGTGACGCCATTACGTTCAGTGACGTCAACCTTATTGATGGCGTACCGTGACGTCATATACAACCAATGTATATCAAACGCGTGAAAATTCTCGATTTTGTCTTTCTCAGGGGACGGATAAGGGTGTGTTCGATAAAATTTGCTAGCACCGCTGTAATTTGCGGAAATCCTCATCCAGTATGCAAGAAAAGAATTTCTAACCAAAGGGTTAAATCCAGGATTTCCTTATCTGGTGTGCAAGAAAACAGGGTCTGACTTTTCATGCAATTTTTTTCTAATGGAGACAATTTGCATGAAATGTCAAACCCTGTTTTCTGAGAAAAATAAGAAAAATATTTTAAAATGTCATCTGTGTGATTTTTTTACTGAGAGTGATAAGCGTAAATATTTAACATAGGCGATAATCTCATGGCAAGATACGGAATGTTTACCTTTTCTGTACATGCCAGGTTGTCCATTACGCCATTCATTTTTGTTTTCCATAGGATCCTTCTCTTTCTTCATTTTACTGAAATCACAGTTATCTACTATCTCCTGTATGAGGTCGGGACCCGCTTTCACTTCTAGAAATTTACTTAATTTTTCAACTTCTTCGACGGTATTCTGCAAATAAAGAATAGGGACCCATTAGTCTCTGTCTCATACACGAGTACATTTCAAGCTTAAGCACTCTCTGTGCTAAATCATGAGATGAAAACTAGTAATATTGTTCTTAATTAACACAGAAAATAAGACTGACGTTTAATTCAACTTGTCTCCTGTGAATTAAGTCATGTCTTATTTTCTGTGAAAAGTAAGTGAAATATTTAAAATACTATCTGTTTCTATTCATAATCAGCATGTCAATGTTTCAGCTTTCATCTTCGGGAACTCTAATGTACTTGCGCAAGTGGGCGGTTTAATAAACCAAATTGTTTTTCTGAGGATATAAAAATAATATTTATATATATAACAATTATAAAAAGAAATGCTTTATTTATTCAGGATTCAGGCAAACCCCCTAATGCACAACTTTATATAGCAAAAAAAAGTGAAAATAGGGAGAAGGGCATACCAAGGTGCATACTGAATACTACATTTATTCAGATATTGCCAGATATCTTTTATAAACTATAGACGGTTCCCGACTACCATTGATTTCCTTATATACTTTTTTTGCAAATGCTCTGCAGTCTATAGCTTTTTATGTTTGTTTTTTTGTTTTAAGTTCAAATGGTCAATGCATGGTACTTGCCTGACCATCTTAAATAACAGAATGGTTGGTCATGTCACATGTAATGAACTTGCACAGGTCTGTTCGAAGACTTGTATAACAGAATGGTAGGTCATGTTACATGTCGTGGAAGTGCCACGATTTTATTTTCAACATCATTGACGTCAGTAACCAACGTCGGTTATTAAGTAAAACAGAAAAGGCAGAAAGAATCAGCGGGACTCAGACAGAGGCAACAAAACTGAAGCATAAAGGAACAGAGCAACAACAACAATAACAACAACAACAACAAAAGACTAGGAAAATAGGAACGGAACAAATAATCAGAGATGTGACAGACAGCACAATATGGTAAGATTTACTGTTTTATTTAATTCAGTTTGATTTGTGCAAAAAAAAGAATATTAAATTTTTTTGTGTGGTAAATTAAGTGACAATTAAATAAACATAGTTCATATAAATTTGCCTTTATGTTCGCTACATTACATGTAATGAACTTACATGACAGGTGTAAGAGTAAATTACAGGCAATGATTATCTACTGTCATGCTCAAAGCAACCACCCAAAATATACAAGCTAATATCTACAGCAGAATTGCCCGAATTATACGCTGTGGCAAATGCTACCTTCAAAATAGACAAAAACACTTTCGATAAGGTATAAAAATACCGGAAATTTATTCGTATGATACCAAACCGGTGCTCTGTAAAGGGGGTGTTCCAGATTATATAGAATTTACATAAGACTTTGTCCACGCATGGAATCATAATATTAAGCACTAATATTGTCTAGGATGTACAAATGTAGGATTGTTGAACATAAAGTACATATCCCCCTTTATCTATTTACCTTACTTAAATAGAGTTTTGTATAAAATCACATCTGATCATATGGGTACCCCTGCTAAACGCACCCCACAGCTATCAATAACTCATTATTCGGATGTCAGATTTGCTGATAAAAACAGAAAGTCGCTGGTAAATATGCTTATAGCACATATTTACTTATTTATATGATCTTCGAGTTTTTATATTTATATAAGTTTAAAACTGCATCCCCCCCCCCCCCGCTCCCGCCTCCCCCCTCCACCCCCCCCCCCCCCACACACACACACACAGATTTCAACTGCGTAATTATTTTCTGATACATTTGATGTTTAATTAAAATTAGGTTCCAATTCTTGTCAACGTATTATTTCAATGTGTAAAAAGGCAATACACATCTGGATTATTTTCCAGACAAATTAGATTACAGTAGAATAAGAAAATACACATAATCATTAATTTATATTTAGCTGATGTTTTGTTTTCATTCCAGTTTGGGTTATTGTGTTCCATTATACATTGCTTGCTCAGAATTATATTTTCTGGTAATTACAACCTGTGGAAAATCAAATAAATTCTTTAATTGCATCCTGTGGAACACCTTTGAAAGTGTAGAATGAAATCCTGTATTACGTAAGAAATCTAACATAGTATAGATGATTTGAGCTGCTTTGGTTTTGACAGCAGATCCACTGTGGTCTGATGAGCCAAGTGCCTTAGGATATAAAAGGATACTATTTAGCTCCAATTCAGTGTGTTGCTAAACAAAATTATGGAATACCTGTCCTTCACTATGATGAAATAACTGATGAATAAGTAATGGAATATTTAACTAAAATTTCAAAGGGCCCATGGGCCACAATTCGCTTACCTGATAAAGATAGCTATGGCGTATTTGCAAATGCCATGCAACATTCTTCCAGTATTGCCACAGCAACTGGAACACACATTTGATCATACCATAAAAAGATCTTCTCTCGTCATTTTAACAAACTTGGTAGACCTTGAGTCCCCGATGCTGTATACCAAGATTCAGCCTAAAAGCTTTCTTAGTACTGGAGAAGAAGATTTTTACCAAATATTAGCATGGCAGCTATCTTGTTCAGTGGTGCAGAACCATTTGAAACAAAAAGAATGTCAACTTCCCTTCGACAGAAGGCCCCATGAAATCTGGTGAAAATTGGTCCAGTGGTGTCAGAGAAGACGATATTTGAAAATTTCATGATTTTATACCTGTATACAGCCGAGGGGCAAGGACAGATAACCCCTGGGGGTACAAAATTTTGTTTGATCCTAACTGAACAGGTTTACTACTTTACATTGTAAGTTTCAGCCTTAAGTCTTTAATACATATTGAAAAAAAAAAAAAAAAAAAAAAAAAAAAAAAAAGATTTTTGAACTTTTCCCCCATACGATTCTATACAGCCACAAATTTGACCTTGCCGTAAAAAGGTCAAAAGTCAACCTACAATCATCATTTGACATTTGAACAAACTTGGTAGAGCTTGAGGCAGAGATGCTATGTACCAAGATTCAGCTCTAAAGCTTTCTTGGTTTTGGAGAAGATTTTAAGATTTTTTTTACCATACATGGACATGGAAGTCATCTTGTTCAACGGCGCGGAACTATTTGAACAAATTGGCAATACACTTTCGACAGAATGCCCCCATATGAAATCTAGTGAAAATTGTTCAAGCAGTTTCGAGAAGAAGATATTTAAACATTACACAATTTTATACATGTATATAGCCCAGGGCCAAGGGCAGATAGCCCTTAGGGGACAAAAGTTTGATTTTAATTAAAATGTTTTTCTACTTTACACATTGTAAGTTTCAGCTATTAGTTTTTAATACATTTTGAGAAAATGACTTTTCAACATTTTCCCCATACAAATGCATGGGGACGCAAACTTGACCTTGCCGTAAAATGATCAAAGGTCAGTTTACGGTCATCAATTGAACAAACTTGGTAGACCTTGAGTCCTTGATGCTATATACCAAAATTTAGTCCCAAAGCTTTCTTGGTTCTGAAGAAGAAGATTTTAAGAAGAAGTTTTTACCAGGGGCATATCGGCCATCTTGTTTAGTGGCGCGGACCCATTTGAACAAATTGGCAAAACCTTTTCGGCAGAAGGCCCCATATGAAATCTGGTGAAAATGTTTTAATGCAATACAATACAAAATTTTATTTTGTAAAAGGCCACCGGCCCATTATACATATCAATTACGATACATACAAAGAGTGACGTATAACTTTTACACATATAGTTATGCAAAATTAACATACTTAATAAAAATAAGTTTGTCATATGTAATAAGTGATCAACCATCTGCAAAGTCCTGCATTAATTCTTTCCTATGATTAAATGCACTTACTAGAAATTTAGCAATTGAGAGTATTAAAGACGTACCATCACCCGACATTAACGCGTAAAACGTATGTGGTTTGACAATATTTCTTACCCACTCGGGTGTGAAATAAATATTCCTAATTTCTTCATATATGGGGCAAACGAAAAATAAGTGAAATTCGTCCTCGATAACGTATCCATTTCTTCGTAAGCAAAACTTACAAAATCTATGAGAGTGAGCAATACTTTTGTGTCTCCTCTTTCCAATCATTAAGCAATGGCTTGAGCATCGAAAGTTTGATAACATTTTTCTGTATAAAAAGGTTAAGTCTATCCTTAAGTAACATGCCATTTCTAAAGTTAATTTGAAAAGCTTATAGTATAATGCTTTCGGAGACGCTTCAATCGCAAATGTAGTTGCTGTACAAAACAAATCAATCTTTTATTCGTTGTTTAAAAATATTAATAAACTGTACACCATCCCCTATTGTGTCTTCTTCCAACACGTACCCAAAACCTTACATATACAAAAGCGGTTTCAGAGAAGAAGACATCTAAAAAATACACAATTTATACATGTATATAACCCAGGGGCAATGGCAGATAACCCCCAGGGGACAAAAGTTTGACTAACTAAAATGTTCTACTACTTTAATCACTCATTGTAAGTTTTAGCCATTAATCTTTAATACATTTTGAGAAAATGACTTTTCAACATTTTTTTTCATACAAATGCATGGGGACGCAAATTTGATCTTGCCGTAAAAAGGTCAAAGGTCAACAATCTGGGGTCATCATTTGAACAAACTTGATAGACCTAGAGTCCATGATGCTATATACCAAGATTCAGCCTTGAAGCTTTCTTGATTCTGGAAAAGAAGATTTTTAAGTGTTTTACCATATATGGGCATGGCGGCCATCTTGATTAACGGACGTAACCATTTGTACAAATGTTATATCCCCCTTTAACAGAAGGCTACATATGAAGTTTGAAGAAAATTGGCCCAGGGTTTCAGGGGAAAAGACGACGGACGGCAAGTGATCACAACAGCTCATCCTCCGCCTTCAGCTATGTGAGCTAATAAAAAGCTCTGCTGTTGAGGCTATACAAAAGCTAGAAATCACAAATTTAGTACTGAAAGGAGGGTCTGTCCGGAAACCCCCCTCTACCCATCCCCACGAAGAAAGAGTAATTTGCAATCAGTGAAAACCAAGATCAGATGGTCAGAATGCACACTGTTTACAACGTACAGGAATTTCTATAAAACAGAGTAATATCTAGAAAATGTGTTTGTAAAACACTATGTCTCCAACTATATGCTTTCCCTTAAACATGCATTGACCATAATACTTAAGCATCAAAAATGGCTACGTTCAAAAAATAGACAAAAATTAAGTCGACGATAGTGCCAAAAATATATGCACATTAACATGTCACATGACAATAGGGCCTGCAGAGTTTCAATTTGAAATTAATTGGTATAAAACTGTAGGGGGAGTTGTGCACACAAGGTACCATCTGTAATTCACTTTAATAGCATTTAAGCCCCAAAAATGGCTATGTTCAAAAGTAAAAAAAAAAGTGACAATAATTAAATTGTCGATAATGCCAAAATCACATGCATATCTACAGACCATGATAAAACAGCCTGCAAAGTTTCAAATTGATCGATATAAAACTGTATGAGAAAATGCGCACACACGGTGCCCACCGCCTATCTAAAATGCCTATGTCGAGAATGGGGAATAACTCAGCAAGAAGAACCACGACGGAAAAACGAAACAAATACGGGTCCGCTTATTTTTCATGCTGATTTTATATATAACATTTCAGGACCCTAGCTCTAACCATTCCTGACCGTATGCAAGTGCTATAGTCGGGTCTTCAGTTCCTGTACCTTGCAAAAAACGTAACCCTAGCATCTGAAAGATATACGGCTGAAGTTTTGTATATATAAAGCTTTGATATTGGTTCATACAAAACCGCTGTACAGCAATGCGAAACAAAGTGCATTTTGGAGAAACGCATGCATTTCGCATGATACTGGTTTAGAGTTTTGCCAAGCAACTGTAAGTTCTATTAAGCGCACAGTACATATGTATATACTAACAGTTAAAATATACGCAATATACACCCAACTCGCGATAAACTAATCTGTACAGTTGATGTCTGAATACAGTCAAATTTCAATGGCTCGAATATCTTTGGGACCACAGACAATTGTTCGAGGCAAGGGTAGAGCGAGCCGCTGAGAGTTAATCATGGTGCCAGGTCAGGAAACAAATAGCGATGATTTAGGGATTTTTTTTCGATTTTCTACACAATAATTGTTTGTTGAGTGTACTCATTAGAATCGCCTCGATGAGGCTATTCTAATGAGTACATACAACATACAATTCCATGATTAAATAAGACAATTCACTTAATATTTGTTTTCCTGAGCTATCGGAAGAATTTTGTAGGGACTCAAAAACGAGTTCGAATTAGTCATGGTAAGCGAGCCATCGGTGTTCGAGCTATTGAGATTCGACTGTATAAATTAGCACTAATTGTTTAAAATTCTTGTCGCGTTTTGCAACACGGCGTGTATTTTATAAAAAAAAAATTGATAAACATTTCAGTTTGCGGAAATAATGTCAAATATTATGTTTGGTCTTCATACATTCTTACAAAGTATAGTTCGTCAACAAAGGTTTTGAAATTATGGACGATGAAATGCGCGGCGATTCCCCTCAACATGCATGTTTAAGGATTACGTAAGTACAATACCGGGTTCTATACGAATATTTTTTAATGAAAAAACATAAGTACGAACGCCCGAAAGATGTCTCTTAAAATTCAAAACGTGTCATTCAAAATGGTATCATAAAATTTCCAGTCAAACGTTTTCTTACAGGTTTATTGCAGTAGCATACTGGACGAAAGATCGAACATTTGTTGGTGTTAATCCGTTCCTGTATACTTTCTAACAAAGGCTATAGAAAATGGTAAAAGGTTTATTTGAAACGCAGTTTGAATGCGAAATTTAAAAATTGATGTCAGACAAACAACCGGGGTGTCACTCATGACGTCATATTTGCATAATCGCATGAGAAAATGAATATTTTGCTTTCTGTTTTGAGCATTTTTTTTTCTTTCTTTTTAATGATTTAACCTGAATATACAAGGTTTTGTATACTTGTTACGTATCTACTGGGTCTCAATAGAACGTGCAAGTTATCACGAAATGTAATGTATGCATATCTGCTTTACAGATGTTTTATATACAGACATGCCCAGGCTTTCTTCCTATATCGAAATAAATCGTATATCTTTCCGATGCTAGGGTTAGCAAAGATTGAGAACTAGAGGCCGTACTATAACGGACGGACATACAGGCCCAAGCCAAAATGCACCCCTTTCCCCCTCCCCCTCACCTACTTCGAAATTGGAGACATATTTGATATATTTTTTTGGTGTGTGTGGGGAAGGGGGATGGGGGGTTACGGCCTTTCAAGAAAATTTCATTTATATCGAGCCGATCGCTCATCAAGACGGGCGAAAACCGGAAGTCAAACCACCTGATCATCCGTAAGCAGAACTTGGCTTTCCCACATGGCTCGAACCACAGCGGTGAGAATGGATTAAGAGTCAACTCTCCTATCCACTAGGCTATGGGGGCCCGCAAAGGATAATAATGTCATCTAAACATTAATTCCATATAGTTGGCAAAATATCAGGACTCTACTTCAAGCGGTTCTCTAGGTATCTCTAGATATCGTATTAAGGTTTTCCAGCTGCTATAATAGCAAAGTCCGAAAATTGGCAAAACAGTCAATATTTTACGGCATTTGCTAAAAGGTTAGTCAGCTTATCTAAACATTTCTTCTAAGCTGTGTGCAAACTATCAGAATCCTAGCTTATTACGAAAACACACCTATTCAAATATATTGAAATTTCACCATTAAAAACTGAAAGTTTAAAGAAAAATTCTGATATTTGTTTTATATTTCTGCTCAAAAAATAGATTGTGGGTTCTCACGAGTACCCACAATCTGTTTTTGAGCAGAAATGAGAAAAAACAATGTAAACTATATAAAAGTGGATTTTAAGGGGGTCAAAATTATATACAGTATAACCTCAGTGGCTCGAACACGGATGGCTCGTTTACCGTGGATGATTCGAACTCTTTTTTCAGTCCCTATAAAATTCTTCCAATAGCTCAAGAAAACAAATATTTAGGGATTTTTTTTCTTATTTTATCATGGAATGGTATGTTGTGTGTACTTATTAGAATCGCCTCATCGAGGCGATTCTAATGAGTACACACAACATACAATCATTGTGTAGAAAATCGAAAAGGTTTCCCTAAATTATCGCTATTTGCTTCCTGAACTAGTTCCATGACTAACCCTCAGTGGCTCGAACTACCCATGTTTCGAACGAATTTCTATGGTTCCAAAGATGTTCGTGCCATTGCGGTTCGACTATAGGTATGTTTTCGTGATGTGGCTCAAGCAGTTTTGGGTCTAGATATCGTGTCGGTATGGTTGTCCCTTTGCAAGACATGCAAAATCGAAAGGCGCATAACTCTGCCTTTGTTTTACGGACTTGGTCAAAAGTTGACCAGGTCATCTAAACATTGATTCAAAACTGTGTGCAAAATATCAGGATACTAGCTAAAGCGGTTTTCTAGACATAGTGTTGACAAGGTTTTCCCACTGCAATACAGACAGACTCGAAAAGGGGCATAAATTCGCTAATTTATTACAAAATTAGCCCAAAAGTTAATCAGGTCATCTAAACATTTGTCTCAAATAGTTGGCAAAATATATTGTTTACACGTTACGCAGTTCTCTAGATATTGTATTGACAAGGTTTTCCAATTGCTATTATGGTAAAGTCCGAAAAGAAAATGGGCATAACAGAGTCAATATTTTATGGAATTGCCTAAAAATTAATCTGGTCATTTAAATATTGATCCTACACTGTGTGCCAAATATCAGAATCCTAGCCCGTTCGGATTTCTAGCTATCGTGTTGACAACGTTTTCTATTCTAATACAAGCAAAATCGAAAGGGGCATAACTCTGTCATTTTTTACGAATTTCGCTCAAAGTTAATCACGTCATCTAAACATTAATTCTAAACCGTATGCAAAATATCAGGATCCTAGCTTAAGCGGTTCTCAAGATATCGTATTGACAAGTTTTTTCCTATTGTTATAGTAGCAAAGTCCGAAAAGGTGCATAACTCCCCCAGTATTTTACGGAGTTCGCTCAAAAGTTTATCAGGTCGTCTACACTCCGACCCTAAACGTAATGCCAAATATCAGAATCCTAGCTCAAGCGGTTTTCTAGATATCGTGTAAACAATATCCCATTGTAATACAGGCAAAGATGAAAGGGGCATAATTTTATCATTTTTACGGAATTCGGTCAAGTTATTTAGATTATCTAAACATTGATTCTTACTATGTGCAAACCATCAGGATCCTGGCACAAGCTGTATTCTAGACATCATGTTGACAAGGTTTTCTCACTGTAATAAAGGCAAAGTCGAATCGGACATAACCATGCCAATTTAATTAAAAAAATATTTCAAAAGTTAATCGGATCATCTAAATTGATCCCAAACAGTTGGCTTTCTGCTTTCGTTCTAATCCTATTGTTGTATTTTTGTATGTGGTGTACGTATATGTAAACATTTTGGAAATAAATATGTTTAAACCAAATAGTTTGCAAAATATCAGGATTCTACTCAGTGGTTCTGTAGGTATTGTGTTGACAACGTTTTCCAACGGCTATAATGGCACAGCCCTAAAAATAGGGCATAACTGAATCAATTTTCTTTTTATTGAATTTTCTAGAACAAAGTTAATCAGACTATCTAAAAACATTGATCCTTTACTGTGTGCAAAATATCAGAATCCTAGCTCATGCTCATGATATCGTGCTGACAATGTTTTCCTATTGTAATACAGGCAAAGTCGAAAGGGGTATAATTCTGCCAATAGTTTTTTACGAATTTCGCTAAAGGTTAATCAAGTCGTCTAAACTTTGATCCTAAACAATATGCAAAATATAAGGATCCTAGCATAAGCGGTCCTCTAGATATTTTGTTGACATTCAAGGTTTTCCTACTGTTTAATAGCTAAGACGGAAAAGCAGCATAATTCCGTCAAGAGTTTACGGAAATCACTCAAAAGTTAATCAGGTCGTCTACACACTGATTCTGACCTGTATGCCAAAGATAATGTGGTTTTCTAGGTATCATATTGACAATGTTTTCCCAAGGTAATACAGGCACAGTCAAAAGGGCATAACTCTGCCATTTGTTTACGAATTTCGCTCAAAAATTAGTCAGGTCATCTAAACATTGATCATAAACAGTATGCAAAATATCAGGTTCCTAGCTCAAGCGGTTCTCTAGCCTATTGTAATAACAGCAAAGTCCGCATAACTCCATCAATATTTTACAGAATTCGCTCAAAAGTTAATCAGGTCGTCTACATACGAATCCTAAACTATATGCCACATTACAGAATCCTAGCTCATGTGGTTTTCTAGATATCGTGTTGGCAACGTTTTCTCACTGTAATACAGGCAAAGTCAAAAGGGGCAAGCTCTGCAATTTATATGATTTGTCCTCACAAGTTAATCAGGATTTATTACATTTTCAGCAGTGACTTACTGAGATTTCTCAGTAAATTATAATCGATAATTCACCGAGTGAATCATTTCATTTCGAACGTTTCGACGTCATAATTGCTAGGCGACGTTGCTGACGTTGTTGGTAACAACAATAACAATAGTTGACGCTTCGCGGAAAATTTGATAGAATCATGGAGATCAGACTGCAATTTTCACGTTCATTTGGCGTTATTGAGGAAAGACCTGCTGCGCAAATATAAAGTATGATTTTCTTGATAATCCAGTTCAACTTTCGTGACACCGTTGTGTCTGTATTTCAAGCACAGGATGATTTTTGCATTAAAATGAAAACAAGATGGCGACTGATTATACTAGGCTTTACGACAAACGGGATGACTTCAATTTTCCCATTGTTAACTTTCCATTCCTGAGCCGTAATATCCCTTCTGCACCAGCATACGGCGTTTACGTTTCACTGTTAATCCGTTATGCCAGAACCTGTTCAAATTATCAGGACTTCATGGAGCGTGGGAAAGTGCTCACTACAAAGTTGTTGAGCCAGGGGTATCAAAAAATCAAACTGGTAGCAACACTTAAGAAGTTCTATGGGAGACATCATGATCTAGTCAATCCCTACAATGTGGCAGTTTCCAGAATTGTTTCTGATGTTTTTGCCAGTGACGCGCCATAAGTAGACTTCCCAAATCCCGGACATACGCTTCTACCGATATTTCCTTCGTTCAGGCCTATGGGCATGGTGGGCGAAGCTTGCTTACCAAGTAATGCTTACTATCCGCGGACGCCTGATTACACCCTTTGTTCTGGGGTCCATGTCTGTTGGTCTGAACATTCTGATTTGTCATTCGTTTATGGATTTATGAACTTGATTACGGCTTTGGTACCATAACCGCAACTACTTTCAAACAAAACCACGCCTCCTGAAATTCATGCACTGACCGGAACTAATTTAGTAGGCAATGATAACGGCTGAATGTAAAAATTCAAAGAAATCATGAACGAAAATGTAATAAACATTTTATTTGGTTGTTTTGATCGATTACGGAGAAATAATTCACGCGTGTTCTAAGGCTTTCGTGTAAAAAACTCGTTCGCTTCGTTCACTCATTTTTTCTACGCGCAAGCCTTAGAACACTAGTGAATTATTTCTCCGTAATCGATCAAAACAAACAAATTAACTCTATATATCTAAACACTAATCCTAAACAGTATGCAAAATATCAGGACCTTAGCTTTAGCAGTTCTCTAGATATCCTGTTGACAAGTTTATCCTATTGTTATAATAGCAATGTCCACATAAATCCATCACTATTTTATGGAATTCACTCAAACGTTAATCAGATCGTCTACACACTGATTCTGAATGTATGCCAAACATCAGATTCCTACTCATGTGGTTTTCGAGATATCGTTTTGACAACGCGTTCCCATTGTAATTCAGGCAAAGTCGAACGGGGCATTATGGGGCGAATTTCGCTTAAAACTTAATCAGGTCAGCTTAGCATTCATCCTAAACGTACGCAAAATATCAGAATCCTGCCTCAAGTGGTTCTCTAGACAGCGTATCTTGTTGACAAGGTTTTCCTATTCTTATAATCGCAAAGTCCGAAAGGGGGGCATTACTCTGCCAATATTTTACGGAATTTGCTCAAAAGTAATCAGGTCGTCTACACATTAATCCTTCACTGTATGCCAAATATAAGAATCCTAGCTAAAACGGTTCTCTAGGTATCGTGTTGACTTTTCTATGGCAATAGAATAGAATAGAATAGAGTCAAAAACGGACATAATTCTGTAATTTTGTTGCTAGGTCCGACGAAAACAAAAATACAGGTTTGCTCATTTTTTTGTGCTCATGCCATGTATAAAATTTCAAGCTACTAGCATAAGCCATTCTCTAGTTACACAAGCACCTAAAAGCGTAACGCCCAGAATAGAATAGAATAAAATTAAATAGAATAGAAAAATGGGCATAGCGCTGCCATACTAGATTCGACGGAAAAAATACGAGTTCGCTTATTTTTTTTTTTGCTCATGCCATGTATAAGATTTCAAGTTCCTAGCATAAGCCATTCTCTAGTTTCACAAGCATCTAAAGCGTAACGGACAGACGGACAAGGCCAAACCAATATGCCTCTCCCACCTCCCCACAGTTGGGGGCATAATAAAAAACAGACACCCTGCCACTGGAAAATAAACCAGTCCAAAGAGGTGTGGTACAAGAGTCCACTCGATGTAAATGGATTAATCTTTCCCCGAAATTAGTTAATGCATTGTTGTTAACCTCTCTAAAAAATTGTTATTAGACCGAAACTTTCATTGAGCGCTCGGTCGTCAGTAAGCCCAATGCAATACGAAAATACAGTCGAACTTCGTTGGCTCGAACATCTTTGGGACCATAGAAAATTGTTCGAGACACGGGTGCTTCGAGCCACTGAGGGTTAATTATGGCGCCAAGTCAGGAAGCAAATGGCGATAATTTAGGGAATTTTTTTTTCGATTTTCTGCACAGTAATTGTATGTTGTGTGTACTCATTAGGATCGCATCGATGAGGCGATTCTAATGAGTACACACAACATACTATTTTACGATAAAATAAGAAAATTTCCCTAAATATTTGTTTTCTTAAGATATCGGAAGAACTTCATAGGGTCTCAGAAACGAGTTCGTATTAGCCATGGTAAACGAGCCATCGGCGTTCGAGCTATCGAGGTTCTACTGTAGTTGAGTTTTAAGCTTCTTTTGATGCGCGTTTCTGGACAACTTGTAAATTGCAATAAAGGTTTAGAAATAAGCCTGATAAAATCAAAGTTGATAGATTTTCAATATTCCTTAAAATTGTGATAAATGGCAGGGGCAGTCAAAGCCGTGTAAACAGAAATTCCCTGTATTCCTGGTGATAATAGATTTTACCTTCTTCATATCTTCATAGCTCATCACATGCACAGGTAGTTCAGGGTTGTTCTTTATTATTTTTTCCCATGATAATGTGTAATCAAACCACGAACCGTAGTCCACTGAAATATTCCAAATTTTCCAAGGTTATTCACAGACCTCAAGTTTACAAACATGTTATCAACAAGAGAATTCAAACTATTGCATGTTTATCACATATATTACATGGCCTTCGCTTACCATGCTGAATAAAGTTTTCAGCACACGACATTCTGGCTCCGATGTTATAAAACTTTTTTCATGCTCAACTAAGCTGAGCATGAAATTTTCTCTGCTAATGAATAAGAAAATGCCAATAATAGTTGGCATTTTCATATTTATTAGCAGAGAAATTTTCATGCTCAGCTATGTTTAGCGAAAAAGAGTTTGCATTTGTTAGTAATTTGAGATTTATTAGCAGGACAAATTTCATGCTCAGTTGAGCTGAGCATGAAAAAAGTTTTATAACCTTGGGGCCAGATGTGTTTTCTTATTTTAACTAGAATATAGGCTTTGACATTTCATGCAAATTGTGGTAGTTTACACAGATATAAATGTAAACCATATGGGTTGCGCCATGCCAAAACAATTTGCATGAAATACAAAAAAAAACCCTATTTCTGGTAAAAATAAGAAAATAAATCAAAATGTTGTAATGTGAAATCTTTACACAGCATGCTTAGCGTTAAGCAGCAACCAAGACCAGGTTATGCATGTGTTTAAGTAATGAAACGAATTGATGGTACATGTATTTTCTTACTTTTTTTTGCCAGAAAGTAGGCTTTACGTTTTCTTTTCATTTGGGATCATTGGGCCCATCTTTGTATCTTTGAAAATAGAGGTCTGCTCATGTATACACTAGAGGGCGTAAGCAGCGTTGCAAATCTCATTGCTGCTTATGAAGAGTCTCAATAAAACCGAGACTCCCATTTTCTACTTGTAATGTGTTCTTTGTTTCCAAAGGCAACCTTTTAGATTTTTATTTAACATTTCATGCAAATTGTCTCCTTTGGAAAATGAAAATATTTCAAAATGCCGTCTGCTGATTTTTTTTTAACCCTTAATGCTAAGTGTCAAACCGGGCTGTGCATATGTATCGTCTCGGCAAACAGTGTAGACTTAGGCGAGACGCCGCAGAATGCGGTAAATATTGCAACAGACATTTTTAATCAAATTCGTCCAGAAACCAGATTTTGACATTCATGCAAATTATCTCCAGTGGAGACAATTTGCATAAAATGTAAAATCCTGTTTTCTGGGGAAACTAAGAACAGTATCAATAGTTCGTCTGCAGCCAAAAAAATGGTAAAGGTTAAGTAAGTGTTACCGATGACAATCTAACACTTGTATCTATTCAGAGGAAATAATGACTGACATGAAATGTCAAGCCTATTTTGTGTGGGAAATGAAAAAAATAATGACATGTCGTCCGCTGCTATTATGACTAGAGCTTTAACCTTTACCGCTCTCTGCCGGGGCTAATTCGGCAGACAACACTCATTTTTTTTCTTATTTTCCCCAGGAAAGCCTGTTTTCTAGGAAAATATAAGAAACGTATTTCAAAATGACACCTGCTGATTTTTTTTTTTTTTTTTTTTTTACCCAGCATGCTAAGTCTTAACGTGTTTCAGGGTCAGATGGATAATAAAGCACGTGACCTTGCATAGTGAGATAGCAACCCATCAATGCCTAGCGTCCCATAAAAAGACCTTGGTAAACAGTGTAGTCCCAAAAGCGCGGCGTTTGATCGAGGTCTGCACCGTTTGAAGCAAATACAGGAATATCAATCAAATTTGTATAAAAAAGCAAACCAGACATCCCATAAGTTGTAAAAGGACTTTAGGCGTTAAAATGTCTTAAAAGAGTCCCACCACTGTGCTTTTGACATCACATGGAACTCCGTTGTTTTAGCTTGGCGGTTTATATTGAATGAAAAGAAAAATTGTTCTGACTGACGAAATGTTATTAGAAACCATTTGTCTTTTCTGTTACTTTGTTTTGTTCTCAAATATTTATCCTAAAATTAAATTTACTGCCAAACATTGATCCGACCTATGCAATTTCTTTAGTAAAGTGATATTGTGGTAATATTATCTAAGGAAATATCTTTTGTTATCTTTACTGATTTTAATACGCTATGTTTCACGACAATATAATGAAAATTTCAGAAAATGTCAACCATTATGAAAACAAGCCTATTCAAATATACTGAAAATTTTACCACCAAAAATGAAAATTTTCAGATAAAAAATTCTGATATTTTTCATATTTCTGCTCAAAACATAGATTGCGGGTACTCGTTAGAACCGCCTCGTCGAGGCGGTTCTAACGAGTACCCACAATCTATGTTTTGAGCACAAATAAGAGAAATAATGTATACCCCTATAAACCCAAGTTTTCCTATATAAAAGTGGGGTTTAAGGGGGTTAAAATTATACAGGCATGTTTTCGTGATGAAGAGGAACTTGTTAAAAATATGCCTCTAATCCACATACCCCTATCGATATTTGCGTAATTTGCAGCCATGTTTTCAAACTAGCGAATAGTATCAAACTTTTGCTACACAGGTATTACGACAAACATTGTGCATTGAATCCTGACAAAAAAGTTTGCAAATACTTCTTCTGATTAAAGTGTTTAGAACTCTGTCTAAAAGATGTCGACAGAGTACAGAGTAGGGGTGAAAACATGTTAAAAATTTAACTCATCCATCACGAAAACATGCCTATATAATTTTGACCCCCTTAAATACCACTTTCATATAGTAAAACTGGGGTTTACAGGGGTATACATTATTTTTTTTTATTTTGCTAAAAGACCTAGATTGTGGGTACTCGTTAGAACCGCCTTGCGGAGGCGGTTCTAACGAGTACCCATAATCTATGTTTTGAGCAGAAATATGAAAAATATAGAATTTTTTATCTGAAAAATTTCCTTTTTTGGTTGTAAAATTTTCAATACATTTGAATAGGCGTGTTTTCGTAATGTCAGTGTCTAAGAATTGTCCACAGACCGATCTGATTCTGTGTACATTTTAGTCAAATGACTACAGCCAAGAGAGTTCCCTCTAAGCCAAAACGAGTTTCTCACCCTTTTCATAAGGGGGCCCTCAAAAGAACAGAACTGTGTTCTATTATACAGGAATTCTTTCTGAAAGAGGATTCGGTATTATTAAAAGAAAACAAAATTAAGCCATTTGCTATTTTAACTTTTTGGAGTGGTCCTTTTCCAGTAAAACGTTGTCTTTTTATTGCCATTATTATTATTAATAATGTTATAAACAATATGTCTAATAAAAATACGTTAAAAAATCCTGTATTTAATGCAAAAAATCCTGTATTTAATGCAAATTCCTGTATGTACCGCATTCTGCGGCGTCTGATTTGGGTCTACACTGTTTGCCAATGCCCCTTTTATGCGACGCTAGGCATAAATGACGGAACAAAGTTTTTCCTTCCAAAGTAGCATCTGTTTTGAAGGGAAGCAAATATTTTCTAGTCAGAGTGATCTCCCTTGAATGTTCATTCATACATTTAAAGGGAATGGATACACTATCAAGGATGCAACTCTGTGAAAACGGATTAACTCTTAACCCTCATCCTGCTGAATAATTTAATTAGCCACACCCACACACCCACTTCTGAATATCAGCCAGTCAGATGACATCATGCGATGTTTTCGTTTAAATTCACAAACCGAATGACAAACTGTGTAGATCCTGATCAGATGGCTTCTTCAGAAGCCATCTGATCTGGATCTACACTGTTTGCAAAGGTAGGGGTTGTCGTGAACAGCAGGATAAGGGTTAAAGGAAAGAAATTATTCCCAATGGGAGCAGACAAGTGGCATATAAGAAGCTATATGCCACTTGGAGCAGATTCTTTCCTTTTAGGGTAGATCCCTTTACAGAAGAGAACTTTCCCCCCCCGCCCCCCCCCCCCCCCCCCCCCCCCCCCCCCCCCCCCCCGCTTTCCCCATCCCGTGTAAAATCGGCGGAATAACTCTCAGGTGTATCAACAGCCCGTTATAGGGAAAACCAAGGCCGGTAAAGGAAGTACTAAAATGAAAAAAAAAATATGACAACTTGTGTGACCATGCATTTTTAACAAATGGGGAGCGCCAAATCTGCCTGAGCATGGATGTCCTTAACATTTTGTACATTATTTGCAGAAGGTCCAGCAACACTATAAAAATGACATTGTTTGTTTTCAGAACAAAGAATTGGGATCTGAGGAGAGCTCCCTGATGTACACCCGGCTTAAAGGTATACAGTTCTCAAAACTTATCGGTATAAAATCAAGAATTCAATATAATTTCCAAAAATGTCCATTGTTGTAGTAAAGGAACTTAATAAAAAATATTTTTCTACCATAAAAAATTTTGAATACATTTCTGTAATAATTATATTGAGAATTAAAAATCAAAATCTGATTAAATTTTAGATGAAAATAAGAAATTTATCTTCAAATTTAGGTATGTTCCTGTTCAACCTATGGGTTTTGCCCAAAAATATGCCACATATGTCATCTCCTGATATGTGGAGTTTCATGAAATTTAAAAATCGGTAGCATGTCTATACAAGAAGCCCATTGGCCACGATTCACTCACCTGATAAAAATAGCTAGTGCATATCTGCAAATGCCATTCAACTTTTTCCAGTATTGCCACAGCAACTAGGACATAATTTTGACCATACCATAAAAAAGGCCAAAGGTCATCCTAGTATCATCATTTCAACAAACTTAGTAGACTTTGAGTCCCTGGTGGTATATACCAAGATTCAGCCTCAAAGCTTTCTTAGTTATGGAGAAGAAGACTTTTAAGTGTTTTAACATATATGTGCATGGCAGCCATCTTATTGAATGGTGCAGAACCATTTGAGCAAATTGTCAATAACCTTTTGACAGAATGCCCCATGTGAAAACTGTTCAAGCTGTTTCAGAGAAGAAGACATTTAAAGATTTCACAGGTTTTTACATGTATATAGCCCTAGGACAAGGGCAGATAACCCCCAAAATTTGACAGTAGCTAAACAGTTTTACTACTGTAATCATACATTGTAAGTTTCAGCCATTAGTCTTTATAATCAACATTTTTTAACATTTTATCCATACAAATGTATGGAGGTACAAATTTTACCTTGCCATAAAAAGGTCAAAGATCAACATACGACCATCATTTGAACAAATTGGTAGAACTTGAGTCCCCGATGCTATATACCAAGATTCAGCCTCAAAGCTTTCTTGATTCTGGAGAAGAAGATATTTAAGTGTTTTACTATATATGGGCATGGCAGCCATCTTGTTAAATGGCGCGGAATCATTCGAACAAATTATCAATACCCTTTCGATAGAAGCCCCCATGTGAAATCTGGTGAAAATTGATCAAGCTGTTTCAGAGAAGACATTTAAAAATTACACAATTTTCTACATGGATATATCCCAGAGGCAAGGGCAGATAACCCCCAGGGGACAAAATTGTGATTGTAACTAAAAAGCTTTAATTATTGGCTCATACATTGTAAGTTTCAGCCATTAGTCTTATTTTGAGAAAATGACATTTCAATATTTTCCCCATACAAATGCATGGCGCGTATCTGACCTTGCTGCAAAAAGATCAAAGGTCAAACTTCCAACATTATTTGAACAAACTTGGTAGAACTTGAGTCCCCGATGATATATACCAAGATTCAGCCTCAAAGCTTTCTTGGTTTTGGAGAAGAAGATCTTTAAGTCTTTTACCATATATGGGCATGGTGGCCATCTTGTTTAATGGCGCGGAACCATTCGAACAAATTGTCAATACCCTTTCGACAGAAGGCCTCATGTGAAATATGGTGAAAATTGCTCATGCGGTTTCAGAGAAGACATTTAAAAATTACACAATTTTATACATGAATGTAGCCCTTGGGCAAGGGCAGATAACCCCCAGGGACAAAATTTTGATTGTAACTAACAAGTTTAACTACTTAAATCATACATCGTAAGTTTCAGCCATTAGTCGAATACATTTTGACAAAAAAAAAAACATTTCATCATTTCCCCATACAAATGCATGGGCGCGCAAATTTGACCTTGCCATAAAAAAGACAAAAAAGTCAACCTGTGACATCATTTGAATAAACTTAGTATACCTGGAGTCCCCGATGCTATACACCAAGATTCAGCCTCGAAGCTTTCTTGGTTCTGGAGAAGAAGAATTTTAAGCCTTTTTACCATATATGGGCATGGCTGCCTTCTTTTCAATGGCGCGGAACCATTCGAACAAATTGTCAATACTTCGACAGAAAGCCCAATGTGAAATCTGGTGAAAATTTCCGAGAAAAAGACATTTAAAAAACAAGATGGCGGCTTTGGTGGCCATCTTGGATTTCCGATCGGCACAGTCTTAGCTTTTTTCAATCTACAAGTCATTCTGTTGCTACAATTAAGTTTCAACACAAATCGCCCAACGGTCTAGGAGCAGACGTCAAAAAATGATTTTCAAGATGCCATTTTGGATTGCCAATCAACACGACTTTAGCTATTTTTATATCTATTGGTCGGCCTGTTGCTCCATCATAAGTTTCGACCTAATTTGCAGAGAGGTTTGCGGAGATGTCGAAAATAGATTTTCAAGATGGCCACTATGGCGGCCATCTTGGATTTCCGATCGGCACAACTGAAGCTCTTTTCGCTCTTTAGGTCATCCTGTTGCTACAGTGTATGTTTTAACTCTAATCGCCCAACGTTTTGGGGGGAGAAGTCAAAAACTGGTTTTCAAGATGGTGGCTATGGTGGCCATTTTGGAATTTCAATCGGCACGATTTTAGCCACTTTTCATCTACACGCGTCAACTTGTTGCTACATCGTAAGTTTCAACTTAATTCACTTTGTGGTTTGCAAGAAGATGTCCAAGACAGACTTTCAAGATGGCGGCTGTGGCCGTCATCTTGGATTTTCAATCGGCTCAGTTGTGTCAGTTGTAGCTATTTTGTGTCTACAAGGCGCCTCCACCTCCCCCCCCCCACCCCCACCCACCCCCACTGGTGCTCCTCAACATAGATCATAGTCTTCAGAGGAGATGTCCAAAATATGAATTCTCAACATTTTTCCCATATAAATGTATAGGGCCCTTACAAATGTATGGGAGAGCGAATCTGACATTACCATAGAAAGGTCAAACGTCAACATAGGATCATCATTTTAGCAATTTAAAAGGTCAAACGTCTACATAGGACCATCATTTTAGCAAGTTTGGTAGACCTCCCCTCTCCGGTGACTTGTGCAAAGATTAGGCTACAAGGCTTACTTGGTTCGGGAGAAGAAGATTTTTACAGGTTTTTACCATATATGGGCATGGCAGCCACCTTGGTCAACAGATCGCGACCATTTTAGCAATCTTTCGCTCCCATTCCCCAAGGAGGCTCCACGTGAAATTTGAGCAATATTGGCCCAGCAGCTTCAGAGGAGAAGCCGTTTAAAATTCTCAACATTTTTCCCATACAAATATATGGGGCCTACACAGATACATAGGGAAGCAAACTTGACCTTGCCGTAAAAACGATTGAACATCAACGTACGATCGTCATTTTAGCAACTTTGGTAGACCTCCCGTCCCCGATGTATTGTGCAAAGATTCAGTCCCAAGGCAGCCTCGGTTCTGGAGAAGAAGATTTTTAAAGATTTTTATCATATTGACATGATGGCCATCTTGGTCAACGGACCGCAACCATTTTAGCAAGCGTTTGTTCTCCCCATCTAAGGTGGCTCTAAATAAATTTGAGCAAAAATGGCTTAGCAGCTTCAGAGAAGTCGTTTGAAAGTGTTAACGGACGGACGGACAACCGGACGTTCCCATGTTCAGGCATTTATTGGGCATTTTCTGTGTTAAAATACCCAACAGTACGTTAAACGTACCCACTAGTAGTCTACGGAATCAAGGGAATAGTGTAAAAAGTACCCAACATATGCCCATTCGTGTGGCCGGACAGATGCACGGATGGACAGACGGACGGACGGACGACGGACAAAAAATATCACTACAGCTCATCCTGAGCATAGCTCAGGTGAGCTAAAAATTCCCAATATGCACTTACGTCGGTTTAGTGTAAAATTCAAAACTTTTATTGGCTAATCACATCACGAAAACATACCTATATAATTTTGACCCCCTGAAGCCCCACTTTTATATAGTAAAACTGAGGTTTACAGGGGTATACATTATTTTTCTTAATTCTGCTCAAAAACATAGATTGTGGGTACCCGTTAGAACCGCCTCGCCGAGGCGGTTCTAACGAGTACCTACAATCTATGTTTTGTGCAGAAATATGAATAAATATCAGAGTTTTTTATCTGAAAATTTTCATTTTTTGGTGGTAAAATGTTCAATATATTTGAATAGGCTTGTTCTCGTAATGAAAAACGTCCAAAATATTCTGAGATCCGTCATATAAGTAATTGAAATCTGATTTAATTTATTTTTAAGACTATAATTCCTGACAAAAAAAAAGATAAACTTCTCAGATCCATCATATAAGTAATTGCAATCAGATTTAATTTATTTTAAACACTCCAATTCTGACAAAAACATTAAATAAGCTCGATTATTAAAAAGTAGCTGAGGCATTATATAGACCATACGTACTCACTTCATATTAAGGGTTGCATTACATGTGTAAGGGTCATGCTATAAATTTCTCATCATTCCTCGATCAAGAATAATCAGCATCAGCAATTACAGGGTGACCCTTTATGTATTCTCATCAGTTGTCTCTTTCCGTGATAATAAAATGGATGACCTTAAAGGACAAAATGCAAGAGCCTTTCGTCTGTAAAATATCAAGGTGAGCAATCAACAAAGTCCTTTCGCTTCTAAATTCGCGATTTCTTGCATTTGTATAGCATCAACAGCAGAGATTTTCATTATTTAGTTCAACCTTTCATTATTTATTCTTCAATTGTTACATCATATTGAAGGACAGGAATTCCATATTTTTATTTAGCAACAAACTGAATTAGCGCTAAACAGAACCCTTTATTATCTCAGGCACTTAACTCATCAGACCACAGTTGATCCGCTGCCAAAAGCAAAGAAGTTCAAGTAATCTATTCTATCTTAGATTTGTTTTTAGGACGGGTTTTCATCCCACACTTTCAAAGGTGTTCCACAGGTAGCAATTTAACTATTTCTTTGACTTTCCACAGGTTGTAATAATCTGAAAGGTGTTTCTGAGCAAGCTGTGTACAATGGATAAAAAAACTAACCGGAATGAAAAACAAGACATCACCTGAATATAAATAAATTGCTGCATGTATTTTCTCATTTGCTGTAATCTGATTTGTCATATTTAATGTTCAAAAACACTGTGTTACCGGTTTTTGATATTTAAGAAATTTTGCGAAAACAATTAAGATACGTATGGCCTTTTTTCATGTTCAAATATGTTGATAAGACCTGGAGCCCAGTTTAATTAAAGACCAGATTTGTCTGAAAATACTTACGCAGTTGAAATATAGGGGCATCTTGGAACTAACTTATATATAAAAGATCCAATGTCATACAAATAAGTAAGTGTGTGCCATGAGCATTTATAGCAGTGACTTACTGTTTTTATCAGCAAATCTGACATACAAATTAGTTATTACTGATAGCTGTGGACTGTGTACTGTGTTTTCAGGGGTACCCATGTGTTTAGATGTGATTTTATACAAAGCCGTCTAAGTAAGAGAAATAGATAAATGGGGATATGAACCTTATGTATAACATTCATATCCTAAGAAATAACTGTGCATAATAATATAATGAGGGTCCATGCGTGGGTAGAGTCCTACGCAAATTTTCTATAGGCTGGAACGCCCCATTTCTTCAAAATCTTGTAACAACTATGAAGGTTTAGGGCGTTTAAATAATTCAGAACTATAGTCAATGAGGCCGTCAATACTGAATATTTAATAAGGTTCAAAGCACCTCTAAATCTTAAAATCTTTCTGACAGAAAACAGTTCGGTTTTCAAGTAAAATCAATGTAAGTCTTAAAGTCTGAAGAATAAGCAATTTTGAAAATTTCAAATCATGATTACTTTCTTATTTGTCATCCGATTTTGATCAAATTTGCACCGAAATGCGTGGTCAAGCTCTGTCATGTCAGATAATTATTACCAATCAATATTGCTTTTCCTGTAACTTTTTCGGTGCCAAATTTCAGATGACAATAAATTTTGTCTTCTATATTTCTTTAACCATTACCACTCATTATCATTCTGCAGATATCAAATCAATGTTGTTGTTTTTTTACTTTTTTTCCAGAAAAGAGGATTTGACATTCCATGCAAATTGTCTCCACTGAAGACAATTTGCATGAAATGTCAAAGCCTGTTTTCTGAAAAAAGGTAAGAAAAAATTCAATGCTGACAATCTTACCTAACATGCTAAGCATTAGCAAACTATGTATTGGGACTAAGTTTATATCTAAAACACAAGGACTGAATGTGAACCAGCGTTGATGCCGAACAGCTCCTTGTAGGCCATGTCACTTGGATATACACCGTTTGCAAAAGCCTCTTTTCATTGCCTGTGGCACCAAAATGAGTTAAGATCGGATTGTCACAACGCAGTCCTTATCAAAAACTTACCTAAACCCTTCAGAAATCGCGTGACGTAATGTTCCCATGAGCCAGTGTAATTGTATTCCAGAACTTTGGAATGGTGGTTATAAAACGATACACATATATCTTTAGGATTTCTCTGTACAAATATTATCTTCGTTTTATGTTTTATAATTTCCTTAGGGAGCAGAGAGAAAGGAAAATGCGTGTTCAGAACTCTTGGTGAGGAGATGTTATTAAACTGTTCCTGAGTCACGCCTTCTAACATGGCGGTCTCTTTGATGAGTCTGATACGGTCTGACGATTGGTTTAGAAGCATGGATGCCACTTCCCAGAGCCAGTGTGTTCCTGCAACAAACGATAAGTACAGTTTCATTAAACTGAAAATAGACAATAATCTCTGACAAAAAGATTTCCAATGTTTAGAACTGTTTTAGCGAAAATAAAACCAGGGTGTCCACGCACTCTAGAAAACAGGGAAAATGGTGAAAAAAAATTTCCCTGCAGGGAAAAATCAGGGAATTTGAAATTTTGCTGAAAATCAGGGGAAAATCAGGGAATTTCAAAAAATCTTATCTTTGTAAGGTCAAAATATTCAAATTTTATAGCTGTTCAGATGTGGCTACTGGTGGTTTCTTTCTGCCATATGCTTAAAATACCTGCAGATCTAATCTTACTTAAAGGTGGAGTACTTGTTAGGTGGAGTACTTGTTTGTACATCATATTTTAGATAAATTTTCATTTAATTAAGAATATTGTGACAGCATTGTGTATAAACATGTCACTTGACAGCATTTGAATCAGTATATGACTTCTAAAAGTAGGGGCCATTGCGATAATATTAAGGTTTTTAATCAGAATCAAAATCCGGGAAAAATCAGGGAATTTGATTGCTAAAAATGTGTGGCCACCCTGAAAACAGACAACAGATGCATATTATAGGCCGAGCAAACTAGCCCGTCGCTTTGACTTTTTGATTACTAATGTGATGGGGTTTAACGACACGTCAACCCTTGTGGGTCATTTTTAGTCGTCTTCCAGAGAAAGGGAGTAAAGAGATAGAAGAGATACAAGAAGAGATGAAAGAGAGGGACAGGGAAGAAAGAGGAACAGGAACGAAAGTGAAGAAACAGAAGAAATATAGACTTCCTCCCTCTATCCTTACCTACTACAAGAATAGCAGGCCTTGCCCAGCTGTAAGCCAATATCAGTTGAACACCCCAGTGACGTAAGATACACAATACCTTCGCCACACCCAACCACCCCCGACCTTTTGATTACAAAATTCAAAAATAATCGTGCTGTGTGGACAGGTAAAACGTAGAACGCAGAATTTCCTGATTATCATGCCTAAATTGGTCTTTGAGCGTATCTTTATTAATATTAAACTAAAAGTCAAAGAGCAGGTCATCTTGGTCGATCTGTACGACGACGACGACGACATTAACAACAATACATAAGTCTTTATAGCATATGCGAACAGCAAGGGTTCGGGCGAGCCTGCGCATCCGCGCAGTCTCGTCCGAACCTATGCTGTCCGCTTATGTAAACGATAGCCAAATGCCACAAGAACAATGTTTTCAGAGAAAATGCATGTCCCCCAACAGAGACTTTGCAGTTTTCTACTGCTGTGACCTTGAATATTACGTCAAGGTCACCAAAATCTAATCAATTCTTTGTTATGTCCCAATTATGTAGCCATGGAAATTTTGTAAGAATCTGATTTTTCCGAGCTAATAGGCTTCGACATTTTATGCAAATTATCTCTTTGCAAAAAATGCCAAAACCTTTTTACTGAGAAAACATATCAATTTGTCGTCTGCCAAATTTGCCCATATGATGGTAAAGCAGCGTGAAAATTGTAAGGCATGGAAAAAGAACGTGGAAAATCAATTGAGTTAGCTGCCGTTTTTACATGTACCAGTCTGTCGCTGTAGATGGTTCAAAAAAGCTTTAATGTTCATTTTTACATGTATGTGCAAACTAAATAAACATATAACACTTTAATCTAAAACAGACGACAAATTGGTGATATTTTTTTTTCTTAATTTTTGCCCAGAAAACAGTATTTGACATTTCATGCATATTGTCTCCAGTGGAAAATTTGCATGAAATATCAAATCCTGTTTTCTGGGGAAAATAAGAAAAATATTTCAATATGTCGTCTGCTGAAAATTTTACCCAGAGTGCTAAGCGTTAACAGCGTGGATCACAAATCCACCTAGAAAGATATGTGTCCACCTTTAGACACACATGCTGTTTACGCTTTGCACTCTGGGTAAAATTTTCAGAAGAAGACATATTGAAATAGTTTTCTTATTTTTCCCAGAAAACAGGAGTTGCCATTTCATGGAGACAATTTGCATGAAATTTCAAATCCTGTTTTCTGGGAAAACAAATAAGAAAAAATATCACCAATTAGTCGTCAGCTGATTTGTTTGTGTTGAGGTTTTACGGCCCAGTCAACCCAATGGGGACATGTCGAGCGCGGTCAGATTTCCTAACCACACGTATACTGGGCAGGATTAGTCCTCTTAGCGGTTAACCAGTATTATGCACATTCTTTCGTCAGAAACTGACAACTGCCCTTCTTGAATCAGCGGAAGAGAGAGAATGATCGTAGAAAATATTTCATGATCAATCTCCACGAAAGAATGTTGTCGACCTCGGCGGGGGTTGAACCCGCATCCTGGTCTCCAGTCGGACGGCGCATCCAACTGAGCCACCGAGGCCGGCTAGTCGTCTGCTGATAAATCCACCCAGTAGGATATGTATTTACTGAGACTGGGTACACTCGGTAGATGTTCCGCCATCGTTTGACAAGGGAGACAACTTTTTGTGACTTCCTGTTTGCTAATTGGATTGTGGTGTGTGCAAACTGCTTCCTCGCACACACTACAATCCAATTCTAAAAAGCGGTCTACTCTAAGGGAAATAATTTGCTTCCAAGGGCAGCGAACTCTTCCTTTTAAAGTAAATCCCTTTCCAGTAGGGAGGCAAACAGTTTTAAAAGATTTGCCTTCCCTGAATATGTGTTCGTTTCATGACTGCACAGCTAAAGTATGAAGTTGTTGTTTTGGAGGAAATATTGGAAGCTAAACTGTCATTATATATTGTTTTCCTTAAAAGTACCGCAGCCTATAATTGAGATTCTTCTCTCGTAAATACTGTTTGTTTGTTTGTGTTGAGGTTTTACGGCCCAGACAACCCAATGGGGTCATGTCGAGCGCGGTCAGTTGATATACAAGTAACAGTTTTTAGTAAATTGGGCCAGGGTGTAGGAGGAGTAGGCTTTTAAAGCAATTGTTGACGCAGCATGATGCATGACACATGACCCACGAAAGACGGCGAACATTGACCACAATAGCTCACCTTGAGCACTTTGTGGTCAGGTGAACTAACAAAAGACATTGCCTATTTTTTGTCAAAAGGGCTGTCTATTCATAAATTCTGTTTAACACCATTTCCATGACTTTGAAACTGGCACTAATATTATGTTCAAAATGAATGCATGACATCAGGTTTTGCGTTTCTGTTGCGGTTTTACGGCCCAGTCAACCCAATGGGGTCATGTCGAGCGCGGTCAGTTTACCTAAACACACGTTTACTGGGCAGGTTTAGTCCTCTAAGCGGTTAACCAGTATTGTGCACATTCTTTCGCCAGAAACTGACAACTTCCCTTCTTGAATCAGCGGAAGGGAGAGAATGACCGTAGCGTAAATACTGTAGAACTTTAGTGGGACAGACAGACCTGAGCACAATGTGTAGATCTAGATCAGGTGCCATTTTTGTGGCTTCTGATTTGGATTTACACTGTTTGCAACCCTTCAAGTAGCTTTTAGATGCATCAATAGGCAAAAGATTGTAGGACAAATATGGTAAGAAGTTATAATAGGTGTTCCAACATTTCCCAATGTTTCAGGGTTCTGATGTGACGTTGGGGTCTGAAATTCTTCAATCATTAAAAACTTAACCCATTGCTCTCTTTCTTTAGAATTTTAGCGGATTCGTTTAAAAACTTCGATTTTTCTTTAAAATATTGATTATTAAGAGCTAAATATTGTCATATATGTAGACACATTTCTTTCCTTCTTTTTTTTTTTTTTTTTTTTTTTTTTTTTTTTAAATCATGCGCATCATAGGTCTAGTTAAGAGTGGGTATCATGGGAAAATAAGAAAAAATATCAATACTTTTGGATTGGAAAAATACCCCCAAAAACAAACAAAAAAAAAAAAAAAAAAAAAAAAAAAAAAAAAAAACACCTGATCAAGAACTATGCGTATTCTTTATACTTTTATTGCTGATTATTCCGCTTTTTTTTTCCTGCTTTTCTTTACAATTTTTTTTATTTTCTTTTCTTAGGCCCTCATTTATCTCTAATAAGCATTTTTTTTATTATTTATTAATTTTCTCTAATCAATATAAAATAGCCATTAATCTCTAATCAGGACCCTCATATTTAGAGTAAATATTATAAAATAGTCATAATTCTTGAAAAGCTGCTTTTTTTTTTAATCCAAAAGTATAGATATTTTTCTTATTTCTCCACGAAAATGTATGTTGTGGGTACTCATAAGAAGCGCCTCGGCGAGGCGCTTCTAATGAGTACACACAACATGTTTTCGTGGAGAAATAAGAAAAATATTTACCTGATACCCATTCTTATTTGGATCTATGATGGTAATTCATGATGGTATTTCAAGCCTCGCATTGTATCTCTTACCAGCTTTTGGATAAGCGCAGATAAATACATCATCTGGTTGACATTTCCACTCTGGTATACTTCTGACCTCTTCCTCATGGTTGGCTATTATATCAAATGTAGGGGCGAAGTATCCGTCTAGATCAAGAACACGTATTGTCTCCCCTGTTCCATCATCTATGTGTCGGTAAGGCATTCCTGGACAAAACAAGAATATTGTCCATGGGACACGGATGCCCCCGCCTGATGCCCTTTTTTATCATACAATGCTTAAATTATAGGCCAAGAATGGTCATCCAGAGATTGATTGTGTTGGGGTTTAACGACACGCCAACCCTTGAGGGTCATTTTGTGTCGTCTCCCAGAGAAAGGGAGAAAAGAGATAGAAGAGAGAGTAGAGGAGATGAAAGAGAGGGACAGGGTAGAAAGAGGAACAGGAATGAAAGTGAAGAAACAGAAGAAATAAAAACATTCCCCCCTCTACCCTTACCCACTACAAGGATAGCAGGCCTTGCCCAACTGTAAGCCAATATCAGTTGGACACCCCAGTGATGTAAGATACACAGCACCTTCGCACCACCCGACCACCCCCAGGTCATCCAGAGAGATGCAATTCATACAACATTAGATATCTTCTAGGTAAAAAAAACAAAAAAAAAACAGAATCTATCACTGATGTTCAATGAGGACAGGAAAATCCCAACCCTAGGGAGCAAGGCTCCAGTGGGATATGAGGCTGTGAAGTTTCATGAATACATTTCATACGGTTTAGGGGTTATAAGCTGGATACGAAGAAAGCATTACACTACGTGGGTTTTAGGCAAGGGGAGTTAATTAAAAACCAAATTAGCCAGACTTGTCTTTCTTGTTCGTGACACATCGTCTCTTTATGATCTAGCCATCTGTGAGGTTTCATTAATATATTCCGTCTGGTTTAGGAGTTATGAGCTGAACACGTATTTTTCAGCATTACGTTACATGGATTTTAGGCAAGGGGATAATTCCAGGACACAATTCAAAAGGCTGAATTAGCCAACACATCGGCTCGATATGATTTTGGCATCTGTGAAGTTTCATGCACATATTCTGTGCGGCTTAGGACACACATGGTGATCTCTTAAGGATAGTCGGTGGTTATGTACTCAAAATCTTTATGCGAATTTCCGGCCATGACTTACGAGACATCAAAATATCAACAAACGGGTAAGTTCTCCTGATTTATTGATTTTAGTCAATTTCAGAGACATATTTTAAAAATTCGGACAATGCTATTTCCAACAACTTTCTTTCCTGCGTCGAAAAAGATAAGTGAAAAAAATAAGCGGCTATATTTTTATTTAAATTTCATTCGAAGAAGCGTAGTCCGACATTCCAGCTTTGGCTTTTTTCCGGTGTAAATTGAGGGTACTTTAAGATATTTAGGCTATGAAATACTTATTTAACATATCAAATAAGACGTACTGCAACCTACATCTACGTTGAAATACATTAGAGAAGTATTTCATAGCCCAGATAGCTGAAAATACCTTCATTTTGCACTGGAAAAAAAAAAAAGTCAAAACAGGAATATCGGTCTACACTTCTCCGGGTGAAATAGATAAAAAAAAAATAGCCGCTTGTTTTTTCAAGCCCACACCTATCTTTTCCGACGCAGAAATGAAAGTTGTTGGGAATAGCATTGCACGAATTTTCAAAATATATCTATGAAATTGACTAAAAATCAATAAATTAGGAGAACTTAACCGTGTTGACATTTGGATATGGCTGAAGTTCGCTTAAAGATTTTGAGTGCATAACCACCTGCAACCCCTTACTTGATTACCATGTGTATTGGAGATTTGAGCCAGACACTGTATGGATTTTAGGCAAGGGGATTTAATTAAAAAACAAATCAGCCAGTGGTGTCTTACTTGTTCGCAGCACATAATCTCGATATGATTTAGCCATCTATGAAGTTTCATGAATATATACGATTCGGTTTAGGAGTTATAAGCCGGACAAAAATGCACGGACGGACGGACAATAGTAAAACAATACCCTTCCACCATACTTAGAATGTCGGGGGCATAATTATGGAACTAAGGTGAATTACACACCAAATGGAAATGAGTCGAGGCACAGCCGGTAGGTAGGTATAAATTAAGGCTGGCACAAGTAATCGGATAATCGATTAACTGACCGATAAATTGCACAAAAATGACTATCGTTACAGATTTGCTAATAATCGATCATTTGATTTCTGTTTCTGTTACTTTACCGTATTTACCCTTAGTATTCAGACACCTCAACTCCTTACCATACTTTATCTAAAACTGGAACAAGTACAATTTACTACCCATTGTTGTGTCTAGAAATAGCTGAATGAGTGGCAAACAGTGTAGACCCTGATGAGACACCGCATCTCATCTGAGTCTACACTGTTTGCTCAGGCCTGTCTGGCCTAATATGTCTGTAAAGTATAACATATGGTAAGAATCATACTCAGAGACACAGGTAAAATTATGATCAAATCTTCAGTGATATCTAATAGATGATCGATCGTAATGGCAGGACTGATAATCGATTATCTTTCAGCCCTGATTAGCAAGCGGTAGTATAAATCGAGGAATGTTTACTGTCGTGTCAAATGTTGGACGAGTTCATCCAAATTCCAGGTAAGAATGACTAAAAATAGCATCTCGAGCATTTTCCGTCTAACTTATCCGAGAAGCGTTCGGCGACAGCGCTAAAAGTATTGCAAATGAGTATATACACAATACTCTGTATCAGCGGATGGCGTGGATACCGTGACTGTATTGAGTTCAGTTAGAGTAAAATGTCATATTGGCAGAGTAAAATGTCATATTGACACCGTGAAATTTCATTTTATATATGTATTTTTTCTTTTTCTTTATAATTACTTCCATAGTTTAATTGTGTGTTTTTTTTTTTTTTTTTTTTTTGTTGTTGTTTTTTTTTTCATACACCAATGATCAGAACCCCAGTTACATCACGAAAACACGCCTATACAATTTTGACCCCCTTAAACCCCACTTTTATATAGTAAAACTGGGGTTTTGTTTGTTTGTTTGTTTGATTTGGGCTTAACGTCGCTTTCAACAATATTTCAGTCATATCGCGACGGTGTCTGGATGTGACAGGGAGCTCAATGCTCACTTTTAGAGTGCTGCCTCACTGAAATATCATGCCTCAGACACTTTGACATGAAATTTCACCCAGTCACATTATACTGACACTGAGCTGATCAGTTCTGATTTCTACTCTACTTTCTTAATGCTGAGCGCCAAGCGAAAGAGCAGCTAGTACCATTTTTAAAGTCTTTGGTATGACCCGGCCGGGGATCAAACCCGTAACCTCCCGGTCACAAAGCGGACGCTCTACCACTGAGCCACTGTGTCGGTAAAACTGGTGTTTACAGGGGTAAACATTATTTGTCCTATTTCTGCTCTAAACAGATTGTGGGTACTCGTTAGAACCGCCTCGTCGAGGCGGTTCTAACGAGTACCCACAATCTATGTTTTGAGCAGAAAAATAAGAAAAATATCAGATTTTTTTATCTGAAAATTTTCATTTTTTTTTGGTGGTAAAATTTTCTATATATTTGAATAGACGTGTTTTCGTAATGAAATGCGGATTATTGCATTTGCTTTTCATACGCTACTTTTAGGACCCTGGTTACTTGGGACTTACTGTATTTACCCGAAGTCTGAGCAAACAGTGTAAACGTAGGGTCGTTACTGAATGCCATTCAGTCCAATTAGGATTTTTGCCCGACATCACGAAAACACGCCTGTATAATTTTGAGCCCCTTAAACCCCACTTTTATATAGTAAAACTGGGGTATACAGGGGTATACATTATTTCTCTTGTTTCTGCTCAAAAATATAGATTGTGGGTACTCGTTAGAACCGCCTCGTTGTGGCGGTTCTAACGAGTACCCACAATCTATGTTTCGAGCAGAAATAAGAAAAATACCAGAATTTTTTATCTGAAAATTTTCATTTTTTGGTGGTAAAATTTTCAGTATATATGAATAGACGTGTTTTCGTAATGTACACAATTAATGGATACACTACAGAATACGATCCAGAGCAGCTCCAGATGAGACTGTGCGGATGCAGAGCTTGAGCTTGACATTCGCTTTTCGAGCTCTTTTTTTTCTAATAAAGTGCTGGGTAAAAATTTCCGCAGACAATATTTTTTGAAATATTTTCTTTATTTTTCCCAGAAAATAAGATTTGACATTTCATGTTAAGTGTCTTCTTCAAATTGCGGGGGCCTATCCTATTTTCTGGACATAATAAGAACAATCTCATCCGCTTGTCGTCTGCTGTTTCTGCGTTCTAAGTGTTTTAAATAAAACAAGAATTTTCACATTCATTACGAAAACACGCCTATTCAAATATATTGAAAATTTCACCACCAAAAACTAAGTTTTCAGACTAAAAATTCTGATATTTTTCATTTTCTGCTCAAAACATAGATTGTGGGTACTCGTTAGAACCGCCTCGCCAAGGCGATTCTAACAAGTACCCACAATCTATGTTTTTGAGCAAAAATAAGAAAAATAATGTATACTCCTGTAAACCCCAGTTTTACTATAAAAAAGTGGGGTTTAAGAGGGGTCAGAATTATATAGATATGTTTTCGTGATGGCGGTGATTTCGATGAAAACTCCACTAAGCTTTTGCCGCAAAATAAGATCGGATAACCATGGAGATGAAAACACACACATACACACACAGAGAGAGAGAGAGAGAGAGAGAGAGAGAGAGAGAGAGAGATGAAATATTATTTTGAGTAAAAAAAAAGGTCATTACAGGGTTAAAACTTCCGACCCATCACGAAAACATGCCTATATAATTTTGACCCCCTTAAACCCCACTTTTATATGGTAGATAATTGTGTTGAGGTTTTACGGCCCAATCAACCCAATGGGGTCATGTCGAGCGCGGTCAGTTTACCTAACCACACATTTACTGGGCAGGCTTAGTCCTCTAAGCGGTTAACCAGTATTGTGCACATTCTTTCGCCAGAAACTGACAACTGCCCTTCTTGAATCAGCGGAAGGGAGAGAATGACCGTAGAAAATATTTCATGGTCAATCTCCACGAAAGAATGTTGCCGACCTCGGCGGGGGTTGAACCCGCGACCTCCTGGTCTCCAGTCGGACGGCGCATCCAACTGAGCCACCGAGGTCGGCTTTATATGGTAGAACTGGGGTTTACAGGGGTATACATTATTTTTCTTATATCTATGTTTTGAGCAGAAGTATGAAGAATATCAGAATTTTTTTATCTGAAAATTTTCATTTTTTAGTGGTAAAGTTTTCAGTATATTTGAATAGGCATGTTTTTGTAATGGTCGGTACTTTCAGAAAGCGGTCGGTGAACCGGAAAGTACTGAGTGGCATAATTATATTCTACTTCACATTGACCCTGGATTAGTCCAATATTAAAAGTACATTGACATGATAGTAAACATTCATCGAATAATAGGTAGGTAGGTCAAAGTCGAGACCCTCCCAGGGGTTATGGCGAACAGGGGAATAATGTCATTTATTTCAGAGGAACAGGGGAACACAAATAGAAAATGAAGGGAACAGCGGAACAAAGGTAATTTGGGGGAGGAGGGAACATAGAAATTTATGATTTTGATTTTGGGGAACAAGGGCAAATGCTGAAATATTTCAGGGGAACAAGGGAACAGGTACCCACTCCCCCATTGGCAGGGCCTCAAAGTCAATATACGGCCTACCACATTCTTCAGAAAGATGAAAAACTAGCAAAGGCTAATTCGATAAATTGATATATTTCTTGTTTTTTTTTTTTTTTTTTTTTTTTTTTTTTGTTGTTTTTTTTTTTTTTTTTTTTTTTGTTTTGTTTTTTTCCAGTGGACTTAACATTTCATGCAATTTATTCCCTTTTACTAATAACGAGACAATTCGCATGAAAACTCAAATCTTTGTCGTCTGCTGAATTGTTTATTCCAGATGTTCAACGTTAACGTACCCGTTTACACACGACATAAGGGATTTCTAATAAATATTTCCTAATAGTTTTCCTGGTAGTAGGCTTTCTATAACCTCTTTCAAAGAAAATAGGCAATTCATATTACTTTTAATATGAAAATTGGGAATCAAAACTACAAGATACTCGGCGTTGTATTTACGTTGAAACGACATTGTTTCAACTTTGTGCGTCGGCTAAGTACATTTACAAACCTGAAAAAAGGGACCCATTACAAAAGCGGATCAAAATATGTACTATGCTATATATAGAGTTTATCTTCCGCCCACCCCAAACCCCAAGAATGGTCTAACGTCAAAAGCAAGGATCAGTAAAAACGCAAGGCGGACACTGACGTTCGTGAAGCGTAGTTTTCACTGAGCCTTAAAGAAATGAATATAGTTTTTATACCTGATTATAAAACACAAATCCGGCGCTCAGAAATGTTTACAACTCCCAAGCTAAAGCGATATCATGACTGATAATGCACTTATATATTTATCGTATAAACTTCTGTGTAATTTACATGTACTGTGTTAACACACACTCCGTTTCTTCAACTCTCAGTCCTGCAGCAAGAGTGGGGTTACTCTAAATTTGCCTGCTACATGGACTGGGCCCCAGTGTCTACAAAAAATATACGGTATATCAATCATATCAGAAAAAAAATATCCGGTATATCAGCCTAACCCCCTCAAATACATGTATTAGCACTTGCTTTCCGTTGTGTGACACAACTGTCAGTTGCAGATACTTTGGTCTCGCTAAACTATCAGTTCAACAGACGGTTCGCAATAGCCCAAAACAATACTGAGAATTTTGATAGACCCAAAAAACTATAGTCAGTTTTGAAGATGATCCCAAAGAAATACCTGCTATATGGTCAATTAAAAAAAATAAAATAAAAAATAAAAAATAGCCACTTTTTCCACAAACCCTACCAAAAAAAAATATAAAAATAATAAAAAAAATAAAAATAAATAAAAATAAATAAATAAAATAAAATAAAAAAAAAATAGTCACAGCCTATCTAAAAATGTATAAAAAATCTGAGTACCCATCCCTCTCTGGGTAATTACCGTAATAACCCTGTTGGGACTTTGCAAACAGTGTAGACCCAGATCAGACCGCGGTACGCGGACCGCCCCTCGAGGTGGGAGGGGGCAGGGGAGGGGGTACTCTGATTTTTGCCT